>CM052137.1:4694401-4786159 GCA_028454255.1 Halictus ligatus
GGAGGTCCATCTCGAATCCTCGAACGGGAAGAACTCTCCAGTGGACAGATAGCATTAGTACGCGGGCCGCGGCGGTATTAGCAGCAAATGAAGTTACGAGACAGTGGTTTACCAGGGGCCGCGCGCTATGCACCATAACGACGAATATCTCTGCGCTGTTTACCAGCCCGTGGACGCGTTAAGCTGTTACCGAACGAACGGGCAAGGACGGTCCTTAACTCGACGAGAAAGTGAATACCTTTGCAGCTCTACGGATAATTCGACGAAACAATCTGTCCTAGTTTAACATTCCCACCCTCACCCCCCATCAGTCGGATCTCGCGGGACCATCGATCCAGCTGGATCACGATGGATCGTCGCCGTCTGGCTGCGACAGACATGGCCCAATTATGACTTCAGTTGCACCGGGTGACGCTAAATTAACGCTAGAAAATGAATAGCTTTATTAACCGCCGATTCAACTGGCATTCGACGCACCTGCTCTTTAATATCCCATCGAAAATTACCCCACAGGATGAAACTCTTCGGGGAAGACATTTTCCAAAATGGGAAACCGAATGTTTGATTTAAGGTATCAGTTTTTTTCTACAAAGTTTTACCTTGAATACTTTGAATATAAACGAAAGTAATTGTATGCCAGTGCTTTTCTGTTCAGATATCTCGTGTGCAGTATAAACTCGGGTAATGAATATGAAACAGCAGTGGATTTCAATTTTAAACCGAAGCTAAAATATTAAGCGTATACATATTTCTCAGTACTAACATGAATAATCGTTAATTTTTTAGTTCTGTTCAGATATCTCGTCGTTGCGATATAAACTCGGGTAGTTAATTTTAGATAGCAAAGAATTTCAATTTTCGACTAAAATATTCGATTGATCAGTATTAGTGTTAATTATTTCTCTGATTCGGTATAAATATCTGGTTGCGTGTCGGCAACATAAACTCGGATAATTGATTTTCGACGATACTGGTCACGTTTAGATAAATGATTTCCGTTTCAAGTGAAAATTACGAATCGATAATTAGCATCGCTAAATGGGGGAATTTATTAAAATTCGATTCATTACGAATTGTATTTGACTCGCTACTAGAACACCGACTCGCGGCGCATTGGTATTCGGAGTCGGTTCTCTCATTGATCAACGATAATACGTAAAATGAACTGTAAATAATAAAAACGTGCGCGGAAAATAGAACGCGAGCCTGTTATCGCCGGATATGTCTTCTTGTTTTCACTTCGAATCACTTTCTCTCCGTGTTCGTTCCTTCCTCGGGAATTCTATCTTGTTAATCTCTCCGGCACACATCTCGAAAATGTACTTCTTCTATCGCCGGAGCAGGATCGACGTGTTATCGCTGTGTTGTAACAACTATACAGCTGTTACCGAGGCAGCACAATGATGTATCTACAAAATTCTAGCGGGGAAAATTATCTGAAATAGCAAGAATTTATTGTTGGTCACTTTGGCACAAACAGATCCATCATCCATTGAAAAAAATTACAAAAAATCCATTTATTACACTTATTTAATAACAGCATTCTTTTGTCGATTTAATTGCATTTCACAGCGGTTACAAAACGCGTGTAGCAAACGTTGAAATAAATTCCTTTTGTCTATTGACAAACAATTTTGTCAACTGTAAATACACGGGTCGATGGGGAAACATGTTAAATAACGAATGCACCCGAACGGGTCCGAAGATATTTTATCGCGAAAAATGTCTAGCTCGAAGTCCCGAATGAGTTTCTGAACAGTATTGTTAATCGCGACAGGAATTTAATATAACACACAGGAATAATCGTCGAAAATGAACAATTATAAGAGCACGGAGAATTTTATGAATGCACTGGAAACGTGAACAGAGGAGCACACGACACAATGAAAATTTTAATGAAGATTAATAGAACCATGGTTTATTTGAAACCTAATGAAACTCTTAATGAAGGGAATAAATTCGAGTTTACAATGTACTTGCGGAAATTAATGTATGAATCCCGCGTGCGGCGCTGCTGGAAACTGTAACACGCCGAAGAAAAAACTGTCGAAAGAATCGTGCACAAAGAATGATAAATATCAACACACCAATTGTTCTGACGAAATAAAATAAACGCGCCGGAAAGAAATTCAGCCTTGTATTTTGCGAATTGTCAAATAACATCGCGCCTGCCGCAAATAAATGCGCTTTTCGATGGTATGTGCAAGAGAGAATTACTAAATAGAATTACTAAAAAATAATAGAGCATTGTTTCGAATGTAATGTTTGAATAACGGTTAATATTTGAATAAGGTCACGTTCATTATTGCATTTAATTAATAGCCCGTCACAAAACGAGTGAACAATATCAGTTTCCGAACAAAAATTTTCGCGCAGCCACGAATAATGGCGTCGTCAGACGTGTTCGTTGCTAATAATCCACAAAAACGTTTCCGGAACAAAAAGCGTGCGCCGTAAAAACATGCAGGACGCCATTGTCGGGTGTATTTTTCATTCGAGAGAAAACAATGTTCCAAAAATCCGTGTTTCAGAAACCTATATTTGTTTATTGCGAGCACTCCGCCGTTTTTCATGCGTAGAACGTTTCCCTTAAGCTTTTTTAATAGCGATATACGACCAGGCTGCACGCTCTGATGTACGGCCACGCTCATTGTTCGACTCCTGAAAACCATAATTACCCTGCACATATTTTTCCATCAAAAGTTCGATTCCCTCGGAACCAGAATTTATTTCTCGCTAGCCTGTTTCCAGCGTTCGTTCGACCGCAACCGTCCTTCTAAAACATTTCCCACAAATCTTTCGAACATAATGTGTTCACCGTGTCCGTTGCAATTAGTACAGTACAGTCTCGATCTAAGCAGCACGGAGCTACACGATCTTAGTCCGTTATCCCCTCCACCGGGGGTGGCACACCTCGTGAGGGGCCAAGAAAATAATTTTTTAAATTAATCCCAGCTGTGCAATAAAAGTTAGAAGTACACGATTTATTTAGGCGCGACGTATAGAAGTTGCAAGTGAAATTCAAAATGCAGTCGCGAGTTTCAATTTCTTGGAAAATTCAGCTGCGCACATTCACGAGGGCCATTAGATCCTCGCTTAATATTTTACTGCGGGAACTTAGGAGCCACCAATGGATAAGTTGAAAAAGTCGCTACTTCCGCGAAGGGTATAAGAGAACCCTAAAACTTTGATGGCGCGTATCTGCACCTTGCAGTGTGTAAAGGATTCGAATACTTCAACGTGCACGTGGTATACTGCGCGTTCTATAGCGACGTATACACTGCACATAAATCACCAGACCTTTATGTGTACGTGGTTTGTAAAATCCGAAGAAATGTGTACACTCGCCTAATACTCTTTTACTTCCGCTTCGAAAGTTCTTCGAACCTACCGTTCTGATTTTCTGAAATTTTGAAGAAAATTCCCAAGTTAGTGATGAACCTCCCGAAAGGAAAATTACGGAAAAATCGTGCTTTCGATTAAAAGGGGAAAAAGAGAGTCCGGCGCTTAAGGGCAGAACGCGATCGAAGAGAGATCGAGAAAAGGGCGGGGAGGGCAGGTCCGGTGGCGCAGCGGTTCTTCCTGAAAAAGGGGGATCGCCCGTGGAGCTTGTACATAAAATTAAACGTAGTGTCCCAGAAGGGCACGGCTCGCTGTATAGTACGATTTCATGCGCGACGAGATTCCAGGCTCGATTGAATCCGGCACGGAATAGAGGGTACGTGGAACTGAAATGGACAAGGTGGGACTGCCGCTTTGAGGCGGGGGTGGGGGGTGGGGGGTGGGGGGAAGGACGGTGCAGATAACGGAAGCCTAAGGATACTCCGGAGGATTCGCGCAGTTACAGCACCGTGGAGGGTATTCGAAACCAACCCCCTCCCCGTCCCTCCCCAGCCCCTCGCGTCGTCGTTTTTATTCCAGTATTCTGGCACGAGACTTTTCTAATCCTCGATGGACGCAACGATCGCGGGAAGAAAAAAGGAAGAGCAATACCCGAATGTACAATCCGACGAAAAACTCCTGTTTCGATTTTAACACGATCGGATAATTTTGTTTTAGAAAAATCTCGAAATAGAAAGAATATTTAAAATTGTGTGCAGTTGAACAAACGCGGGTAGATAAAATTTCAAGCAGTGACAAGATTAACGCAATTTTTATAAAGATCCTGCACTCTTCCCCCACTCTAACTTCCCTCTCTACCGCGCTAATCTCTACCGCCGCGATCACGTGACTCCGCTACTGGCAGAGAGGGGGTAACTGTTTCCCCTCGATTCGTGCTCACTACCGCCATCTGGCGACACCGATGCGGACATATTTGGAGACTATAGTTACAAGAGACGCTCTACTGAATGGTTTCCTAACCTCTTTTGGCGCACAGCACTTACTACAAGAATTATCCAAGCGCATTTATGTATTCATCGATTTTATACATTTATGAGAGGGAATAGAACATAGCGAAACTATAAGAGAAATTTGAGAAGATTACAGAGGGTGACTTTCCGTGTAGCTTCCTCGATGAACATTCGCGAATCTATCAACAAATAGAGCAGCCTCGTCGCTACTCGACGGAGCAGTTCGAAAGTTGGCGAAAGCGACAGAAGCCTCGGGGCCCGGGTCTGGGGACTTAGTTTCAAAGGAGGATCACGGGAAGATCTAGGGGTTCCAGGGACTTCCAGGGAGTCCTGTGCTCCACCTGTACCGAGCGTCTTGAGTCGATTACAGCCTGTATCAAATTTCCGTCCTAAGTTCTGCCATGTATTCACGCTCTACGTCCCATTGTTGACTACATAGATTCTCTAGCATCTGTCGCAGTGTACGCGGAGGTCTCCGAGGAGCATGACACTCTCTGTATCAAATTCCTAGCGTTTGATGTCCTATATACATAGAGCGAAGTCGGTCCTGTTTCACGTCCACGGTATCCACGGTTCACACGCTGTCTATCGAATCGGTTCTGTCGCTGTGTTCGCGCTTGTACATGTGGTACGTACACCTGTGTGCGCCCGTGGTGTCCTCCCCCATCGTGCCTCCCACGCCCGCCCAATCCCGTGAACCACTTTGGAATAGTCAAGACATCGGCGAAGTCCAATATTTACCGAAACAAACAGCCACATTAAATTTATGGTCCCTGCCTTAATCTACTCTGTTCCGCCATCGCGCTGAAATCACTCGGCGAACTCCAACTCGTTCCGTTTCCATCTACGGCAACCCCGAATTTCGTTGTTCCCCCATTAACACACTGCCATACGAATTTAATGACATTCGACGCGACCGAAACTGCTATTCAGTTTTTCATTCATTATTCGGCCGTGCCTGAACGACGAATTTCGAATGTTATAAGTACACTGCGGGCTTCTATGTACAATAAAACTTGTCCGTATCCTAATTTCAAATCGCTACTAAGCGTATAAAGCAAGTTATTGGCAAATAATGGCCAGATGTACAGCTCCGTCGGTTCTTGGACGAACATTTTTCAAAGTTCCGACGCGAAAATTTTTCCGTATCGGTCCTAGACGATTTTTAATGTTATATCACTGTCGTATGGAGAGTTTTAACAATAATTATCGAAACTCCAAACTGCTACTAAGTGTATGAAGCAAGTTATTGGCAAATAATGGCCAGATGTACTGCTCCGTCGGTTTTTGGACGAACATTTTCGAAGTTCCGACGCGAAAATTTTTCCGTATCGGTCCTAGACGATTTTTAATGTTATATCACTGTCGTATGGAGAGTTTGAACAATAATTATCGAAACTCCAAACTGCTACTAAGTGTATGAAGCAAGTTATTGGCAAATAATGGCCAGATGTACAGCTCCGTCGGTTCTTGGACGAACATTTTTCGAAGTTCCGACGCGAAACTTTTTCCGTATCGGTCCTAGACGATTTTTGATGTTATATCACCTTCATATGGAGAGTTTTAACAATAATTATCAAAACTCCAAACTGCTACGATGCGTACTTACTGAGTTACTAGCAAATAATGGCCAGATGTACTGCTCCGTCGGTTTTTGGACGAACATTTTTCAAAGTTCAAACGCGAAACTTTTTCCGTATCGGTCCTAGACGATTTTTGATGTTATATCACTGAGATAGAGACAGTTTTAACAATAGATATTAAAATTCCAAACCGCTATGAAGCGTACTTACCGAGTTATTCGCAAATAACGGCCAGATGTATTGCTCCGTGGGCTCTTGAAAAGTCCTAAAAGAGTTTTGATTTTATTGCGAATACTTCGAACATATATTTAACACCATTTTTTGACTAGATTTAGATATTTGACGCAAGGGTCGGAGGAGTAATCGCGACGATCAATTCGAATCGGTTCGATTGCCCCTGAAGAAACGCTTGGCAGAAATATTGTACAATGGCGTATGAATCGTGTTTCATAAAGGTTGGAATATTCGGCCCCGGACACAGGAGGAACAAATGGATTGATCTAATACTTTCGCAGCGTCGCTCCGTCCAGAAGCATCGCATTTTCCCTGGATCCGGGCCCTCGGAAGCTGGCTCGGAGCTCGCTGCTGTTTCATACGGTTCCTCGGAAAGAAGACGCGCGAGCGAGGGGATATCGTCGGACAGATCTGCCGCAATTGATATATATCTTCTGCGAAGTCGCTTGCCACGTCTCCACAGGATAGTCCGCTTCCTGTTTTCACATAAAACCCGCCGGCCAGCCGCGGCTAAACTTTAGCTACACCGGAGAGGAGAGACCGTTCCTCGTCTCTCGGGGAGAAAGGGGAACGACCGGGTAACGATTAAAATTCTTTTCGCGAAGATTCCGTGTTCATTCGATCGACGCGGACTCGACAAAAGAAACACGACTCTTTGACGCTGCTCCCGATTTTGCGGGCGTTCGAAAATGAAAACTGTGTGGTAATATATCTATACATAATATAATATAATTTAAGTAATTTAAAACAGTAAAAACATTGGAGGAATTTAAAAATACCTATATTATTGCGTGGGTATTATTTTAATTATAACTTTACTTAAAGTTCCAAACTCTTACCCCACCTATTGGATATTTATTTATTATTTGTAGGATGAAGCAAATGCATAGTTTTTTTTTGGAGAGTAGAAAATATTTTGTCTGTTCGATAATAAGGATAAAAGGACTGTGAATTAATTTCTACACCCAATATATCTTTGAGCACATATTCTAACAAAAATGGCAAAAAATCTGAATGAACACGGCCTCTTGATTTTTCTAAAATAATGCGAAATGCTTTTAACGCTGTTTAACACGAGAGCAACGTTAATCCCTAATTTCAACGTCGTTTAATAATTTCATCCAGCCTGATCCAGCAGCGTAGGTATTGAGAAACCATTAGCGGATCCGATTTTCATAATGATCCCACAACCCCTCTGGCAGGTCGTCGAATAAGATTCCCAAATATGATTAAAGGGGTATCAAAGGGGTAACTTGTCCCCATTAGAGCTCGTTACTTACGCCGGCGTCTTTAATCCGGCACCGAACCTAATCGTTAACCGGGACAAAAGCTGGTGTAGAACCGTCGCGGGAACGAGGAGACGTTAAACAGGATACAAGGAACTGGATCTCCCGGGGATCTACCGGTGTCCCGGCGTCGAACTGTTTGCGAGATGGCGAAATGCTCCCCCGAAGCAGGATTTATACGTAAACTTGGTCCGCGTTCCGCTCGGTTTGTCGTCGCTCGTTTCAAGCCGTGAGCACGAACGCTGAAATCTATCGCGTCGAACCTTTCGTTTCGTTTCGTTTCGTTTCGTTCCGTTTCCCCGTGGCAGATTTTCGCGTCTCGCTTGCCTGCGGACTTCGCGAATTTTTACTTGTTGCTTCTTCGATTTGATTGCGCAGCTGCACGGATTTTCGCAATTAATTAGCGAGCCGTGTGGCGCCGCGGATTTTCGCAATTAATTAGCGAACCGAGTGGCGCGCTCGTCGACGACGGCGGCTCAGCGCCACATGAATAAAGCGGGCGAACTGAAGTTACCATTCACTTCGCAAAAATAGTGTATCTTCGCTGTGATAAATTTTGCAGAATCACCTTGTCAATGGATTGTGGACTGTGGCCCGTACAAGTTTTAATGAGAGATTTCAACGAGAGCTATAGTCAGTAGTTACTATATTTAACTCCAAGTATACTATATCGGTCAATATGTAAAATTTGAATCCGATATAAGACGACGCTTTTTATTCCGAACTTAGAAAATCCCTTTCCATTTCTTCTTCGTCCGAAATACGATGAAAGCCGGTCCCGAGTCGTCCTCTTATATCGAACGAAAACTGTAGGGAAGTATCGGCGTGGGTCAGAAATGACTCTGGAATAGGCCTAGAATTCGCAGGAGGCTGAGGGTTAATTTTGTGGGAACGTTGTACGCAGTGATGCAACTCGATGATTCTCTCGGGCTGAAGAAGAAGCTTCCGTTCCACTTGTCTAGTCAAGTCGTTTCCGTTTACTCGACCGTGTCGTTTTATTTATTCGATCAGAAACGATCCTATTGCACATACTGCATCGAATCCGTTGCACTCGACTCGTTTGTCTGCAGTATCTATTTTATTCCGCTGATCTACGTAAGAACGACACCATTCTGCCGGCTAACTGTAACCTACTGTTCTTTCTAAGAACACTCCTATTCAACCGCCCCGCGGCACGCTATTATTCCGCTAATTATCCGAAATCATTGCAACCGGGCTGCTCGTGACAGCGCTATTTCACCGATACGGCTGATCATACATTGTCCTATTCTACTTATGTAAGCCACGGATTCTTCAAACTACAAGGTCGCTTATTCCCGTAATTCCGTACTTCGTAGTCATGTAATAAACTGTGAAATGATCAGTTTGCTTCAACGTTAATGGCAATTGTAACTATTTTTGTGCGTGATGTAACGTAATTGATAGTTCGACACACCTGTACGTTCCATAGCAATTTAGTGGATTAAAATGCGAAATGCCCACCGATCCGTGAATCCATTTGGTCCGGAGCGATCGACAAAACGTTCGCTGTTTCGCGAATTTCATCCCGGCCGGAAAACTAGGCTGACCGGTTACGTCCAATTAGCAAATTCGTTCGAAGACAATGGGGCCGGCCGGCCACGATGAGCGGCTACTTGCAACGACGGCTAATTTCGCAGCTAGAACGCGAATAATGGCCGTCATTTCCGGGCCATCGGATCGACGGAGCTTTCTTCTCGTTCGTATTCAACACCGGACCGTTTTCGTCCCGCCGATGCGAATTCGCTATTTTTTTCGCGGGTCACGTTTGCCGGCCGCGTGAGCGCCAGAGGCCGCGCGAAAATCGAGCCCGCATATTTATCGGCGGATTAAATAACCGTAGTAGAATCTCGGCATTGTTGCCGCCGCCGCCGCCGCGTTACAATTAGCTGCATTTTAATTAACGCGCCGCGGAGACAATGCCGGGCCCGTGGTATTTATTACAGGCACGCCGGTGAATAGCTCGATCGAGTGTAATTCGCGGCTGAACTGCCGCCGATTTCTATGCGTGCGAAAACGGTAACGAGGATCGAACAGTTCGGCGAAATTACGAGAAAATCGCCCGGCATTCTCCTGCCTGTAATTTCATGGCAAGAAGTGTATCCTGCAACTATATCGTTTCAGCAACGGTGTGCTAGGAGTCGAAACTTTCTCTCAGGAAACCAGAAATTTTTAGCTTCTTTTTACCCAGTCCTGTCGATTTTGCCGAGAAAATGCCCAAAATCCAAGTTTCAATCCCAGGAGATTTCTAGTTTAAAAGTTAACTTAACGAGTAAATTTAAATACACCTGTAACTTTTAACTGGTGATCTCCTAGGATTGAAACTTGGATATTCGGAATTCGGTAAACAGAAGTTGAAAGAACGCAGTAAAAGAGGTTGAAAATTTCTGGTTTCCTAAGGTAAAGTTAAGCCACTATTGTGATCAACAGGTTCTGTCGACGAATAGAAGATTTCTTGATCGTGCTATGATGGTGAATGAAGGACAAAATTTGTAAAAAGCGATGGCGAGTTGAAATAAAGTCCGGTGAAGAGATTTAAAGGATTCTCTGAAGGAACTGGCGAAAGGTGAACGGGGACGAGGGGAGGGATCGGCTCGCGAGAAAAATGAGCAGCGAATTGTCGAATCGAAGTTAATCGATGGAAGTAGTTGCCCCGAATAATAGAACCGGCGTTCGCCCGGTCGACGGATCCTCGTTTCCATCCGGTGTAATAGTAGCGACGATAGTAAAACTTTCGGGGTAGTTTGGACGCGCCGCTTAAACTGCATTAACCACCGTTCCGATAGCGAAACTTTCCGGGACGTTTGACGGATGAGGCGAACCCCGAAGCCGCTCTCTCGGACTTTCTGCATTTTCGATTCCCCGCCCGTAATTAATTGAAGGCTAAGGGTTCGGCCGGAGCCCGTGTTCGCGGCCGAAACGTTTCACGGGCCGCGGAGCAGGGACGCGACCCGATAAATCCGCGGGTCGCGCGAAAACACACCGGAACCGGATGAATTATTTCCGTCTCGTTCGAGTCGGAATACGAAATCGAACCGTCATGCCACGCCGTCACACCGGAACAGACCCCGTTCCCGTTTCTTTGCCCGTGTTGCGGCTTCGATGTTAGGTTCGTGCGAGAACGATTGCGATTTTCGTCGGTTTAAACTTCACCGATTTTTTTTCTGAATCGACGTCTCGCAGTGGATCCAAAAATGTATTTGCACGCTGAGTTTCCGATTTCCGAGAAATTGTCAATATTTGAACTGTGACAATTTCGTTAAAAAATATAGTGGGGTGATAAATTTTCACTCATTTTGAAGCTCGTAGTCTCTGCTTTCAAGAGCCATTGTTAATTTTCCCCCAGGATATTTGTGCATTCTGGAGCAGACGAGAAAATGAGAACACGTTTTTGCTTACGTTTCGAGAACACTGAGAATCCAGAATCTTTGAGAATCTTTGTTTGCAACAGCATACAAAAATTTTTTTCCGAATGAAACCATTACGGATTCAAGTATTGAATCTTCTTCTTTACAATGACCGCTTAAAAGTTAATTTACGATTTGTTTTGTCTTTTCAGTCTCCATTTTAATGTCCCAGTGCTGTATAAAATTCGAGACAAAATTCGCCTCGCTCTTCCCTCCCGTGTATTTCCAATTGAATTTCGTCCCCTGCGGTAAATCGACGCAATGTTAAACAATCAATACGAAAAACAAATAATCGTTTCTGTAAATTCCTTTTTTGAAATTAAAAAAAGAGAACTAAAATAAACTCGAATAAAATGTTCAGCAGATTCGTTCGGAATCGGTAAAAAGCGTATCAAGCTGACACGCGGAATGGACGACAAATAAACTGACGTCCAATCGAAACGATACACATATATATATTAAGAACAGTCGAAAAACAAATAATCAATATTGTAAATTCCTTCTTTAAAATTCAAATGAAATAAGCTGAAATGAAATGCCCAGAGCACATTCGCTCGGAATCAGTAAAAAACGGATCAAGCTGACACGCGGAATTGATGACAAATAAAATGACGTCCGATTGAAACAATATATATATTAAGAACAGACGAAAAACAAATAACCAACACTGTAAATTCGTTCTTTGAAATTCAAATAAAATAAGTTGAAATGGAATGCTCGGGACGCGAAGCTGTCACAAGGAAACATAAAACATAAAATGACGTCCAATCGAAGCGACGTATACCATGAACAATAAAAAAAAAATAAACAAATAAATAATCGACAATGTAAATTCCTCGTGTAAAATTCGAATGAAAGCACATTCGTATCAGAATCAGTTAAATTAAACTGTCACGAGGAAATGACGTCCAATCGGAGCAGTAGACCCTAAGACACCGGTCCCCATTGTTCCTAACGAAGACATTAAGCCTCCGTGGAACGTCGAACCGGCACTTTTTCCTCGACGTCGCGCAGCATGAGTCCATATTAAAATAATAATCATCGATACTCGGCGGGGAATAAACTTCCAGCTACTCGGGCGTCGTCAATTCTATCGGCTCGCTGGCAACGTTGCGGTGCCGGCTTGTTAAAATGAAGATTACTTCCGGTTCAAGACTGACGGTCGATCGCGGAGTCTGTTGTTACCTGCGGATAATAATATTCGTGCTAGCGGGCTGCCTCGAATCAATATCGAATTACCACGCAGATGTTATGTAACGCGGTACGTCAGCCAAATTGTTTCACCAGTCACGGATCGATTTGGTACACTTACCGCCCTTGGATAATCGATACACAGCGAAACTCTCGATATATGTCAGCGACGACGGTTCTCGATGTCGTTGATCCTCCAGGAGGAGTCTTTCCGCCTGCTGAAATTTTTTTGCGCGCGCGAGTTCCAGAGGCTTTTCCTTTTTCCGTACTGCTCGAGAATCAATCAAATGATTCCCGTACGACTTCACCGGCCGCCGCCGCCGCTAATTGTTTTTTCGTCAGTCTCGAAGTTGCATGGCCTCGAAACGGTTACACGCGTCGATTGATCGACCGGCCGCTGTTTCCCCGTCGCTTCCTGTTTTTCTCCCGGCGAACGGAGACCCTTGAATTTTCTATCAGCGTTTTTCCAACGAAAGAACGCCGAACTCGCGGCCAAAGGTGGGAACACGCGAGATCATGCGCTGTCACGTGACATACGAGGAAAATGATAATATACAGGGTGCGCATTCTATTCTACATGTAAAAATAAATCGGAGAAAACGAACAACAATTTTTCTTTCGACGCCTCGTTTTCGAGAAAACCGATCTTGAAAATGCTGTTAGCTAGGAATCGTCTGACCATGGCCAACCGATTCTACTTCCTGCGTGCACTAAAGCACGCGAAACCGAGAGGATTTTTGAACTCGATTTTCTCGAAAACCAGGCGTCAAACGGAAAAATGTTATTCCTTTTTTCGACTTAATCATCCCTTACCAATGACACCCCGTATATTTTACAAAGTATTTGGCGGCCTTCAGGGAAAGTTCTTTCAGTTTTCTTTCCAATTGTAAAACGAAAGGGTGTGACCAACGAATTCGGAACTCTGTACAGGTTTTTCTGATAGTTTTGTTAAGTTGTGTCATTTTTTTCGCCTCGATAGAGTCTCGGATATTTTCCTCCAGAACAGAAATATTTCGTTCGGTTTTTAATTTCTTCCAAGTTTTTTCGTTATCAATTAAACGAATTGAACGGCCGCGTCGCGCTGGTAATTTTCTCGGGACCAGCCCCTCCTCGTCGAACTATCTCGTTTCTCCGACGATGTTATGTTCTCAACTTATCATACAGGCATCGTACGCACACGGTACGTGACTCTTCAATCTTTGAGCCTCGCACGCCGCCACGGAACTCGCTCGAGCACGCGCCGCATTAATAACTCATTTGTAGACGACGACGCTGACAACTCCGACTACAGTCACCCCAGTCAATCCCGCTCATGCTAATTCTCAGTCGTTTGTTCTTACCGCGGGAGACGCGTGTTCGTATTTAACACATTCGCGCCCCGTAATTTGTTCGTGCCTTTGAGAAAATTAGGGTCAGTCGGGAACACGCTTCAAGCAGCAGGTAGGTCGAAAGTTTCTCGTTTCACGAAGACCGAGATGAGTTGGATGAGTTTATAGGAAGTTCTTTGGTGGAATTGCGTGGAATCTATTAACGCTAGGATTACAGAGCACTAACAGTGGCTACTTTACACTATAAAATCGATACGAATGAGTCTACACAAATTTTCGGTCATTTGTGAATAACATATACCCGAAGAAATCAATTTATTGAATAATTCTTCATGAACGCTGGTTTACAATCTCCAGTACTCGGAAATTAAAAATATCATAACCCGCCATTTTGACGGGTCCCGTAAGCCTAGTGCGAACGTCTATTGACATTGTTATTTTAATCGGTTGTTTTAATAATTTTGTTGTGCCTGAATGAAACTTACGCCTTCTCTTATAATCCCGGAAGGAATGTTCGAAAATTTTGTCCATATTCGTAACACAATTTACAAATCAGACACCTACAGTGATCGATAATGCGTGTAGTGGTGAACCACAGGAAAATTTGAAACGTTACCTGGAGGGAGCTTCACGAAGGTAGAAACTGAGTACACGCTCGCAGAGAATTGATTGCAGCCGTTAAGGCCGGTTTCCTGCAACTTAATACAACTTTCAAACGGCTGTTGTTCCGCGTCTGTTTCTCGTTCTGGCGTTCACGTAGTGCTGCGTCAATCAAACTGCTCGCAGATATTATCACAGCACATCTCCAGTAGCCGAACATCAATTTCCGGCACAAGGAAGACCGCGGCTCTAAGGAAAGACCGTCCAGCATCTAATTACAACGCTAAACCACAACAACCTCTATAACCAACATCAAACACCACCCACAACACCGTCCATTCAACGCCCCCTCCCCTAGTCCTGGGAAGCCTGCGGCATCCTGCGAAACGTCCCATCTACCCAAATGTATCAAATCCTCCAATTATTAGCACCTAAAATGGAAACAATAAGACCTCGTCGAAAATCAAGTATCCGTCACTATGCCACCATGTTAATTATGCTTTCAAAGTGGAAACAAAATTTCCATGAACGACCACGGCAAATTTATCGACACAAATGACCATATATTCGTAGCACCTCGTTTGTAATCATATTTTAAATCTCTCTCACGACACTCACCCCTACCAGCCTCGACGTATTTCCAAAAACCAGAAATACCCAGACAGCGATAAACAAAAAATCGGGAGAAATGCTACGGTAACAGAAACCGTATCGAACCAAAAGAATCACCTATTCGCTCTCGAAATACTCCCTAAAAATCCGCAGCACCGAAATCCACCCCCGAACCGGTCCTGAAGCAGACGCATTTCCAAACGCCGGGCACAAAGGAATCTAGAGAGCGAAAACCGTGAGAAATGCTGATGTCCCCGGCAACGACACAAAGAATCGCCTAACGTCGTCCACAATGCTCCCTCAAAATTCCAAGACACCCCCAGCCGGCCCCCAAGAAAACGCGTGTCTAACGGATCACCGAAAACTAGACGCGCAGGGAGCGAGAATGCGAACCGTGGTAAAAAGCCACGCAGGAGAAGAAAAAGAAGAAAAAGAAGAAGAAGAAGAAGAATGAGGAAGCAGAAGAAGAAGAAGAAGAAGAGGGCGAAAAAAGCAGAGCACCCGGGTAACGAGACAAAGAATCAAACGCAGACACTCGAGCGCAGCGATGCAACCCCCGTCATCGAGAGCACCCTCGAGCAGCAGCACACGTACGTAGAGGGAGACGGGGACACCGTGTCTCGCGTGCACACTGCACGCAAACGTCGCGCGCGCGCGCACACACATACACACGTGCACACATATACGCAGCATAGAGGACGCGCGCGAAAGGGGCGCAGCCACAGGATCCCAACCCCCACCTTCCGACAGACACAGGGCCGCATACGGCCGCGATGGGAGGGGGTTGGTTGCACCCCCGTGATACGGCACCCCCCCTGGAACGGCGCGGGGATGGATTTGACGGGCATGCGCGATAGGGGCGGCGACGGAGAGCATCGCGGCCGCCGGAAATCGCGGAGGTTCGAGACGGCCAGCGAGGATGACACCCTGCAGTCTGCCGCGGGACTTCGACCCCCGCGGTTCGCGGGGGTGGATTGGTCGCGGGAATTCGTGCTCGGCTCCCACACCGGGGACCGCTGTGCTTCTTGGACCTCTCGAACGATCGCGCGGCCTTCTCGATACACGCAGACTCGATCTCCCGAAGAAAACGTGCGCCCGTCCGAAACCGCGCTGCGACGACCTCCACCTCGAGCGAGACGCGCGCACCCCGTCGACGATACCGAAACCGCGCGAGAGGGTTGAACTGGCAGTGACGTTTCGCGAACTGGAGTGCAGAGGCATTAGGGTTCTCTGTACGTATACACGTATGTATGTACGGTTCCATGGTGAATTTAGGGGATCTCGCGCAGACGAGGAAGAACCTCGCGGCGAGGTCGAACGTGGCGTTTGAATGTATATAGATCGAAAGTTTAGAGGGATGAAAGAATAGAGGGGTGAAAATCACACGTAAAGTGGTTGCCATGCGGGCAGTTCGCGAGTGTTTCTTCGCATCGGAAAGAAGGAACGAGAGAAAAGAAAAAATGAGAAAAAGAGAGGAACGCCGGGGGAATATACGAGGAACATCGAGGGAGAGTTTCGGAGCCCCACGGTAAGTCGATTACTTCGTGGTCGATGATCAAACGTCGCTTTCATTACCGTCGGTCCCGGTGACTGGCACGCTTCGATATTCACGGGGCACTCTACTCTCTGCCAGCTATACGAATCAAAGATTCTTTAAAATTGCACGAGCCTGCACCGTGACTTTCGACCCTGCCGACTAACCGGCGCGCCGCGCCGGGCTTTTCGGGCTTTCTCGGTTCCGTAGACTCGACTCGATTCGATTCTGCGTGCCGAGTTTTTCTTTTCGCTATTTCTTTTTTCTTATTTTGTTTTTCTTTTTTTTTTTTGGTTTGGCTTTGTCAGCCGTTCGAGTTTGGGAATTTGGCGAACAGCGGATAGACGCAGCCTGGCAACACATAGAAATAGAGTTTCGGCTTCTTTCGTTTCATTCCGCGCGCTCCGGGCTTTCGCGGCGGAAGTTGCAGAGAGATTAGGCTCGTGTATTTTAGTTTTTTTATTAGTAGACTGCGGATCTGTGCGCGAAATAAAAATTTTCTGCGTCAGTTGCCGGGAACTCGAGTCAAATTAGAATCTCCTTTAATCATTTTAATGAGAATAATATGTTGTTCAGTTTTTTTTCAGTTTTTTCTTATGAACGCATAAAATCTACTTACTGGCACCTCTTGATAAATGGCCGCTCACATTAATAAGTGTGGATTTTTATGCATTTATAGAGAATTTTTTTAAATTTGTAGAACTTAATAATAGTCCATTTTTAAATCATTGGGACCGATTCTGGAAATAAAGTTTACTATTAACAATATCAGTTTGTGCAAAAATTCCGCAGTCTATTAATAAAGTCAGAAGAATATGCCTTCTAAGTATGTCAAATAAATATGAATTTTTTCGTCTGAAAACTACAGTTAAGATATAAAATGATGTATGCATTAATAAAAGAGATTTAGTTGACATTTAAATGGAAAAAGACAATATTTTATCTGCAGCTGGTTCAAAAATGTCGCTGCGAGCGGAAGTAGGTCAAAATTGGGTCATCTGCAATTTGAACGATTTATTATGATAATAATTAAACTCTTAAAACGTCGACGTTAAACAATAATTAATGCGCCATTGAAATATTCATATAAATTCGAAAATACTGTTTATAACAGGAGTGTATGCAGTAATAATTTGTCATATAAAAGTCGATCGGACAAAATTGGGATAACAGAAGAAAGTTTCACGCGAGGGTACGAATTAGAAAAGTCTCTGAAAAATATTCATCGGAAGAGATACAAATTGAAATCGTAAAAATACTTGTAGCGCGAAGGAACTTGAAGTAGTGTGAACGAACAATGATGCAAAAAAAAAGAAACGATGTTTTGTACACCATCTTTTAATCGAGTTAAATCTGTGCCAAATCCTGTTGTTCCCAGGCTAGCCGAAGCGCAACGAAACGTTTGCAGGTTGCAGAAATCTATAATACAAAGGTTAAATATTGATGGTAGTGTAAATAATAGATCAGAAGCCCGATTACACGTATCAGTTAGGCGGCTCCGGTGGTCAGGTGATGTCGGAATGATTGAACGGCATTGTTTCGTTGCAGGACAAGTATTCATCGCACAATACTCGCGAACATTTTCATTGGCAGTCTGCTCGAGCGTGTAAATAATTTAAAAATAATTCGCGAAGTAAAGAATTCAAAATATATTAATTTCCAGCGCAAAAACGTATATGAACAAGAACGTATTTCATCGTGAAATATTCACAAACATATTCCGATCGAATTGATCAAACGATTAAGCATAAATATATGCGCCAACATTGTTCGGATAGTCGAGGCAAAGTTTATTGGCAATCTGGTTAAATGTTATTCGCGACTCCGAGGCATTTAAAACTAATTTACGCAGCAAAGGGTTCAAAAGAATCGAACCCTCGCCCTGTGTAAAATAAATAAAAATGAGAATGTGTTCTTGTATAAAATTCTCAATTATTATTTAATTCGAATAATTGGTTGCAAATGCAGATATTGTTCGGATTGTAATCGGATCAAATGTGATTTACAAGTCCATATTATTTAAAAACAATGCGCCAGGCGAATAATTAAAAATAATTGAAAATTTTTCCGGTGGCACGTATAAATTAGAACGCGTCGTGTAATTTGTCGAATAATTGGATGCGAATGCTTGCACGAACGCCGTTCGGATAGTCGAGGTGCGACGGGGGGGGGGGGGACAAAGAACGGTCGGCGATCGTTAAATTGGCAGACATTTTCGTTTGTCATTATTCGAGAGATGGAATTGGACAAAGGTTTTCTGATCGCTTGATTTCGCGCGGGGAGCCGTGAATTTAGCTGGCGTCGATCTTTCGCCTGATAAATGCACTTTGAAGAGATGGGCAGCATGATACGGCGAGGAGGGCGATCGACGATGATGGAGGCACTCTAGATTCTGCGCTTTTTGAAACGGCGACGAGCCTCCTGCGTCGGCCGTGCCGATACGTAATCCACTTTCGTCTGTAAAATTCATTTTCAGAAAGTCGAAGGGCTTTGACGTGCGTCGCCAATTCGAAATAACGAACGCGCTTGATAAAACTGGCCAGATAAATCTAAAATGTCTTCAAACAGCTGGTTACGAGCATTGATGGCTTATTCATTCATCAAGCTCGATACTTCTTTTCTATTTATCAAATATACAAGATCATTCTCAAATCTCGTTTTCGTAAGTTATATTCAGAAACAGAGGATTTTGTGTAGCAGTGGCAAAAATGAATAGGAGAAATTTGACACGGTAGAAAAGTGAATTAGAAAATCCTCAAGTGACTCTGTTTCGCAATTGATGCCATTTTTATACAAGATCCTTTCCAAATCTCGTTTTCGTAAATTATGTTTAACGATTGCGGATTTTATGTAGTCATGGCAAAAACGTATAGGAGAAATTTGACACGGTAGAAAAGTGAATTAAAAAATCCTCAAGTGACTCTGTTTCGCAATTGATGCCATTTTTATACAAGATCCTTTCCAAATCTCGTTTTCGTAAATTATGTTTAACGATTGCGGAGTTTATGTAGTCATGGCAAAAACGTATAGTTGAAATTTGACACGGTAGAAAAGTGAATTAAAAAATCCTCAATTATTATTTTGCACAGAGCTCCGCAGTGTAGTTATTAGTTAGTAGTAGTTATTACAGGATTATAAAGCTTTAATATTATTTTCACATTCGTTTCTGATAATTGGAGTTGCACAAAAATCTGATTCGGCTATTAAGGACCGGAATGAAACAGAAATAGCATTGAATATTTAACCGTGCACAATTTGGCAGTCCATTTATTATTGCGCGGATTTTCCGGTAACATGGAACACAGTGAGCTTCTGAAAGTATTTTTAGATATTGGATTAGTCGCAGCTATTCGAAGCGGGGCCATTATCTCGTGACAAGAAACCGATTAAACTTTAGCCACGAGAAGATTTGGACGCGCCGAGTGGTCTATAAACGCGGTGACAGTTCGGAGGGAAATCGACGCACTAGAAGAATATAGGTCGTGCCCTCCTTAGTTCCTGGGTAGTCGGGGATTAACCCTCCGCGTGCTATGCCGGAGTCATTCGTGACCCTTTCGCGGCGGGGATAAGCCCGAGCGACCGTCAATACGAACAATTTTATTCCGAGAAAGGACGACGCTTTTTATTCGAAAATAAGAATAATAAATAATAACTTTATTCCTCCTCATCCCGAGCAGTCGCCTTATATCGAGAGAGAGAGAACTCTAGTGAAATATCGGGGTCAGAAATGACTCCGGCGTAGGCCTAGAATTCGCAGGAGTTCGAGTGTTAAAGGTGTCCGATAAATTAAACGAACCTCCTACAAAATTATTGAAAACATTTTCCACGGTAACGAAGAATGTTAAATAATCTGAAACAAGATTATTTTAATCTCAACTTTTTGCAACCATGCGTTATCCTCGCGCGGAAGCATCGCAGCATCCACGCGGTGAGAAATAAACCGAAATTATTAAAGGCGACGCCCGCATTATGGCAGAGCCGTAAAAATGGCGGAAGACGAGATACTTGAACGAAAAAAAAAACAGGCGCGCCAGTCCTGCCGCATATAAACGGCCCCTATAAATTTCTGAGCATTCCGGATTTTATCTGTTCGTGCGCGCGAGAGAACGAATTTCGAAAAATCTGTACGCTCCAAGAAATAAGTATCCGAGTTAACAGCGAGTCAAATTCGTTGGTCTGATCGGAGAATTAGGAGAACGGTGGTCGATTAAGTGAAAAGGGCGGGGAGGAAAATGAATTTGAAAGTAGCATCGTCGCGAGAACCATTTTCCGGGACGGTTTCGTGGGGATCAACGATCGCTATCTCCTCTGGTAGCCAGCGAGAGATACAAGACACTTTCTGCTTGCACATTCAACCGCCGAATACTGCAAGAAAACTGGGACAACGAAAGAAACGGAGAGACCTCCCTCGGACACTAAAAATATGGCAAAACTCTCTTAAACTGTTCCCCCTCTCCCCCAGCATGTTCGTTCTGGGAAACAAAGGAGCTCGGAAGAAACCGTTTATTCTTCGCCGGGGCCGGTGAAAAATATTCGCAAGCATTCTAAACTGCTTCCGGTTCCCCGGAGAGGAAGAGAAACCCGAGAACGAGAAACGAAGACGGGCGGCTCCTTTGTCGCGACGAAAGTATTTAGACAGGTTTTCCTCGGCCGACTTTCCAACACGCTTCGGACAGCTACGAGCTTCCGTTTGTCGCAAATCTCGCGAACGAGCCGGGTATCGGCTTTAAAGAGTGGTTCTCCTGTCTCGAGGACAAAAATTCTGTCGGCCACGAAGTCCCTCGCGATTCGTTCTTTTGTTCGACTTTTGTTGATTCTCCGTTCGGTCATTCGGAACCGTCGTAGGCCCCTTGTGTGACCATTGCGATGCAAATTTCTTTGTCGTTTTGAGAAGAAAAGTGAAACTGAGATCTACGGTGGTAATAAATCAGCGTGGTGCAAGACGGTGCAGCGGGAGACGTCCGAAGGATAATCAACCCTTTGCACTCTGCGCCATTTTCAATTTAAAACTAAATTTTTCTTCCGTCTTGCAATATTTTCATTTTACTCGTACGAAACTGATCCGATTTCTAAATATAATCGTTAACCCTTGGCGCTCGAATTGCGACTATAAGGCGCGACTAAAAATTGCTGTATCATTATTCAAAGTATTTTTTACATTACTACATGTGTTTGTATTTAATGAATTACTAAACATTTTCGTATGTACAACATGAAAAAAGATATATAGAAGGGTAATATTCCAGGTCGAAAGAAATGTTTCGTTTTGGAGTTAAAATAACTTCGAGTGCAAAGGGTTAAATGTTTAGCAATCTATTACAAATTTTGTAATGTAACAAATGTTTTGTAATGTTTGTTCGAAATAATGCAACAAAAATTGCTAGTGGTGCTTCAGAGTCACCGCTCGAGTGCAAAGGGTTAAATTATTACCGAAGAAGCAGAGTCAACGATTGATAATTTGTAACACAAAATGGTGACTTCTGTGGACTTCCCGAATAAAGATCGAAGAATTTTCGATTAATGTCAGCAACAATAATGAACGTTCAGCTAGGAGGCTGGCTGACGAGCTGAGGAAAGAGAGGCGAAATAAATCAGCGAATGAGCTCTCGAGCAATTTCGTTCGACGCAAATAAATCTGCGGAAAATACACAGCGACCAAAATCTAGCAGACAAATTACCAGCAGCGGATTTTCGCGCGAGCACCCTCCCATAAATTTCTTTTTCCCATCGGAAGAAACAGAGAGAGAGAGAGGGAGAGAGAGAGAGCAAGGGAAGAGATTTCCTACCCCTCGTAATACACCATCAACGTCCAGACTAATCGACCGTCCAGTCGTTCGTACGACCTCCCGACATCTTCGACTCGATTCCGAGCGCCCGGCTGAAAATTCCTTCAAAGGTCGCGCAATTCCCAGACGTAATTTCGCCGGTCGTCGGGGCGTCTTAATTTCGTGTTACGTAATGGCCGTCGACCCGTGTCGGGATCGGCTTCGGCCTTGACTTCGGCCTCGGCTTCAGTCCCGACGAAACACCGGAAGGCAAACCGGTCGGTTCGACGCCTACTCAACGATCGTCACTGATCCGATTTCCAAGAAACACGGCCATCCCTTGCCCGATGAATCGTTTCATACTTTCTACCTTTCACCGAACCCTAATTTTCTCGACAAATTTTTCTCGCCACCGAAACCACCGTACACTTCAACGTCCAATCTTCCCCTTTGCAACGAACGCTTGAAACTTGATCTACGATTTTTTCTGGCCGATCTATTCCGATTCGAAAGCGGTACTGCCGTCTATGCAGCAGCGAAGTACTTGCACGACCAAAGTAGGCACATTTTTGTACCATAGAACGGTGAAAAAGATTTTTCTAAATCTTCGATCAAGTTTTAGACAGACAATATACACTCATACACGAAAGTATTCGAACGCTTACAATTCTAATATTCAACTAATGAAATATGTATGTTAAGTTGAAGCATTTGATGTAATATGACACATATAGCAAGGGATGGGTGTTAAGACTACATAAGTAGGATTAGACAGTAATTCAACAATTTATACCGTTTTTACACTACATTTATTGTAAACACGTGCCAGAAGCGGCTCACAAAAGTATTGTAAGTGATAAGATTCAGTTACCAAATCTGTGATAGACTCATCCTGGAGAAAAATATTTTTCGACAATTTTAACAGACGATTCAATTTGTATAATTTTTTACCTAAAAGAAATGTGTGCTCAGACTTTCATGTGCCACACAATTCCAAAATGTCTTAGAAAAAAATGAACGACGGCATGTGAAAGTAGGGGCTCTGAGCTTCGAAACGAGTCGAGATTTATTATCGTACTATTTTTCGTAACGAAATTATCGTGGTTCAAATATCGCCAGTGTCTATAAAATTGGAAAATTGGTGTACAAACGCTTTCTCTATTCTCGTGCGCGTTTCCGGTCTCGTTTCGGGCGACCAGCGAGGCTCTACCGTAGTCGCGGGGTTTATCAACTCCGCGTACACCTCTACAATCAGCGGAACACGAATAAAAGAGCGATTCGCCGGGAAAGTGCAAACGTTCTGTCATAAAGTCATGAGCAAACGTTCGTAGGCAGTGTACAAACGGCTCGGGGGCCGTGCCGCCGCGCGGTAATAAAACACGCGCATCGAAAGGTTACAAAAAAAAAAAAAAGAGATCATAGAGGGACACGGATATCTTCTCCGATTGACTGGCTAAAATGGGCGCGAAACGGTAACAAACGTGGAACGACGGGAAATAAAACGACTAAATAAAAAAAAAAAGAAGAAAAACGCGAGCGCGAGCGCGTGAAACCGGCTATGAAAGCCGATCCGCTGGAACAATTCTTGAAACACTTTCTACCTAAATAATCACTTACGGGACGCGATTCGGGACACCGACGTGACTGCTGCTGCTGCTGTTGCTAAAAAAAAAAAAAAAGAAAAAAAGAAACGAGAACTCCCGAAAATTGACACAGCGGCCGTTCAGGACCGGGGCACACGTTCGTTGAAAACAAAACCGCCGCGCGGGACAAAACGTCAAAGCAACAAAATTCGCAACGGTCGCCGTGCGCCGATCGAAAAAACGACTCGATTTTATCGACTGGCGGCGCAGGTTCGCTGAAAAGCCCGAGAAAAAAAAAGAAACGAGGCGAAAGTGTCGACGGAGCAACAGTGACAGATGACAGCACACTGTTCGCAAATCTAGCTAGAGGAAAGCCTTTTTTCGGCGTAGATCTTTCAATTTTCATTGCGAACCGCTCGAGAATTAATGTTCCGTGAATTAATTTTTCTAAAGCCTAACGATTTCTGTGTCTGCACAAACTTTTCTCGAACAATCTCTTGTCACAGAGGTTGAAGAAAAATATATTTCTAACAACTTAACCACCGTGTATATACCTGAAAATTAATTTGGCAACTTACTCGAGGAGGATGTCCGGAGGTGTATCTAAATTAATTTTTCTGGAGCCTCGCGATTTCAGTATCTGCACAAACTTTAATTAATGGGACAGTTTCTCGTTGCGAAAGTTGCAGAAAAATATTTATTACCCACTCCCGCAAAAGCATCCTAGAAAATAATGAACGATATTGTTTCGCGATTGGTCTTTATAAAAATTGTAGCCGTTTAAATATAGACAGTTATTGAACAATTTCTGTTCAGATACTTTTTGTCTCCAGTGTAGAACAGTCGAGAGAATTAACACTGAACCTACCAAGCATTAAAAATATCTGGTAAATATTGTTTTACAAAAATGGCAACCCTAAATTTATCGAGACTGTCCGTAATTTTCCATATAATAAATGCTTGGACAAGGAAATTTATTCCACTATTTTCCATAAATGAATTTTTCTAATTTCAATAATCGTAAAATATAAAACCGGTCAGTTGACGGTGATAGGTTTAGTGTTAATAACTCCGAAGAGCCGAACTTAAGCGTATTTGTCAGCGCAGGTCTGAAATATTCGAAGCAATCTCGAATTATTCGAACTTGTTACCGTTCCTTCGACGCCCGCGTCCCATAATTCGCCGTTGAAAATCGCGATCGTCCCCCGAACAATGCTCAGCGTCCCCACACCCCCTGACAAGGTTCAATTGTATTTCCGCGAGCGTCGCGAAGTTCGCGAAGTTCGCGAATCCGATAAAGGCGCTGCTCCGCGCAAGCCGTATTTCGACTTCGGGCGTCGTCCTTATAACACTCCGATGGCAGGACAAAGGGCTCGTGTTTATTGAGCAAAGTACCACGGCCGGGCGCTCGGAACCGCGTCTCATCGAACATCCTTCAAAGGGCTCAACTTCGACGCGTAATTTCGCCTGGGTCACCGACGACCGCGTCTTACCCCATAGATCCTCCTTGCAAATTTCCCCTGCGAAATTCGAAAGATCCACTGCGACAAAAGCGATTTTCACTCTGATCCGATTTTAGGGTGGTTTAAAAAGCCGAAAAATTGTTTAGACCCACGGCCCGACTGAAAGTTCCCACGATGATTCACAATTTGCTGAATTAAGAATTGCGAGCAAATTTTTCCTGCAGAAGTGAAGGTCCTCCTCACTTTTTTAAATTCACTCACCCTCGCCCCTCTCTTCTCTTGCGCCGAAGGGTTCGGAAATTGTTGCAGAGAAGCGAGCGATAATGAATGGATTTTGCATCGAATTCGATGCTCGCGTTTCTCGTTGTTTGTTTTTTCTTTTTGAGAACTCATTTCGCGCTGTAAGCGAAAAAGCGGAGAACATGTTGAAATTAGAGTAGACTGTTACCATAGTAAAAGAATGGTAGATTGCTTATCGATTGTTTCGCAAAGCGGCAAGAAAATTGGAAATGTCTGAGAATGAAGGTGTGATATTGCAGATAGCAAGTCCATAATTGAGTTGAAAATTGTTCCGTGATGGAACTTATGTAACACACTCCCCTCGTTCTTTCTGAAGTTTCTGTTCTGTAACCGGAGAAATCGAAACGGAGAGTTTTACGAAAGAGTATCCTGTATCGGCTTCCCTTGCCGTGGAAACTTAATTTTTACAAAACTGTTAACAAACGGTGATTTTCTGGTCGGCGAAATGCGAGCAGTGTGAAAACCGTGGTTGTTAAATGCAATATCTTTATACATGTAATAACTGTATTTATTCGCGCTTGAAAAATTCGAGTCCCTTGAGCACATCAATTGGAAAATATTAGAAAATTTTCCCTATTTTAAATTGCATCCGCGGCGAGAATACAGCAGCTCAGCGAAACAGTAAAAACACACTTAAACGTTTATACTTTTGTGCATAAAGAGGAAGTAGGGAGCAATTTAAAATGGAATCTATTTAAATTTTATTTTCTGACTCTCGAGACTCGTTTGCGTTTAATGGTTAACGGATGCTTCTCGGGGCAGGAATCACCACACATGGAAATTAATGCGAACGCAAGAAAATGGTGGCGGGGCGGTCGGGGTAGCACGGGAACGCCATAAACTTTCGGTATTCCCCTAACTTCCGGTTGGCACGCGCTCGGCCCGCACGTGTGCGAGCACGGCTTCGAGGTGTCGCCTACGCTAGTTAGGTATTTGTGGCAAATTTATTATCGGTGTTGTTACTCTGCAAGTATTACTTAGTTAGTCTGGTTAGCCGGTACTATACTGGAGCCTCGGCGCGACGGTATAGTGAGATTGGTGACGATATGCTGCCGGAAGGATGAAGTGCACTGTCGGGTCGAAAATTAATCATTTCACCGAAACTCATTTCGCCAGTTCTGCGAACTAAATTTTTTCGACAAACAAAAAGTGAAGCAACTATCGCGTTAAACAAAGAACACCTTTTTCTCGTCTCGAAGTGATTTACTAAGATTTATGATAAATTTACTTGTAGCCAGAGCAGCTTAGTCGAACTCTTACTGGACACATTTTAGGTATCGCCTGATATCATCATTTCGTTTTACATCGTTGCCATTATTTAAAACGAGAAATGTTGCTGGAACAATTAAATGGTTTCGGCAGGGCCACGTTCTGATATCGTTTTAAGCTCGAACACAATCGGGGAACGTGAAGTTGAAAGAATTATGATTCAACGCGAAAGAGAAGGAGAAATGGAACCGAGCGTTAAAACCGAAAAGTAAGAAGGTTTAATTGGGAAACCGGAGAACGAAGTTAGAGTATATTCATTTTAAGCTGTTAAGTTGGAGCAAGGAACGCGAGGGAAGCGACGACGTTCACGTTCCACTTTTCCGAAGAACTTTTATTGCCTCGGGTATCGGGCCACGGTTGCGAATCACGCTATCGCGGTTCGAGGATCCGAGTCTCAAAAGGAAGTTCGCTTCGGAGGAACTGCAAATAGACGGACAAGCACGGCCGTTCGCAAAGCAGCGGCCCGTACGGAACAATAAAAAGGAATCCCCGCGGTTACGCCGTTCACGGGGAAGTGTGCGGCCGGCGAAAGTTTCGCGAGAACGCTATGGCCACGGACAGTCGTAAAAAGGAGGCGAGTCTCACATAATCGTGAATCACGGAAACGCTATCGTCTTACCGGCGTCATAATCTCGAACCAACTTCTTCAACAAATCGAGCCGGCTACCCTTAACATCGCGCTCAATCCGGACAACACTCTGCTTGATTACCTTGTCGAACTGCTTCGCGACTTTTGCGTGAAACGCTTCGATCAAAGATATCTTTAATATCACCTGTCGAAACAACTTTCCAACCAGCGAATTCCTAACCTTAAAACTTGGATTTTCGGCACATCCTCGCGAAAATCGACGGGATTACACTTAAAAAAGTTAAAAATTTCTGGTTTCCTCAGGCAAAGTTTAACCTCGTTCTATAGTATCGGAAATTTCCAATTCTGTGGAACGTGAAATTGAATATCTTCAATTTTCCAGTGAGATGTACGTGTATATAGTTCCACAATGGTACGCCGGCAGACTTGATTGTACGTTTACGGATGAGAATGATCGACAGAGCGGAGGAATTTATACTTAATAAACGCGAGTATACGTGAAATAAGAAACTTTATTATCGACCGAGGAGAGCGTATCTATTTCATCTCCATCCGCGGAAAAATATTCGTGGAAATCCAATTCCCACGAAATTGCCAATTCGTAGTGCATTCCGGTGTTCTAACCGTCAAAATGCACGTCCTGATCAAAGTTTAATCAACGTTTTATTTAATATTCTACAAAATTGAATACTGCAAAATTTCGCATGACGCGTCGCCGGTGACGGTGACCGGGTCCCGCTCGACCTACAGCAGCGACCACACGTTCGGAGATAAAAAGTTACTCGGGATCGACATGCACGTTGCGGGTCACCGCAGACACCTTGACATCGTCGAGCGATGGTTAATATTTAGTTCAAATTGTTCGCCTATCCAAAGAAGCGAAAAACTTTCGTGAATACTTTCTGTCGACGCACGTATTTCCCGAAATATAGTTTTTCCGGCCACGTTCGCCGAATCGAGACGAAGCGCTCCAAAAATTTCATTGGTGCTCGAGCATGTCGTCGCAGACGCGGGTGGGCCGAGGGGTGAGGGGTCGCGAAACTATAAAGCAGGATGCATCCCCATGCGGTCAGCGGAATTTCCAGCGACGAAAAACTGGGGCTCGACGTCTTCTCGAGCCATCCTTCCCCTTTCGAGCGAAATAGCGAAACCAAGTTGCATTAACCTTCTTCGCGGCAATAATTGAGCTGACCGTACGGTGCTGCACGCTTAAGTGTCCGCATTCGGCCCCAACTGCGGACACTTAACCGGGCGAGGGGGAGAATTATATTTTTCCACGGGATAATCACGGATCACCCTTATTCGTTAGACTGCTGATTTTTATGCAAAATAAATACTGTCCGCACCTGTTGCGAAAGAAAGAAGTCCTTCAAGAATTTCTTTCTCCATTTAATAGTTTCGTCGAACGTAACTTGAATACTTTCAATCTTCTCACTGTTTCAAATTGCTACTGCTCATTTTGCGCCGTAAGCAGAAAATAATATTATTCATTGCGGGCGGGACAGAAACAGGGAATCAATACAAAAAATTTTTCCGCATGACGAAAGAGCGGCCGAATCAATTACGCGAGTCGTGCCGTTGAAAATTCATGAAAATTGTTAAGTTTTGCAGCGTTCACGCGAGAGAGAGAGAGAGACTGCCCTCTGAAACACTGGACGCCGAGGGAATAATTTCTATGCGCGGAACATCCGCCAGTTTGACAAGTACGTATTGTCAGCGGTGGATTGCGGCGTTGCTGGGTGTAATCGACAGTGTTGAAACAGTTAGCGAGGCTGTCCGAGCCTGTATGAGCCGCGTCACGCGACACCACCATTCGCCATATTTCTTTTCGAGGCTGACACTGATCGCTGACTTCATCGACCTGCTGGCCTAACGCTGTGCTCCAAGACGAAGCACAGCGTATCGTTGGACGAAGCAATGTTTCAGGGACCTCACGGAATTTTAAAGTGAATTTTACGGTGATCGGGGTGAGGGTGCACGACTGCGAAAGGAAACGGGAAAATTACGAGACTACTCCAGTAGAACGTATGTTAACTGCTAATGGTAACAAGCCTGTTAAACAAGAAAATTAAATGAGAATCATAAGAAATTTTCTCATTGACCCCTTGCACTCGAGTGGTGACTCTGAAGCACCACTGGAAATTGTTGTGGCATTATTTCAAAGAAATTATAAAAATGTTACAAAATATTTGTTACATTAGAAAATTTGTATTTAATGGATCACTAAACACTTCAATATTATATGTAGAAATCGGATCAGTATGAATGAAATGAAAATATTGTAAGACGGAAGAAAAATTTAGATTGAAAACAGCGGTGAGTGCAGTTTCTGAACAGTATAGTTCACTCGTTTATTAGTTTCTTTCTGTTTATACTGTTTTCATCCCTCCCTGGTGCGCCAGGGTTCGTGGGAAAGGTGAATGCACGAAAGTCAAGCAGTTAGCGAACAATTGGAAAATCAGCGATTGTTCGCGGTTGAATAGAAATGAATGGGAACAGCTGGTAGTGTGTTTCGAGGTCACACTTCCGACGCAACAGCATGACGACCATGCTCGGGGCTGGCCGGAAGCCTGTTTCGGTCAGGGACGCGGCAAGTTTGTTCGTTAACGCTCCGTTAAGCTGTGCCGGAAGTCATTAAGTAATGTGTATTAACGCACGCCTCGTTAACTTGGACGGCGAACATGGGAGCGGAAGTTGCGCCCGGGCCGAAGAAGAAGAAGAAGGAGGCGCACTTAGGCGAGCAGTGCCGGTGGACAGGGTCCTCTTCGCGAGAGGGTGGTAATGACATGCTCGTTTTCTTTTTTCAGCCGATGAGAATCACTTAACCACTGCACTTTCGTCATTTTGTGGAATATCTGATCGCACGGATAAACGAGCGAGAGTGCTTAACGTCGTTGGAAATAGGTACTCTTGCGAGTAGGAACGATTCACGTGTACACAAATGATCAGGATCTCTCGTAAATAATGCGTGTGCTTTGACGATCGCTTATTTCAGAGAGCTATTACTTTTAATCTGTGATATATCGATTATTGTTGTTTCCCTGCGGCAACGAGAACGGTGAAATGTTGCTTTCGTTTAACATTTACTGTTGAGAATGTGAGAGACAAATATAAATACGAAGAATCGAATGGGGTATGGAATCGTAAGGGGTTACTTCGAATCGGCTGTAGAATGTTAGGAAATTTTTGAACTTTTAAGAACTTAAATTGAAGCTCGTATATTACTTTAGAATTTGTTATCACGTCGAAAATATGAGAAACCCCGTGGGATAGTTCAGTGGAAAATGATTGGATTTTGACGGCTTCTTTCGAATTAATTTCGGAATGTATTCCGAAGGGAATTTTCGAACTTTTAAAGGCTGAAATTGAAGCTCGAAGATTGCACTTTATGATGGAATAACTTTTCGCTACTAGAAAATTCAAAATCATATCCCAAAATCGATAAATCTCAAACGATTGCGCACGATTGCTGAGAAGGAAGTGATTGGATTTAAAGAGGTTTACTTAGAATGTATTCCCGCGGGAATTTTTCAACATCTGACGGCTTAAATTAAAGCTGGAAGGCTGCACTTCATGATGGGATAACCTCAGTTTAAAAGAAAATTCGAAGACATGTGCCGAGAAACGGAGAAATCCGGAGCGCAAGGGAGGAAGGAAATGATTACATTTCAAAGGGTTACTTCGAATCGATTATAGAGTGTATTTCCGTTGGAATTTTTTCATTTCTGTCGGTTTAAATTAAATCTGGAAAACTGCACTTTATGCAGGGTCCATTTTGGCGTAGAAGAAAGTTCGAAGTCTTGTCGAAAAATCGAAAAAGCTAGAGGGAAAGCTCGGACGAAAATGGAATTGCATTCCGAGAGGTCACATCGAGTAGATTTTTCAGATTGTGTTCCCGTAGGAATTTTTTAACCTTCGGAGGCTCAAATTAAAACTCGGAGACCGCGCTTTATGGTAGGATAACTTCGGTTTAAAAGAAAAATTCGAAGACGCGGAAATTCGAAAATCCGACCCTAAAGAACGGCGAAGAATGATTTTTTAAAGAGTTCGTTCGAATCGATTTTAAAATGCGTTTCCGCGAGAATATTTGAACTTTCATGGGTTCAAATCAAAGAGCTGAAAAAAGCTCTCTTTAGGACGGGGTAATTTTTGTTGAAAATTCCAAATCACTTCGAGAAATCAAGAATTTAAAGTGGCAGAATGGAAAAAAACATAATTGGATTTCAAAGGATTACTGCGAATGGAAATTCGATTGTATTCCCGTGGGAATTTCCGAACTTTCGAGGACCCAAATTAAAGCTGGGAGAGCGAATTTTACGATAGGATGACTTTGGTTTAAAGGAGAATTCGAAGTCACGTCGAAAAATCAAGAATTTCGGAGGGGATTCTCGGTTGGAGAATTATTGTATTTCAAGGGATTACTTACTGGTCCATTTCAGAAAATATTTTCAAACTTTCGAGTAGATAAGTCAAAGCTGGAAGATCGCCCTTTACGACGAGACCATTTAAGTTTAAGGAAAAATTGTAAATCATGTCGAAAAATCGATAAATCCGAGTATCCCCGGCAGCTCGGCGAAAGATGGTCGGATTTTACGGGGTTACTTGAAGTATATATTAAAATATATTCCCGGGGAAATTTATTAAACTTTTTAGGGCGCAACTTAAAGCTGAAACGCAGCACTTTACGGCCGAACCATTTAGGGTTTAAAGGGACATTTGAAATCGCGTCTGAAAAATCAATAAACCCTCCATACTGTGTAAACAGCTCCAGCAACCTGCTTGCTGGCAGGTAAATTACCTGCGGAGAGTCGGCCCGGACCGAACTGCAATGAAAACTGCATGGTCAGGTGTGTAAATTCGAGGGTCCTGCGCTATCGTATTCGTTGCGTGCGCGTCGCAGCCGCGCTTTTCCTCTTTGTTGAATTAGGCGAGCGGGAATTCAGGCGCGCGCGCCAGCCTTTCGCCGGCGGGTTTCCGAAGCGAATTTTCAACCCGGCTTGTACCGGGAATGATATGTTATTACGAAACTATCAAGGGGATGGGAGAGCCCGCTGCCGCGGAATTACCGTGAATTGATATTAATAACATTAATTAACCCGGTGGATACCGTTCGCGTAACGGCAAATCGCGCGAAATGTCTACGCATCCGTTCTAATTATCGTCGTTAACGCGGCCCGGCTGTTTCCCCTAAGCTAACCCCGTTTTTAACCAGGCGAAACCCAGCCCGGCCCAAACCGGCCCGGCCCGACCCGGGCCCCCGCGCTCCGCCCTGCAAATTGTTTTACCTGCTCGATAGAAAATTATGCGCGTCGATCGCGCTCGTTCGTCGGAAATTTATATTGGATCGCAAATTGCGGGAACTGCGCGACGCGGGAGCGACGCCGTAGTATTGTTAACAATAAACGCGCCGCGGGCTTTGCAGCAAAGCCAATTTTGCCAGAAATACGGGTATCGTGCGTGCGCGATAATTATGTAGACGGGAATAATGCTCGCGCATTTTCGGCCCCGCTCGATTTAAATGCGAAAAAGTTCTGTTTCGACGTTAGGTTGGGGATGAGCCTCTGCAATAAATCTTTAAACAATCCGTCGACCGTGAATTAATCGTAAGAGATCGGACGTCGTGGGCACTAATTAAACTAAGGAAGATCGAATTGAATATATTAAATGAATCGCAAAGCGGTCGCAAATAGCAGTCCAGCTAACGTGACGTTAAACGAACAAACGGAAACAAAACGAATTTGCATAAAGATCCGCGGAACGCTTATAAATAACCATGAATCGCGCGTTGAAAAATACGACACGTCTAAAAATCGCAGGAAACTCGTCCAGCGGGCTGCGCATGAATAAAAATCGCATTCCCGGACAATCGGTGCCCCATTGGCCGTCAGTCGTCGCGCGACAACTCCGAGGAGCGAAAAAACCGGTTCGGAACCGGCAAAACAATGATGATTTATCGTCGATCGCGTAAAATAAATAACTTCACGGTGTGTTGCATTCAATTCTAATCGAGGTTATCACCAGCGCCGCAGCGAAGGGTCGAGTAGAGAGAGAGAGAGAGAGAGAGAGAGATAGAGGAAGTTAAATCATGTTCAGTCAATAAACCGTTGCTTGACGTATTGATTTACTATGTTTCTCGGACCGGTTAAATAGTTAATTTATGACGTCGGGAGCAACGAGTTCGCCCCGAGAAACTTCCACGAAACATCGGAACGAGTCCATTTACAGAGACCGTGACCGGTTTCGACGCTCCAGGAAACGATCCCGAAGTGTCGTATTGTTCTTGTTTCTAACAACGGGACGAACTTCCTCCCCCCCCCAGAAGTGGCGCCGATTTCTTCGGACGAAGTGCCTCCATTATACCATCCGAACGACTCTCCTCGAACCACGGCACTCAAACCGGTGAAAAATCACTGCCAGCCAGCCATAAGTCGGTCATCGAGCGCGCTTAATTGTGGCGAAAATGCCAGCGACGCAAATCGGACCCGATCGATTTTTCAAGTTCTCTCGTGGGCATGAAATACCCGGGTTAATACCGATCATGTTTGCTCGTTTCTACCGCATACCGTTCTGAATTACTTTTAATTTGTCGAACCTCTCCACGTCGGAAATTAAATATTCGTCGTCGTTTGGTGAAGTATGTGGCTAATACTAACGACGTATTTCGACTTCTATTGCACCACCCTAATGAATTGTTCTGAATTTATTGAAAATAAATTTCTTATAAATTCACTTTATAAACGTTAATTGTGGTTTATGCAAGTGTACAATTGTAATAGAGTGAATACGTATGTTATTAGATAGGAATCGTCTGACGCGTCTGACCATCGCCAACCTATTCTACTTCCTTCGTAACTACTTCACGCGTAACCGACGAACCTTTAAACTCAACTTTCCCGAAAAAGAGGCGTCGAACGAAAAAATATTATTCGTATCGTTTGACTTGTTTTTAGACGCAGAATCATCCCCTGTCGTACCCGTCCGGCCACACCCCGTACGCGACAAGGCGTCAAGTATTACGATGTGACGCACACGGTCGAACAACTCGCCTCGGATTTTCGCCTCGAACGGAAAGCCTGGAAAAAATCGCGGGGAAATTGTTTCATTTCGCGTTATCGTCGCCGCTCCCCCCTCCACACTCGCGAACAAATCTTCCCCCGAAGATCCTGGCCCGGAACGATCGAAGTCGAGGCTTCGCGAATCCTCGGATCAAAGTATCCGAAATTACTTGGCCAGCTGCGCGGCCGTGCATGTAATCCCCTCATTTCGCATTTTGCAATTCCACGCGAAAGCATGGAACGCGAGCTGAGATTCCAGCAAACAAATTGGCTCGGCGCGGGATGGAGGACAGCGGGAACACTGCGCGGGGGGAGAGGGGATGGAGGCGGAGGTGGAACGGGGAGGGATAAACACACAGCTTTAGACTGGAAAAAGAGGGAGGTGGTACGATACTCAATTTCTCGAAATTACGCTAGACTGTAGCGGACTCTTTTTGCCCGTAGACGTGCGAAAAGAGACGTTTCTTGCTGCAGCATCGTCGCCGCGACGAGACCGACACAATCGATTACTTCGAACGCCGGAATTATGGAAATTGCGCCCGCTTTCATCCAATTTTCCCGCAACCATTTGCTTATAATATTATTAGAAAAATATGTCGCAGATATATTACGGATACAAGCTTTCAATCATTTCTAAAAAATATTAGAACAGATTCCCTTCGCACGAGATGAAGCACGAGCTAAATAAAAAAATAATCCAAAAACCTATATTCTTTTTACTCATTGAGCTTCTCAAACCCCTTCATGCGTGGCGTGTAAAGCAAAAATTTGACTATGCCACTTCGTCGAATTTTTATCTGGAATTTTTGGCAATAGACTTTCCGGGTCGGTGCTGCGACTTCACAATTTCGGAATTACAAGAAACAGTGGTCTCGTAATCGGGACTCCCGGCCGGTAAATCGCCGCGAGAATTTTAATTGGCCCCGGCCGGGGGTGTGGCCGCGGGGGGTGTAAAAATACACGGGTCATTGGAAATTCTGGTCGGCGTGTTACGCGGAATTTTCGCGAGTCGCGCACGGATGACCTATGTACACAGATGCCGAAAATCGAATTTGCCTGGTTCGCGTACAAGCGCGGATCTTTGACCTCGATGGTCCGCGGGGAAGGGGGTGATATTTCGAAAATCAAATTCTGCGGGTCGGGGCCGTAACGAATGCAATTTAAGGCAGCGTCCCTCGAAAGTTACGGCATAGAGAATCCTCTGCAATCAACTCATTACGGACTTCGCTAAATCAATTCTTCTTCCCACTTTTGCGGATCGAAACTTGCCGTCGTCGATGCCTCGGCTTCGCCACCCCCCTCCGTCCCCCGACCCCCAACCCCTGCTCACGACCCACCCCTGCGATTCATCGATTCGGGCGAGAGTCGACGGGAAAATCGAGGATTTTTCATCCGGCGGCACGAGTGCACGGGAAACTTTCTTCCTCGAATATGAACGAGAGAGTATTTACGTCCTGCAATCCTCAAACTGTTTGCCTCTCGATGCTTATCCAACCCTAATTGCTTGTTTCGCCGACCACTCGGTTAATTTATTTTCCTTCATTTTATGCTGCCTCGCGCGCCTCGACGCTGCGAGCATCGACGAGAGTGATTCGAGTGATTCGGCAATCGAATCGCGGAACTTTAAAATTGCCCCTCTCAAGCTACGTACTATAGTTGTCGAAACTTCGCCTCGGGAAACCAGAAATGTTTAACTTTCTTTTACGCAATCCTGTAGATTTTGGCGAGGCAATACCGAAAATCCACGTTTCGATCTTAGGAGATCACTAGTTAAAAGGCTACACATGTGTAAAGGTGTGCGATTGTTAGCGTTTGTAATTATTTTATGGAAGATCCATCTGTTTCGTCAACTATTGCGGCGTTGTCAGAAAGATCCACAAGGAATTAAGTAATTTTATAATACCATTAGTGCTTGTGCACTGTATTTGTATAGGTGATACAAATAGGTGGTCGGTTATAGGTATAAACCGATATGGTAAGGAAATGTGAGTTGTGGGTTCGGTTTATTTGCGCTCCCCTTTGTTTGGGCAAATCGACCAACAACGCGCGCGTTTGCACAATTATCGCGGTCGTTGCTAGTGATTTTAGGTATAATAGATTTCCGCGAAACGAGGACGCGTATTATGATAGCATGCTGAATTGCAAATATTTGCTCAGCGATGGAAACGGTTTTCGAGTAGAAAGAGAGAAAAGACGGAGTCGAATAGCGAGCAATAAATATAAAGCGATGTCATGATGTTAACGAAATGGCTAATTACACAATAACACTGCGCAAACGTTCTAAGCCGGATCCTGCAGATTACGTCTAGATCATCTATCTCAAACATTTAGCGGACTACATTATCCGAACTGCTTAAATAACTGTACCAGATAATGCTATTAGCTGCCCTAAGTATTTCGTGTCTCCCGCTGCGTCCCGGGAAATTGTACCCGATCGATTGCACGGTATTAATTCACACAATAATGCATTGTATTTTTGAGGGAAACTCGAACGTAGTACGTTTAAATTTCGATATACATTTATTGAATTATTGTAAGTGCCATTTTGTTACATAATCTTTCTCCGTCAGTCACGTAACTTGCGTATTTCGGCGAAAAACTTTTAAATATGATCTTTTATGTCGACCAAACAGTTAAAGTTTTTGTCATTATGGGAATTTTGTGTTGACCTGAAGAGATGAAAATCTGAGGGTGTAATCCAACAGCTTTTGGTAGAAAGAAGTTTCCTTCCATGCTTGAGAGCGTGCAAAACTAACAAAAATGAATGTATCCTAATCAAACTTTTCTCTAAAAATGCCCGAAAGATCACCCTTCCAGACTATGTACACATACCATTTGTTTTCAATCATTCTGTCATGTTCAAACCTACCCTAATGCCACCTACCGAAAAACGGCACGAGCTTTCCGAACAACCCAGTATACATAACTAATACTATATAGTATTATATTATTTGTTTCTTTCTACTAAATTACGAACTACGAAATTCAATGTGGAATATTGAAATAATTGTGGAAACGATAAATTTTCCCCGCTACTCGCTCGGCTCCAATAAATCCGATAAACGAGGCGGAACGAAAATTTCCCAACAGTATATAAATGTATATACGGAAAAGTTATGTTTCCGGGGAAGTTGCGCAGGGAAAACGGGACACGGCACGGGTATCGGTGTTGCATTTGTTCCAGGCCTGTAATCAGGAGGAAATCGCGATGTTTTTCACGAGGCCGTGGAGCGTCGTCGAGCGTCGCTCGGAGTTTCCCCGGGAAAATGAAAGGAAAATTGAGTACGCATCCTATGTCGACGAGGTTGGCTGGTGCTGGCTGGCTGGCTGGCTCCTGGCAGTTTCGCGAATGGGCAAAGTTTCGAGATGGTTAACGATTCCCAAGGGCCGACGAGACGAGCCGCTGCGGTTCCGGAGACGAGCTGAACGCGCGTAATTGCAGGATCAGAATTGTGCGGTCGATCCACGCGCAATTAATATGCTCTGTGTGCAGACTCCTGTTTGCCGTGCGAGCGTTTACGCGAACCCACCGAAACGAGTATACGGCGGGTATCGTTCCGCGCGAACCTGCAGCGCCGTTCCGCGCGAATCCGCGCGCGCGTTACCAACCGTTTCTGATAATTAACCGAGCATTGTTCTTTTTGCCGGGCACCGGAACACCGCCGATGTCGCAGCCTTTCCGCTTCATTCGCACCTACCGCAATCTAAACCGTACTCTTTTATTTCTGGACTTTCTGCTGCCAGGCTGGTCCACATGGAAATGTCCAATTCGAGAATGCTAATGTAACCAGGCTAATCTAACAACGCTATTGTACTCTACAGAGGTTTATCCCGGTCCTCTCGCAGACGCAACTTCTGTAACATTTATGACAAAAATAATTAGCTGCAATTTCATACAGTGTCCAGGCTACGATAATTACTTTCGAACGAGTAAAATTATTCGGGACACGTTAAGTGGCGGTTGTTGTATACGTTATAATTAGACTGCGGATGTTTATGCGATTTTCCATGTTTGTAGGCAAATTTTGTGAAAGCGGAAACAAATAAAATGTAATTTTCAGTGGTGGTGACCTTTGTAGATCTGATGCAAATAAAAATTTTACTAAGTTCTGTGAAATTTTATATTACAGCATTTTTTGATCAGAAGCCATAAGTGCATGAAGATCCGCAAGTCTAGTTATAATAAACGCAGAAAATCTTTATTTTGCGTAAAAATCTGCTGACACCGAAGTAGTTTACTGAAAATTACTGGCAGTGACCTTGGTAGATCCGAAATAGATAAAAATCGTACTAGATTCTGTGAAATTTTATACTACAGCATTTTGTGATCAGAAGCCATAAATGTACAAAGATCCGCAAGTCTAGTTATAATAAACACAGAAAATTTTTATTTTGCGTAAAAATATGCTGACACCGAAATACTTCAATCAGAATTACTGGCAGTGACCTTGGTAGATCCGAAATAAATAAAAATCGTACTAGATTCTGTGAAATTTTATACTGCAGCATGTTTTGATCAGGAGCCATAAATGCACAAAGATCCGCAAGTCTAGTTATAATAAACGCAGAAAATTCATATTTTGCGTAAAAATCTGCCGACACCGAAGTACTTTACTGAAAATTACTGATACTCCGCGCCGTTGCGCGTTGCTGTGCATCTCGAAACTTGGAAAACTCGAAACAAGAAATTCAGCCACTTATGCGAACTGTGTCAAAGTAATCCGAACGCAATCGCCAAGGTAAGTAGTTCCTTCCGGCATAATAACCTATTTACTTGCTATTTACGTGGTGCGGGTGTAATTTCGCCGAGAGCGGGCGCGATTCACCGGAAACGCATCGGGGCCGATTCCCATTCGCCGGATTTCCWACGGAGAGAAAGGAAAATGATAATCGCGCCGGGGGCTCCGGGTATTGCGAGATATTTGATTCTTATCTAAACGCCTCGGCCGCGGGAGAATTTCCACCGAGCGGAATTTTCGGATTTTTCCGCGAGCGGACCGAAACGACTTTTCGGATTCTCGTGCCGGGAAAGCTTCTAGCGAGATTAGAGTTAGAGGCGTGCACAGTCGAGTCTTGCGTTCGCCTGGCAGCCATCCCGCTGGCCGTCTAACATGATTTTAATAAAGCTTCACGGCGAAATCGGGGATCGATACTGCCGAACTGAAAGTTTGACGTTCGGGCGTTCGTATATTTTGATCGAAAACCGCCAACCCCCGGCCTTCCTCGAAGTTTTGATGGTAAAAACTGGGACACGCCGAGCGCTGATTTCTTTTAATATAAAAACCGGTTGATGCCTGTTTCTATGGCAACATCGATGTATCACGATCGCACTGCGGATTTTTACACAGCTCTCCGTTTTCGGAACTTTTCCAGCGAAATCGGATTAAAGGAATTCCTTATGGCGAATGTGAAATGAAAAGACTGGCCCTCTGAAGGGTTTTCGGAAGTATTGAAAATATTTTCCCGAGAGGATTAAATTAATCCGTAACACTCGGCGGAAATAAGTATATGTACTGATCTGTTGTTAGACAATTTAAATAACACTCATTTATAATTTTGGAAATCAAATACGAGGATCTGGAAGAGTTTATCTGATTTTATTTTTCAAACGTTTCAAGATTGAAACACGAGGCAAATGTTTACTAATAAATGATCTATATTGTGCCGAGTAAAAGATAATTTTGGTGAGTAGTATAACAATGTTTTGTTGCGATCCAGTGATGCTAGGAAATGTCTTAAGGTATCTGGACAGCGTGACAAGTACAGGTTCGTTTCGGGACCCAGAGACCCGAATTCACCCAACTTAGGGTCGGCAAACTTAAATTGGTCTAATTCGGAACCGAGAAACGCAAATTGAATTAAACCAGTGCCGAGAAATGGGAATCGTACCAATTGAAGTCCAGGAGACTCGAAAACGACCAACCATCGCCATCAACAACCTTGAATCGCATTAACCTAAAACCATGAATCGAGACGTATCGACGTACGGGCCGAATCAATGTACAGGGTGTTTGCGAAATTATAATTTGACGAGGAAGAACGTGATTCTGTGCAGCAAAATAATAGTACAATTTAGCTCGTTTTCTCTTGAAAATAAATATATACGTATTTCTCATATCCATTGTAAATGTTACGAAACGTGTTTTTCAAAGTTGGCAAAAGAGTTAAAGAACGATCACACAAGTCATTCGACTAGCTCAAACTGGCAAATATAGCAAAGAATGTGGCTTTAAAATTCGAGGACGAAAAACCGCGATTATTTTCGCAGCCACCAAATAGTTCGGAAAAGCTCGGAACCGAAGCGTGCATCGCAGGAATGCTCGACATTTCTCGATTGTTTAGATCGTGGCCGCGGTTCGAGAGCGGGTTTTTCAACCAGCCATGATTTCACCCCTCGCGCTAGCACAATACTTCCCCTAATTTCGACGGTTGTTGAAGCGATGCCCGCGGAAGGAAGAGAAAAGTTTCACGGCCGGTTAGGTCTTGCGTATGCAAGCCCGAGCCCCCGATGGAATTTAATTCTGAAAGGAGCCGTGTGGGCGGCGTCGTGATCGATTGCTCGAGACTGCGCCAGTTCCGAACTCGCTTCTTGCTCTCGTCAGGCCGCGTTACAAAAACCCAGAGGAGCAGGCGTGCACCGGTGCCACCGCCGTCGATGCACTTGCACACGTGCGGGCCACGTGCATGTGAAGACGTCGGCGGCGCGACGCGCAATCGATTGACACCGGTGTCCAATGAACGGGATGGACCCGTGCCTTAACAACTTTATATTGTTACCTAAGCGCTCTCTCTCTCTCTCTCTCTCTCTTTCTCGATGCTCCGCAACCCCTCGATGCACTGCCCTTCCGCGGTTCAATGCACCGGTTTTTCAAGTGCGCCGATGCACTGCTCGCCGTTGCCAACGGTTTTCATAGAAAAGCAACTGCTTCCGATAGAATCGAGATGGAGCGATGAAACTTGGTTCAAATTGAAGCTGAAATCTCGCAGAATAAAGGAAAAATAAGAGGGAAAGGTGGCGAAACAGGTTTCGAAAATATTTTTTGAAGTTGACCTATTGTACCGTTTCTTCCGGAGCCGGTACATGATGGGGACGTTCCTGATAGAAAATTAATAACTTTCGACAGAGTTAACTTAGAGGGACGAAATTTTTTTTATAATATAGCTAAAATGTTATAGTATAAGGGAAAAATAAGGGGAAAAATTGAAGCATGGACTTTACCCTAGAAAATATTGTTTAAAGTTGACCTTTGTGCCAAGCACTATTTCTTCGAGAGCCGGGACGTGGTGGGGAGGTTCCTGATTGAAAATTAATAACTTTCGACAGAGTTAACTTAGAGGGACGAAATTTTCTTTACAATATAGCTAAAATGTTATAGTATAAGGGAAAAATAAGGGGAAAAATTGAAGCATGGACTTTACCCTAGAAAATATTTTTTGAAGTTGACCATTGTGCCATGCACTGTTTCTTCGAGAGCCGATACGCGATGGGGACGTTCCTGATAGAAAATTAACAACTTTCGACAGAGTTAAGTTAGAGGGACGCAATTTTTTTATAATAAAGCCGAAATGTTGTAGTATAAGAGAAAAATAAGAGGAAAGATTGAAGCATGGACTTTAAGTTTGAAAATATTTTTTGAAGATGACCTCTACGTTATGCACCGTTTTCTTAGAGGCGATGCAGTCTGCGATTTACAATCGTCTCATCAAATATTCACGGTGTGTTTATAAATAGCGAACAGACACGAAAACTAATTTTGGTGCAATACGCCTGACAAATAAAGGTTGAAAACAGGATTGCAGAGCATTATGGAGGAGCACACTCGGTCAGACTGTTTTAAACTGCAGCGAACGGTGCAGCGTGTGAAAGATAGTAAGGAGTCGTAGCTAATAAAACAGAATTACCGGGACGAATACGCGTCTGTTTGGATAGTTCGAGGGGTTTTATATCTACGATAAAACCCGGTGTCTACCCGAAAGCGGAACGATAAAACGTCCTGCGTTCGTGCGTTGTATTGTAGAGGACTGTATTACGGTCTTTTGATTTAATAACGGTGAATAAATTTCAATTTAGCCCGGCTGGCTCAGTCGTCCGCAGGTTTGATGCTACCCGTGCTTCCCTTAACCCCGGGTGCATATAATATAAACGCGTACACGCCTAGCGCTCCTTGCAATTTCATTAGCGTATAACCTTCGCCTCATCTGGCATCGTTACCCAGACCTCTTCTTTATATTAATAAACTAATTAAACCCGAGTGCATCAAATTATTCCGGGCTCCCGTTCCCCCTCATTTTGCGCCCGCTTTTTCGAACAGCCACGCCGCCTCCCACAAAGTCGAGGACAAATGACTGTCAATTAAAGAAACACTTCACACCTCGTCAAAGTCTTCTTAATTTTATCCACTTACTCTTGTAAGTATCAATGGATCTAGCCATGCCTGCTATTAAATCCTCCAAAGCATAATTGCTCAGCCAAGTACAAGCTGATTAAGATATTCTATGAATATATATATAACTCATGTAGTCTTGGTTATTTCGAGTTTTAAAAAAATCGCTAATCTACCCCAAATGTCAGTAAATATGTGTGCAAAATAACAACGCAAAAAGTTCGACAGTTTCCCCTCAAAAAATTCCGAAGTGTTTCCGTAAAAACACACCGTATAAAAAGATATATAACTCACGTAATTTTAATTATTCCCTCTTGAAAAAAATCACAGGAGCGCTTCGAATACCAACAAATGCGTGCGCGAAAATCGGACACAAGGGGCTTAGCAGTTTGTCCGAGAAAAATTCGTAAAACCTGCTCGAAACCCGGAACAGCCCGTTAACGGGTTAACTGGAGAAGTTGAGCGACAGAGGCCAGGAAATTAGGCGAATTAATTCGCGCGGCTCGTTCAACAGGCTAACTGAATTCCCGTAATTAGACGGGAACGGCCTAGCCGAGGCGGTTCGAACAAAAGTCCCGCAGGAAGTCGTTTCCGTGCGCCCGGTGTGTTCGGCAGAAGCGAGACCGTGCTGGCAACGTCTTCAGCCCGCGATGACGGGCTGGAGTGTTGAATTTTTCGCAACGTTAGCGGCAACGTATGCAAAGTCACGAGTGGCAATTCTCGCGCGGCCGCAACGAGATCACCCTCTCAGCCTGTTCGCGTGGGAGGGCCAGGTGACGACCGAAGGAAGAGCCCTCGAAAGCAGTTGCGCGAGACACAGCACGAAATCCGGTATGAAACTGGCACAAAACCGCAGCCGGCGGAGGGGCGGGGGACTCCGTCTCTTTCCGACGCCGCCATTTTTCTTTCTTGCTCGGCGATCGTCGGAAAATCGCGCGCCAAGTTGCAATTGGCGACACATTGGAACGAACATTCAATATCCATTTTCTTTATCGAAGCTCTTTGGACCCTTAAATGGGTCCGTTTCACTTTACAATGTGGTATTACAATTTTACAGGCAGGTATTACGATGTTACGAGATGTAATTATGATTTGAATAGATCATTTACAATCTTTGGAATAGGACTGAATATAACTGCAAGCCTTAATATTAGGTTTCGCCATTTTACCTAAAGATTCCAAAAGTTATAAGTTAAGAAATATTTCTTACTTAATTGAAATATTATCGGTGCTTCCGCACGGCGAATTTTTCGTTTCTATTGTCGAGTGATTCTGTCGCTGTCCCAGAAATTTTCATTTTGTTTCGGTCGGAATAATTTTAAGCCTTTCCACTCGGCGCTATTTCAATTCTAAAACTAAATTTTTCTTCCGTCTCAAAATATTTCCATTTTATTCATACGAAACTGATCCGATCTCCTACAGATAATATTCAAATGTTTAGTGATCTATTAACCATTTAACTGTGATTGATGAGTATACTCGTCAATCCGAAACTCTATTGCGGTGCAGTTAACGTCAATGAATTGTTAAATTCTTATCGAATAAAACAGTAATTCTTTCTCATTTAGCTTCACAAGGGCTTTGGATTTTATAACAACCGCATTTCTCCTGCGTTCGACGTGTATATTCGTCATTGTTTGATTTTAATTCCGCGCCGTGAGGGATTTTTCAAATTAAATTCCACAGTTAACTGGTTAAATACAAATATTATGTAACATTTGATGTAATTTCTTTGAAATAATGCCAAAACAATTTTTAGTGGCGCTTCAGCGTCGCCTCTCGAGTGCAAAGGGTTAATTTAAAAATGAAATAAACAGTCAACTGGAGAAAAAATTTGTTGCCAAGCTCAGGTATCTTGCAGTTGACTAGAATTAAAAACGAATACTCGGCGTCGACGTTCGTTGTCGACGGAGAGAAGTCAATTACGGAGAAAGCACGGGGACAAAGTGCGGGTCCTTTGAGGGAAGAGGCAGCACAAACTCGCGAAATCGCGAGTGTCTCGAGATTTCAATCCGAGCCAGCAATAAACCAATCGACAACACTCGATCTCCCGATAATCCGCCGCGGAAAGGAGCTTAAAGGGCCCGAGCGTCATCGTCGCTCGGTGAAAAGTTCCGTTTCAAAGACAGCCCCTGTCAAACGGGCCACGCGCGCGGTAAAAGCGGCTCGTCGCTCCAACGGGTGAACGGTATGAAAGCCGCAGAAATCTTGACGCACTTATTACCACTCCGGTCTGACGTCATTTCGGCGGGCACAGGTGTACGAAACTGCGCGCCGAACTCTTTCACTATACCCCGGCCAAGTGGGATTCTCGTCTTCATTCGGGTTAACCATTCCGGGCCGGAGCTTTCAGAATATGTAAATGCCGCAATCCGAAGTTACGCAGTTTATGGAAATCGCAGTTTTACGGGATCCTTACAACGTGTGATAGGGTGGAAGAACTTTTCTGAGGCGGTTCAACTTTGTAATAATTAAACTGCGAACGATTATGGAAATTCGCTGGTCCCTTGACAAAAAAGTAGGTGCGCGAACCTCTCGCCCCTGTTCCGAGGGCTTAGGGTACTCAGAGAAAAATGTGTGCTGACTATTATCGAAATTTTTGCCTCCTTATATTTTATGTCGATAAAGTGGTCGACGAATACCGTGTTGTTGGAGAAATCACTTGTACGCTTAGCTGTACCAGCTGAGAATGATTGATACTTTTAATTAAATTTATAACTTTTGTTATAGGTGCATGCAATCTGTATATTCATTAAAATGTAGATTTTTCTATGAAAGATTTCTTATTCAAAATAAAAACCTTAATTGAACGGGAACAAAACAGAAATTCTTTTTGAACTGGTTCAGGTTGAAAATAACGCGTCTCGAAATTTTTGTAATGTTTCATACCGTAGTCCGTTACAAAAAAATCCCCAATCCGGTAATTAATTGTCCAACGTGTACTTTTTCTCACGGAGTTGCAGAGAAGGGAGAGAGGGTGTCGCGCAGCAACAAAAAACGTGCGTTAAACTAGTTGCAGTAATCTCGGGTAGCAGAAAGTCTCGCCAAAAGAAGTCAAATAGCAGGTTCCAGTCAGAGTGAGATGATAGAGTATTCCGATACTTCGGCGAGCTCGTTGTTTTCAGAGTTTATGTTTCAGCTTCTCGGGTCTAACAAAGCTTATATAAATATTCGTGCGGAAGGCGAGCGCTCGCTTCGAGAAAAGTTAACGGTGTTGATCTTTCTTTCGACGTTTGTTCAATTTTCGTGGTCTCACTCGAAGAAGCATAACTTTGTCTGGTCTCCGCGGGTATTTCTCCCGCTGCCGCCGAGAAACGTGTTCCCGATACCGAAGTCTATCCGATTATATCGGCGCGCGGTTGATCTAATTCTCCGTCGATCGTTTAATATTTTCGATAATTCGCACCGCAGAAATTGATCTGGACGTTTCCTTATTATCCGTCGTCGCCCATTGAAATCGCGAGAAATCTAACTATCGCACTGCAAATTTACGCTCTCATAACCAAGCTGAAAGAAATTGCTTCTTCGCGCAAGTACTTTCAATAAATGGAACATTTGCAAAACTCTATTTAAGAGTCTTCCGAAGGTTTTTTCCACGATTACATAAAACGTCGTAACTTACGGCGCGCTCGCAACATTCGTTCGTGTGCTTTCTCCTCGAAGCAGAACTTCGCGGAGAAGCTTAACTGTCGGAGGTGGGCAATGAAGTCATAAGAAAGCGGTATAATAAAGAGGGCAATAGATCAAAGGAAATGTAATTTGCTTGAGCTACAGGGCGACAAAATATCTAGACGAGAGAAGTAATTGAAAACGGTGCGGAGTCTCTCGAGGAACTTTTTCCCGCGAATCGCGCTCTGTTATTAGACGAACGAAGGCGAAAATGAGGTCATCAACCTCTTTCTATCTCGCCGCACTTATTCCCTCCGTATCAGCACGCTGCTTCGTCGGATTCGTGACATTTTTCCGATTAAAACGACACCAAACACGATACAATTTGCTCCAGACGTCCTCGTTTAAATCCCGTATTTCGATAACCGAGATGTCAGTTCGGATAATCGAGGTTCCGCTAAATCGCGTATTAAACGATCGCGTACGACCCGAATGGCGTCGTGTTTGGGCTCGTTTTAATCGGAAAAATGTCGCGAGTACGACGGTGAAATACAGAGATCATTCAAAACGAAAAACTGTTTCTAACAACCGTAATAATTGCAATTAAAATTCTTGCCAAACAACGTCTCGCAGACTACTTTTTATTTTTAGGCAAAAATGGGCTATCGAACACTGAAAGGTAAAATAAATAAAAAAAAATTGAAAGCACTGCTCTCTACGGTCGCGTCGGCGGTTCCACGCGCCACCGCGGAGATACGTGCTCGCCTTTTCCCCGGAATACCGGCAATTTTCCGCGGGTATCCGTTCCGGCAAATACTTTCGCGTTAATGGCGGTAATAGCGGGGTTGATCTAAAATTTTTTTTCCAGCGGAGCCGGTGCTCGCGCGAATATCAGCGCCGGGATAATATCGGCGGCGATAACAATAACAATAATCGATAATCTGTAATCCGGCTGGTGTCGTAAAGGTCGGCGATTCCGAACGGAAACCGGGAGGAAATGGGACGGACGCGTAAGAACCGGATGGAAAATCGGAACGAGCGCCGAGAGCGTGTAACGCGTTCGCCGGGTAACGTCGACGGGTACACGTGTACCCGGCCGTGTAACCGACTATCGTTCGCTGCCGAAGATCACGGAGCGAACCTGAAATTATCCCGTACAACCCTCGGCCGCCCGTTAACCGCGATTATTATATCGCGATCGAACGTTTCCCGATGAGATACCCCGCGGGATTGGGATTATTCGATACACGATTGGATTATATTAGTGTTTATATTAGATTATTCGCAGCACGATTGGATTATATTAGTGTTACGTGCCCGGTCTACTGGGTGGCTCGGGAAGAATGGGAATTTCCGGAGCACTATACATATTCCGCAGCGATGGGAACGATCGAATTCCTCGTCAGGATTTTCATGTAATTCGGTAATCGAGTTGCTGAACTTTACATTCCCCCTCCCCCTCAAGCTTCTGGTACGTATTATATGTCATTCTATTCGTTTCGATGTGCCGAGTACGAACACGACTTTCGTTTTTGGCGGAAATGCTCAGATGCACACTTACGGGCAAAATTAAATGTCCTGGGAGGAGAGTTTTTTGCAACTATCTCGGTGAGTTGTTGTTTCCGTCAAGAACGAAAGTTATGGTCGTATTCGGCACGTCGAAACGAGTAGAATGAGGTATAACGGGTGTCAAAAGCTTGAGGTGCCAATTCGAAAGTTTCAAATAATTGCAAGATAGAATCGAAGAGTATTGAAAAGTGAAACAATTGGTATCGGCAGCTGATACTTGACAAAATGAACACCGAATAATGAAATCTTCGATCCGCAACAATTTTACAACGGCACAGAAATCTAGAAACTTGCTATACACGCAGCATACTCGTTCGAAATCGTGCCCAATATACGTTCCCCGGTCCTCCCTACTTTCAGCTGGGTTCTCCGGGAAGTGAAAAGTTTGGTTAGAAAGTAAGTTTAAATGCGAAGGACACGTTCCAGCATCTTGAACGCTATATTTTGTCAATTCACGGCCGGTGCCCTATAGCGCACGGCGTCCCTCGAGCCCCAATATACTTGATTGGTAAACTCCAAGGTGGAATTTTAAATGCGATTCGTGCTTAATCCGCGAAAAGGGCGCAGACAGCGTTCCGTGCTTCGACAATAAAGCTTCTTCGCGAGTCCGGCGAGTTCCGTCGGACTTTTTGCGTCCGATTTACAATCCTTTTAAACTGGCCGAAGTTAAATTGACAATAAGTAGTATCTACGTGACCTTAGACCCCCATCAACAGAAACAAGTTAAAGCTCCGGACCCTGTTTCCGACGGATTTATCCGGCGAGCGTCTCCGTTCGCGGCGCAACATCACACAGAACTTTTTGATAAAGGCGGCCGGGTAGGGGGGGCGGAGGGGAGGAGGGAAGGGGGAGGTTTTCGCATTCACCCCGAAATTCGCTCTTCCCGGGCGTTCCAGTATCCCGTGTTTTCCCTTCTGTCCCAGTTTCGTTCCCAGTTCCCGGGAAACGAGCGTCAAAGGTTTCTCTGTGGCCCTTTTCCGCGTTACTTTGACTGTTTCGACGGACGGTGGAAGATACGAGCGAAGTATTCGTTGACAAATGTGAGAACCGTGTCCGATCGGGAAGTCCATCTCTTTTCGGAATTTATTGGATCGTGAACCGTCCGTATGCTACTTCTCCGGCTTCCGACGCACTTCGCTCCGCGGCAGTGCGACGTCCGAAACTCGCCGTTGATGGCCCGCCAACCCTTGCTCCCCGGAAAAATGTCCGCCACGCTAACGAAGTCATCGGGAACCTTTTATTGCGAGTCGAGCTTCGACGGGGGGAAAACATCTTCTGTATTCCCGGTCTTTTATGCGGAACGCGTTCACGGCAAATGTCTCGATATGTGCGGAAAACTTCGGTATTATTCGATTCGGAATAGCGAGGCAATCCTCTGGCAAAACCTCGTTGTTTCTACTTATTCATTTATGACACTTTCACCGTCACACTCGTGACATTTTTCCGATCAAAATGAGTCCAAACACGACGCAATTCGGACCGTACTGACTCGTTTAATACACGGTACAGTGGAACCTCGATTATCCGAACTGACAGGGGAAATGTGATCGTTTCGAACACTAGAACCGTGTTCCACATGAATTCGTTTACAGTGAATTGTTTACGTGCGAATCGCGTTTTCGAATGGTAAAGAATTCGTAGCAGAGGTTCGGATAATAGAGGTTCTACTAAATCGTAAATCGAACGAGCAAACAAGCTTCGAAGTATGTCGTGTTTAGGCTCGTTTTAATCAGGAAAATGTCAGGAATATAACAATGGTAGTTCTGTAAGGGGTTTTGGAATTCAGTTAGCACTGTCTCAATACTTCCGGGGATAAGTATTACGCAAGTATCGAGGCGTTACCGTGAAAGGTCAAGTTCGGTGTTACACCGAGTATATTTGGGACCGTGGGCGATTCAATATCTTCGAACACACCCGCGGAAAGTGAATATCGTCGGTTCGGCGATGGCGACTCCTATTTAGAGGATCGTTTCGACAAATCTCCCGGTTTCCGTGGCGGCGCGTCGCCGTTCCCCTCCGCGCGCGGAAAACTCTCCTGATAATATTATACCCCGGGTGAAGAGAGGTAGCATGAATTATTTATACCCGGAGACGTTGAATTGTACCGAAGCGGCGGCGTGGTCAGAATTTTACGATTACGGTCCCATCGTAGGAAGCGGCGCGGCCGGCCGGTCATAAATAGGTCGTGCACGCGATTCCATTAGATTAAATTATAATTTTAATCGCGAAAACGAGCAGCCCCCCCCCCCCGGCACATCCTTTTCTCGCCGCACTTTAAATTCCGCGTTACGCGCCGTAGAACGCGGCCGGGCCGCCGTTCCGCGGTAAGTCGCTCGGTGAAAAATGTCACGTCCGTTCATCTTGTTCCGTTTCGCGGATGTCTGCGCCAGGAAACGAGTATTCGTCGCCTCCCGCGTTCCAGCTTGTCAGTCTCGAGAACCAAAGTGCAACCAACAAATAGCTGGCTGCTTCGACAGACTCGCTGGAACGCGAATCCTGAAAATTTAATTTTATGCGCTGCCGTTCGTTCCATTGAAATATTTTTTTTTGCGGGCCAACGGTTCGGTAGAAATGATTAATTATTTTAATACACCGAGAGAACGGCACGGAGCACCTACGTGACAAATTTTAGCTCGCAGGAATTATTTTTTGAATTGTTATTAATATAGTTGTGAACGTTCGTTCATTCTGCGACCGGTCGCACTGATTTGAAAGTTTTAAACCATTATTTCATCCCAATAGAGGAATATTTGTAACACAATACGGTATTAACGTGTACAGTATAAAAGTACTGAACACTAACAAAATGAAATACTCTGGAATTCGTTGTAATAGAAAATCAAATTAGAAATGGAATAAAATACCTCGTCTAATATTAAATATTTGCGCATGCATGAAACCATCGTTCAAATTTGAGGGCAGCAAAGTTTTCATTTAATTTCGAACGTAATTGTACCTTTCACGAGGCAGCTTCATTTTGTGTAGATTCCTATGAATTAATGCGAGGACTGCATTAATTAAATGCATTCGATGCATTTGCGACGAAAAAGAGTAAATTAACTACAAAAGCGAAAAGTCGTTGGAAGAATTTAAGGATATTGTTACGTTATTTTCGACTTTTAGAAGAGGAAATATTTCATCTCAATAGTTTACAAATTATTTTGAGAATTTTTACCTCGCGTAAAGATGAATTCGCGTCCTCAATGTAATTGCAGTGGTATCGGCCGCGATGTGAAGTATCTTTTTAATTTTCGCCGAATTTATTATACGGAGACCTTGCGAAATGGTCCCATCGGTCCCCGAAGGTTCCCTTAGTTCGCCATGTACGTAGTAATTGCGCAGCGAACGCTAAACAGCCGAGACAAGAGGTCGATTTATGGGACAAAGACGAGTAGCAAGATTACGGGGCAGCGTAAAATGGTATCGTAAATTTTTAACGACAGACAAAACTACTCTCATAAATATAGGGGAGCGAGGAGCGGGACGATGGTTTGTCCTACGTCGGTCTACAACTTCCTGGCAGGAAACCCGTCGAATCTAAATCCATTTTCCGGCATGCTCGACAAATTTCCGCCGATCGGACGCCATTAATTGCGGGAATATATCACCGGGGCCGGGTCCGGCGTCCTACGGGGCACGTAATTTACAGGAATGACTCGATTCATGTCTTTGGACATCTTCGGGCGCTCCGCGACCTGCGGGTTTATCAAACGTACATATATATACTTGATCGCAAAATTGAACGGTCGACAAATTTTTCCAATGTTCGAACTCCTGCAACTTCGAAAACAAATGGCCCAATAAACCTTCCAGCCATGTTGCAGATTAAATTTTCAACGTCCTAATAGTCTGTGGATTTATTGTATTTGTAACAACAACGACTAGGTGAAATTTACGAGAGCAATTAAATTATAAGAATTTAAGAATGTGGATATATAAATTATTTTCAAAATGATCAAAGAAGGAAAGATATTTCTGTGTAGCTCCCGTTTCTTGCAATCGATGTAGACACTTTTCGGAAACTAATGGTCCAATAAACCATCCGGCCATGTTGCAGATTAAATTTTCAACGTCCTAATAGTCTGTGGATTTATTGTATTTGTAACAACAACGACTAGGTGAAATTTACGAGAGCGATTAAATTATAAGAATTTAAGAATGTGGATATATAAATTATTTTCAAAATGATCAAAGAAGGCAAGATATTTATGTGTAGCTCCCGTTTCTTGCAATCGATGTAGACAATTTTCGGAAACAAATGGTCCAATAAACCATGTGGTCACGTTGCAGATTAAATTTTCAGCGTTCTAATAGCCTGCGGAATTAGTGTATTTGTATCAACAACGACTAGGTGAAATTTACGAGAAATCAATCAAATTATATTTAAGAATAAATATATTATTTTCAAGTGGTCGAAATGATCAAAGAAGGGAAGACATTTGTGTGTACACAATTAATGTAGAAAATTTGTATTTTTCAAGACCCGCTGTCTAATTGACTTTGCACAATTTCCGCCGCGCCGAATCGAACCATGATGGACCGTCGCCATTATTTTCATGAACGCCCGGAGGCCGTGGGAAGGAAAAATGTCATAAAATTTCCCGACACGTCGGGGGGTGCGAAAAGTGGGTCGATCTGCGGAGAGGTGCCCGAAAGCCCAATGAAAAGCCATACACTCTCGGGACGAGCGAATTCATCGTCGAATCCGGTAACACGCGTTCCGGTCGCGCGTGTCAGGCCCCGGGCCAGACTAATGGGAAAACTAGGGTCGCGCGACTTTTTGCCGTTAGATTAAAATATGCAAATAAGCGGAGCGGGGGCGGACACGGCTAAGCTCGTAGCCCGGGTGCCGGCTCCCTTTTGCGCTCCCCTGGCCGACCTCCCCGCAGCCAGCCGCGAACCCGCAGACCTAAACCACCCTTCCGCCCAGCCACCCCCGCAGTCCTAAACCACCCTTCCGCACGGCCGCCCCCGCAGTTCCACTGGGAACCGTCCAGCGGACGTTCGCGAGCAACCCCCTGCAGAATACACCCCCGCAGTCTACTCTCTCTCTCTCTCTCTCTTTCTGTGTGTGTCTGTGCGACACACACTCTAAATTTGAACACATCTTAACGATTCGAGTGCCTCCTCTCCCGGAGATGGTAGACGGAATTATTTGCTCAGGTTTGTAAATAAACTTTAACTTCATTGCCGGTAACCGCAGCATTGCACTGGCAATTTTCAACTTTTTAAAATAATCAGCAGAAGGAGAATACGTCTATATTGGCTCCTACGTTTTGGCATTAACACGTTGACTGCCAGACGCATTTTCCAGGGTTTGCCCGAGGCGCCAACGTGAATTTTTCATTATGCGGTGCATATTATGTTGAAATATTATTCGCAGCAAATAAAGCGATTTATAAAATCATGCTTGAACCATTTTTCGTGCATTAATTTCTTCAAACCATTATAGCAACAATGGTTATTGACATTATCGACAAATTTATCAGTATCAATATCTACTCGAATTATGTATGTATACGAAGACAGCGATGAATGATCCCGTTGCCTTCTCTCAATGTGTACTATGTAACATTGAGTACCTTGGATATAGAATACGGTGCTACACTGTTGGCTATGTACACTTTATTCCTTTATGTTACATTATAGTTCGGGATACAGATATTCGTTTTCGAGGGTTCTCGACTGTTAAATTGGTGGGGTATCTAATTAATAATACGTATTAATATTGTTTGGATTTTTAATTATACTTATTTTTAAAACGTAATGAATAGTAAAATCAGTTAATATATGTTATGTAGCTCTTTTCTAAAATTCATTATGCTTTAAAAATAAGTATAATTAATACAGGCACGGCAATTGGTACCCCCACAGTAATTTGGTCCATCACTCTACTGCAGATTTTTGTTCGGTTCGGAGAGTTCGTCTTGTCCGTTTGCCCGTTCGATTTGTTCTCTGATTTGTCTGATCATGTCCTGTCTATCGTCAGTTCGGTTTTTTCGTGATTGGATGATTTTAGATTCAGGTGGGAACACATAGCGTTTCGTAATTGGACGTGGGTGCATTGGGAGGAGTTTCGAGTTCAGAAGAATGGGAGACTGTCAGGAAATTCCTTGATTTTGTCTTCGTTCGTCAATGGCGTGATTTATTGTACAAATTCCATTCGTCGTTTCGTTGGTTCGGTCGCATGTGCTGTCCATCTGTCAGGATTGTCGAATTGCGGTAGTCATAAATTAATTTTCTCGGTCGGTTTGTGACTAATTCGCACGTGTTCTTTTTATGGTACATCCCTTTTAGGTATGTCGTTTTGTCGCCTGTAGGAACGGTACGGTATTGTCGAGCTTGGGTGTTGCCGTCGCAACAATGTACTTTTATTAATTATTTGCTGCGTCGCCGGTCACCAGTGGCCCCCGCGGCGCTGCAGCCAGGTCGAGTGCCGGTCACCGGTGACCCCCACGGCAGTCAGCGTGTTAACAGAGACCGTTTTTATTTCGAGTTCGGAAGTATGTCCTCCGTCGGCCCCGTTCTAATTTCCGTCGGTTGAGATGTCTGTCCGGTAATTTGTAGGCGGAAGTGTACGTGTGCGCTAGGTGGCGCGACACTCGGGAACGTGCTCGGAGATTACGGGGGTTGGAAAATTACATTTTAATTTCATCGGTAGCAGGCCGTGGTGCTCCTGGAAACGCGTATCGCGCCGCCGATCTCGGTAAACCGCACTGTGGACCGGGGCAGACAATATATCCGGCTTTTCCGCGTCTACCCGTTGACGCGCGACACTCTCGAAGGTGTTTACACGAGGGTACAGCACAGAACAAAACGGTGGGACGTTTTGGTGCCTTCGAACGTTTCGCAGAATTAAAATCGAAAACCGTAAGCGACGTAGAAAGATTTATTCGAGCCCTCTCTACTCGAAATTTTCGTTACAGCGTCGCGAAAATTGCAAAATTATTAAATCGGCGCCTAAGCGAAGGAAAGAAAGTGGATGAATTTTGGAAAATTGCTACAAAGTCCGAAAGTGATTTACAACCGGTAGAAAGCAGAGTAATGAGTAAAATGTTTCACAAAAGGCCACGGTGGAAAAGAGTGGCATTCCGGGGAAACGAGTTAAAAGTTTCGGCCAGGACATTTTCAAAACGCGTCGCGATGTGAATGCGTCCGGGCTGATGAGAGCTTATGTCAGTAATTGACAAATGCATTAGCATATTTCTCGGCCGTGGAAACTCTCGCCAACCATCCCCTTCATTGCTGTATCGCAACGAGCGGACCGCGGAAAATGTGAAACTAGAAATGTTCCCCGTTTGACCCAGTTCGAGAGCGAGCCATTTTCTATTGCGTGAAACCCGATATTCGACCGTCTACAATGGAAAGAGTCACGATAAGACAAAATGGCGGAGCCCTCCATTTATCAAGACACGAATTTGGCGAACTGTTCCCCGGTAGAGTTATCCATTTGCAACGCGTGTAATCATTATTCTTATGGCGACTGTAGAATTGTTTTCCATTTCACAAACGATTAAGCAATCTTTAAATAATTTCTTTCAAGTCGATACTATGATAGAAGTCAAAACTATAGAATACAGTTTTAAAATGTTCAAAATTCCTTTCTACTGTTATTTGCTACAAAAAGAAGTTAAAAATTATTCTTCCAGTTAAGAAGGTAAGAAGTAGTCTTCCTAAAAATACAATGGGAGCCTGAGACGTCGTTTTACACCTTTCGCAATTTTCTTTTTTTATGTTCGTACACTGGTCTCTTGGTGCAGCGAACGAATAATTAGAAAGCAGTACAGTTTCCCCGAAACAGAGGGGAGAAACAGCTTTCCTTCGAAGGAAACGGTGTGAGCCAAAAATTGTTTAGAGCCGGTGTTCATATTTCTTTTGACGGTGTCTTGTATTCAAAGGGCTCCGCGCGGACCGGCGCGGGCCACTTCTTGCGTTCGAGCGTCGTAATTCCAGAATTTCCGTCGGCGCAACGCGCGCTGTAAATTTTTTTACCGCTCGCACTCGGTCCGCGGAAAAGTTGCCGTGGATTGCACTTGGCCCGCGACGCTCGGCGAAAAAATTTTATTGGACCCCGGAACTTCCTAATTCGCTTAACCGGTGCCGCGTGCACGAAAAAGCAAAGAAAGAAAGAAAGAGAAGAGAAGAGTAGGGGGGAGAGGAAAAAAGAACAGACAAAACGAAAGGACAAAAAAGGAACGGAAAAAAATGGGGTGGAAAGAAAAGAGAGAAAGGAAATAAAACTTTTTAACCGCCTCCGCCCAGAGCTACCGGCCATTATCCCTGAAATTCCTTTGCGTCAGCGCCGCGGCTGGTTTATCGCTGGAATTATTTTATATATCCCCGCGTCTAAACAAAGTGCTCAACGCTCCGTTGGAAACTTTAAACAACGCTGTTGTGCCTACGAATTAAAACTATAATGGAATATTAAACCGGCGCGTATGGATTCGAGCGACAGAATTTCGCGCTCTACGATTACCAGCGCGGCGGCGTATGCGTTTTCGGAACTTTTATTAGCGTTCCACGGCGCCGCGGTTTTAGCAAAGCTGTTAACTAGTTGTTTAATCCCCCCCGCGGGATCGTTCGCGCGCCTACATTTACTCGCCGTTAAACAAATACGTCGGTTGTTTTTTTATTGTTGCACGAGCGTTACAGGCGAGTCCGTTAATCCGCTAGTGCGTTTACGTTGGACTTCTCTCGATGCACGGAGAAATTAATTGCCGCCAATTTTTGTCAAAAATTGCAACTATTGAGAGCTTAACGTAAAAGCGACAGTTCCCTTTATAAGTGGGGAAAACAATCAGTTTGTCACTCTGATCGATAACAAAATAAAATCTTTGAGAAAGCTGACGAAAGTTAAAGCAAGTGAAAGTTGGAACTTCGATCTTCAGAAAGAGCAAAGGTAGAGTGCCGTAACATTTTTTTATCGGAAGTTACAGGAGTTCGAAATTAGCAACTCTCCGTTTAGAATTTAGCGATCCTTTACTTTCGCGGAGCAGTATATTTGCAACGCCGGTAACCTCGTATTCCGCATCGATGACGCTCAATGCATTTTATATATCGCCGCTCTAAGTAATACTGCATGGTGCATCGTTCAGAGAGCCAATGGATCGGCGAGCCGCATTTGTAAATATTTCACAAAGGAGGCGCACACACAACATTGAATAATATATATCGGAAACGCGACCCAGTCTACGACACGCTCCCCGCAACCAACTGCACTACTAAAATCGAACCATTCTATTCATGAAATAAATATGCATCGAATAAATTAAATCACCGTGGCACCCGCAAATAAATTGTCCCATAATTTACTCGAATAAATCAACGCTCACATAAGTGAGTATCAGGTTATACGAGATCCTAGAATGCGAACGTTATGAAACGTTCGGATCCAGAAATATTATTATTATTTCAACAGGCCCAAAACTGAGCCTTAAATATATAATTTTACTCTCGAATCAATTTTATTTCCACGTCAATCGGCGCGTTTAATTCGGCGCACTACTCGTTGTCAGTGAAAGAAACTACAAAATGTGGATGACAATTTTGTGCATGTAAAATGTGAATGACCAAAAAATTTCATATCTACAGAGGTTATGCATTCATGGCAAAAATGAGTAGGTGTAAAAACATTAAAAGACTTCAAAAATACTGTTATAATATTAACCTTCTGCACTCGAAGCTATTTTAACTCCAAAATGAAACATTTCTTCCGTCCTAGAATGTTGCTGTTCTATATATTTTGTTTCATGTTATGCATAAGAAAATGGTGGAACTTACTCGTACAATACCGAGATGTGTAGTAATTTAAAAATACAAACGAATCTAATAATGTAAAAAATATTTTGAATAATGATACTGAGAATCATTTTTTATTTCGCTCCAGCTTGTTGCGATACGGGTAGAGAATTTTTATTTTGCGTGAAGATCCGTTGCATGTTGCTTACAATGGCGCTTCCTTTGACGAATAAAGTCAGTTAGAATAAAGGTACGGTTGTCTAATGTTTGAGAATCGAACATGTAACACGCAACAACCTGCTAATAGCACTTCGCACGAACGTTGCAAATTTTTAACGAAGAACTCGTCGATGATTACCAAGGAGGGTCGAAACGGCGGGACTGTTGGATGGCTGAAATAGTGCACTGCGGTCGAACGATGGTTTCGAAAGGTACAGGCTGCGTTCGAATTTCGCCTCTTGTCCGTCGCCCATATTTTCCTCCCGCATTCTCTCTCTCTCTCTCTTTCTCTCTCTCACTCTTCTGCCTCATTTCCCGGTTGGCTGCTACTGTCGGGCTTCCAACCCTTCGCTCGTTAAATCATTTGTTCTCCAGCGGCAGCAACGCGCTCGCTAGGCCCGACCAGACGAGCCAGATATTTGGCGAACGTTCCGATACCCGGAATTGACTTCGTCACCGTTTTACGGCCCTCGGTTCCCAACCGGCAGTCAATTCCTCCCTCGTGACGCTGACCGCGCGAATTAAGGGTCCATGCAACCCTCCAGCTCCCCCACCACCTAAAAAATTGGGTGAATCCAACGGATTTTCCATCTACAATCACTTGGGGATGAAGCAAGACTTTTACAAGAATTTCTAACCCCTTGCACCACGATTTGCCCCATTCGAACGGAAATTGGTGCTCGGTTTAGAAAAAATAGCGCAATGAGACTTGCATTTTAATCGGTAAACAATTTCATCACTCGCACAATCACCAGCTGTGCCTGCAATTATCTATACTAATTCTATTATTGTCTCCAAAAGTTTGCACCACGATTTGCCCTATTGGAACGGGAATTGGTGCTCGGTTTAGAAAAAATAGCGCAATGAGACTTGCATTTTAATCGGTAAACAATTTCATCACTCGCACAATTACCAGCTGTGCCTGCAATTATCTATACTAATTCTATTATTGTCTCCAAAAGTTTGAAAAATTTCACGGGAAGTTTACAAAATATTTTAGTCCCGAATAGACTTTAGGAAACAGTGAATTAAAATTTATTGTGCACGTATAATTTGGTTTAAGTATTAATAACAGAATGGCAGAGTTTTATTCGGACATAAAAAGAAGCAGCATTCTAACAGCGTTTGTTGAAGCTCGTCGTCACGTGGGTTAAATGAAAAATGTTGGCGAAAGTGTTGCGGTTTGCACGGAGGAGGCGAATCCCGAGGGACAGGCGTGAGTTAGTGGGAATTGTTGAGTTCCCGGAATACGCGAGACGATTAACCAAAGAGGACCGACTTGGCCCGCGAAAGAAGGGTTTGCTCCTGACAATGGCTGTTAGCTAGGACTATTTCGAAGGAATTCGAGATGAACTCGATTAAACTTCGAACGGTGTATAGCGGTGGGGTCGTCGCGGCGAATTGAAACGTTACAGGGGAAAGTGCGGTGGTAACAGGGACAATGGGAGACACAAAAGTTATTCGATTTGCCTCGATAAATATCGCGGATCGTGGCACGAATCGATTCTGGCGAGCTGCTGCGAGGGTACGCCGAATTCGTTGGAATTTCGTCTTCCCGGGGGTTGAACGTCGATACATGCTATTTCGGGGTTGAAAAATTCGCCGGGCCCGGCTCGGGAACGTGAAACATCTTCTCGACTGAGATAAACCTAGCAATAATTTTTTTACCGGCGAGAATATGCCGCTGTTATCGCTCGACGTTTGTCGCCGTAACAAATTCTTCTCGTTCACAGTAAAATTTTCAAATCTGCCCTGCTCCCCTTTCTCTTTTCAGGCCAACTTCGTGCGCTGTGTTCGCAATTTCCTTCCACTCGACCGCGTTGACTTTGGAAGGCTATGTACAGAATGTCTCGTTTAACCTGAGCCCTTTAAACAGCTCTCTTGTTATCGATAATTACTGTGGATTTTTATGCAAATTGCAGACGATCTGTCTCCATTTCAACAACCAGAGGTCGTGTAAGAATTTATTCTCCTGCTCAATAATGTTAACAGTTCTCAAATCATATAAGAGCATTTCTAAATTCTTCCGAGGTTTTCATTGTTTTACATTTCACCCACTCATGTTTGTCACAACTGTATGAAATGAATGAGTGAACGTCAGAACGAAACTGTAAACATTTTTTGGGAAGAATTTAAAGACTTAAATGAAAGTTATTGAAAGAAGAAACACACTCGTCCATTTTCCATTTCTCAGGGTCGAGTTAGAAAATTTTTACTTCGCATAAAAATCCGTGGATAAACTTCGCCTTGGCATCCCAGAAAGTTTTTAACTTCTTAAAAATTCCAAAAATCAAAATTTTAAGGCGAGGAATTCACTGATTCTAAAGTTATGGCGTCTCTGACACAAACATCCTGTACAGTTGTCATCGAAAAATTGTTGCAACGTGAAATCGTCGAATTGTGCAAGCCTAACAATTCGATCGCAACACGATCCAGTTTCCAGGCGTCGTATTTGCGGGAAAATTCGCCGGGACGAAATCCGAAGGCGTTCAAACAATTACTGGCCGGTAAACGTGATATTTATTAAACAGAGCGAACGCGAAATATTTGCGCGGAATAAAAGCGGGATATTCCGGGAGAGGGTGCAGACAGCATAGGAAACATGAGCACGGCGCGGTCTCAACAAACATCATTCCAGATTCTGGCAACGTGTTTATGGCCAGAGCAGACGGTCAATCCGGCGAGGTTTTACGACGCAGTTCGCGTCGGCATCGGTACCGAGGGAGACGCGAATATGGCAGCGCAACGCGAGACACTCGAAGCATGATAAATCCCGATCCTCCTTTCATATTTTTCATATTCTGTCTCGGAGTCGGAGCGCCGAGGCATGTCCCTAAAACGCCAACATATTCGCCTCGAAACCCCGCAATCAAGAAGAATATTCCGTGTCCACTATCGTTCCCCCCTCCCCTCCCCCCCAAAAAAACCAACCACCCCTTTCCGACTTTTTCGCCCAAAAAACCATAGCCCCGAAACGAGAGAGAGAAAAGGGAGAAAGACAACGCGCAGAAGGGTGACTCGCAAAAAGTGGGTCGTTAATTCGAAATCGTGGTTCCGCAGGCATGGTTCCTTTTTTTTTCCATCCGCACATATCATCGTGTGTACGTACGTCTCTTCGTTTTTATTTTTTTTTCCCCACCCCCCGTTTTTTTTTCTCGTTGGCCGTCGCAACGACGAAGCCACCGAGAGAGAGTCCGACTGCGTACAACCTCGATCACCGATGCTCGTCCGTTCGGATTATGATGACCCATCTACCACGGTCAGCTCGTTCAGTTTCGATTTATGGATAACCGATAACCGGATTCGTTTCCTCTCGTTCGTCCGACCGCCCGTCTCCCATCTCCACCCCTCTGCGAATCGTTTCCACCCACCACCCCACCACCCACCCGCCCGCCAACCCCCGTTGACCGCGTGTTTTTTACGAGGGTACCTGGACGATAACCATCGCCGAGCTAGGTCGACGACAGAGCGCTTCTCCGGGGTCTGGTCTGACCCCTGACTTCGTCCTTTGACCCGCCTTCTTTCTGTTATTTATTTATAAAACTCGTGACAGTCAAGTCGTCTCTAATTGCGTGTTATCTGCTTTCTTTGACTTGTCCGACCAATATCGATCTGTTCCACTGGTCTGTATAAATTCTTATTAAAATGGTGGAGTTTCCAAACAGTGGAGCTTCCGGCTGAGCTTCGTTTGAACTATTGGGATTGTTGATGGTACTAATACAAAGTATTAGATCGTCCCATAAGTTCGTGCCCTATACTCTTGTACCATTTACATTCTAAAAATGAAACATGTAATCACCCTTTCATTCCACAACCTCTTCTGACCTTTTCAACAAAGACCTCATACCGTCACTACAAAATTTCTGCGGTTTCTCATTAAAATACTTTTCAATGGCGAATAATATAAACACATTCACGGCACGAACGTATGGGACGACCTAATTACTTGTTGCTCGAACAATTAATAAATAGAGGTACCGAACGTAACCAGACGTATCAACGCTGCCAAACTAGAAACCTCAAAAATTCCATAAAATCAAGGTAAGTTATTTAATGAAACAAAAATGGAGAAAAAATTAAATGTATCATATTAAGTAGTCCTCATACTTTCTTGCATTTCACAGATCTTAATTAAACTTGGCACAGTGAATATATTAATGTAAAAATTAATTTCAAAACCTGGACAAATGATTCCGGTCACCCACGTATGGGTTACATGCCGATCAACGTGTTAACCCCATTCCTTACTATTTAATTGCAGGGTTTACATCACCCTGCTTCGTTTCATTCAACGATCGGAGTTTTTCAAAATAATTTTTACCACTCCCTACGCATTTGTTCTGCATCTCACGAGCAATGAATTGAGGAATGAAACAAGAATCATCGTCCGTATGATCTCACGGCCAATCGAAAGCGTTCGGCGATCACGGATCCGCGCAGCTGGCGACTAAATCGGCGCGTGTTTCTCGCGCGATAGGCGCGTCGGATCGGTCCGTTTGCCGGTGGGATTCGGCGAGGCGACGGTTAGTCGTCCATCATTGCTTCGATCTTCATATCTGTTTCCGGGGGGGGGTGGTGCGGGGGACGGCGGAGCTTTTGGAACGCGAGGCGGCCGGCGCGCAGAAACTAGGAACGAACGAGCAGCGAAACGGTCGCGAGGATGGTATCGGCCGTTATTGCTGAAACGCTTTAAACCTCGGATTATCCGGCTGGTTTAAAATCCCGTCCCCGTCCGTGGCCGCCGCCCGTTGCAGAGGATCCCTATCCCTTTCGCGGTCGCCACGAAGATTTAGCTCCCTTTCTGCAAAACCGCGCCAAGCGCCGGACCACCGGCCGAGATTAAAGCGAACAACAGACGGATCTCTCTCTCTCTCTCTCTCTCTCCCCCTGCTGCTCTTTTTCTCTCTTTCTCTCTTTCGGGTGTTCCGGGCGCGGTAATGTTATTAAAAAGGGTGGCTCTCTGCTCGTGATAGGATCGCGCGAGCACGCGAACGAACCGTTCCCTGTCCCGACGCTCATTGTTCTCCATCCTCGCGGACTGTTTAGCGAAATCGCGAGCCGGTTTCGCGGACGCCCGCGGCTCGGTTATTAAATTTGTTTGGATTTATTAAACTCCCCGGATTAGTTTGATCTTGGCGCGGTGACGGCAGAGTCGCCGGCCATCGTCAGGCTAACGTAAGGAAATTGCATTTCATTCTCACGTTTCGCGGTTTTTCATTTTGCCGCGTGCACACGGGCGCGCTGGGGATGATTAAAATTTAAAAAGAAAATATAAAGGTGCTGGGGGTTCCTATACATCCCCTGGGATTACGTCTGAATAGACGAGGAGTGTACGAACCTGCTGTGATTACAAAGACAAACTCGAAACGGTATTGTTGATAAAGTCAAATCGATCGGCTCACGAAATTCGGGAACTTTTTCAATTTATTACGGGAAAACTGAAATTACTGTTAGCTCATACGTACATACGTCGAGATGCGTCTATATTTCCCTGCATTCAGTGCAGCCGTAGCAGAAAAGCGGAAGAAATGAATGTATTAGCAAAGATGAATAGTATCACTCTTTTGCTCCCGCCAAAGGGGACTATCCCAAAGAAATGTTTGCATCGTCCGGATCTTTCTGAAAGCTCCGCGAAAATATGCACGAAGGTCCGCAGTCCAATAACACCGCTCGCTCTAACACGCCGGATTATTTCGCTCGCGTAAATCGCTTTACTTTTTCCGCTTAAAAAGCCCGCGACATTTCGTCTCTCTCGCGCTCCAGCACGCTCAAAGGAACTCGCGGGAAGTTCCTCCAAAAATTCGTTATCCTCCTGCACGGGCGTTTTGCGATAACTCGGCGTTTCGAGGGACCAAGGTAGTCGAGATCAAAAAGTTCGACATGGCGGAAGTCCGCGAGCTTCGCGGCGCGCAGCGGAAGAGATGAAATTCGAAAAAGTTCCCGCTCCTTTGTTCGTCGGTTGTTACGAGCGCTTTTAATCTTCGGTTTAAAAAGCGTCGCGAGGGATCGCGAGACCGTTCTTTTTCCGGGAAATTAACTGAAAAGTCTCGGTGAACAAAAGTCAGTTTGCCGAGCCGTTCGAACCGAGTCTTTCATCAAACGAACGCTCGCTCGCGCGCGCGCGTGTACAGTGCATCCGGGATGTCAACGGGACAGCTTTAACGAAAAGGTTAAGCCCTGATAGGATTTGGAGCGCGGCGCGTCAAAGCGACGAAAAATATCGGCACCGCGATCAAACGGTGTTACACCGTATTTACAATTTATTCACCGGGAACGGAGGCGCGCGCGTTGCATGCTGTTTTTAATAATACCGTGGAAGAAGATTACCCGCGTATAAATCAAACGTTGACGTTCCACTGCCACGCTGTGTCGGATCGCCGCGTTTAATCCGGAACTTTCGAACACGGCCACGGGAGAACGTTGCGCGATCCCGTGAACGCGAGCAACTTTTACGACGCCGTGGAATTAATGCCTCCCCCTTCCCCCGTCGAAGCCGTTTCGATTAATGCGGACATCGAACCGGAAAAATTATGGCCGGTCGAGCAACCAAAAGGAAAATTGTTACATTCGTCAGAACCGTAATGAAATTGTCGATGGTTTCACGAGGGGGTTCGGGGCAGAACGGTGTTGTGCTTCACGATCAAATTCACTTCCCTTGTTTAGATTATCCACGGACAGTATATCACTCGTCAGCCTCGAAACCGGCAGGGTCTGTTCCATCCGATCAGGAAGTTATAGTAGTTAAGCTGTCTGATCACGTACATGCATTATTTCCTTCGTCTCACTTATACGGCCGCTGTTAGGGGTTGTTCGGTATGATGCTCACTGCAATTTATACGTCTGAGGAGGAGACTTTGCATCGTTCCACTTTTGTAATTGAATACGTGAGCCAATTACTGCCTGAGATGCTCGTTCTGTTCGTTTTGTAACACTGAATATTTATAGTTGCTTGCGCTGTATTTTACTTACGTTGCTCTCTTGTCTGACCACGGACAGACCTACTCCACTCACCTGACTGTGCACTACTCGATTTTATTAGCATAAGCAAGATAAATACACGCGTCTGACCAATGTCGTTTTATTCTACTTAATGGCTTGTTCAACTTGTCTAATCATAGGCTGGGATATTCCACTTGGACTTTGATTACACTTTCTTGTTTGGACTTTCCTTTTGGCAGTCGCATTCAACTTTTCTGCCCGGGCAAAGTCTTATTCCACTTAAGAAATTTTATACAGTTTTTTGTTCCATTTCTCTACTCGTATAGTTGGTAGTAATCGTAACCTATACGCCTTATAGTTCTCGTCTAGCCAGGAATGTCTTGTTCTACTTAGGAAATTTTATAACATTTTTTATTCCATTTCTCTACTCGTATAGTTGGTAGTAATCGTAACCTATACGCCTTACACTTATATGTCTGGCCAGGAATATCTTGTTCTACTTGGCTGATTAAAGGCGAATACATTCAACCTGCTTAATGTACCTTTCTAGTGAATTTGACTTAAAAATATTGAGAGATCACCACGGAATGAATTCTTCTTCAGTTGTAAGCGTAAAATATTGTGCTTGTACAACTAGCTTTTTGTTATTAACCCGTCGCGTTTCCGAGTAACCCTCCCGTGTAAACTGAAGAACTTACAGGAGCGTGTCAGTGCGATCAACAGAATCACCAATCAGCTATCGAGTTATGCGCACTAATTTCCTTGATTGATTGGCCAATAGAGACGGATATCTCGTGACTCGTATACACGTACACGTGAACGTGCAACTAGTTTGATCATTAACAGCAGTCGCGACACAGTCGACGTGTGTGTGTGTGCCACTTGTCTGACGACGAACGAACGTCGCACCTGCTTCACTGCGGACAGATTCATCCCTCTCTGTGACCGATTAAATTGCGACAGAAAAATCGACGCGATTAATTAGCAATTGTATCGAAAACCATTGAAAAATTCTCTCGACTCTTCTACTCTCTCGCGGTAATTTTGAGAAGTTTAGAGAAAAATTCAAGTAGAATCAACCCCCTTCGCGGCTACGTTTATCGATACTGGGACACGGAAAGTTCATTACTTTCTCTCGCTAATTCGTGGAAATAATATGACAGGTTGTCGACCTACTTGCGTCGGGCACGTTCGTTCGACGGGACGTCGAAGAAATTCGAGTAGAGCCCGTCGAGGCCCGAAAGTACGCGTCCCTGTATCGATCGCGTTCCGGACGACGACGGAGCACGTGGCCTCCGAACGATTCGGGCTTCGGCCCCCGTAGTCCCACGTCAACCGGTTGAAGGTTTTTTAATCAACGTCGGCCAATGGTCATTATAACGCTCGTTTAGAGCTCCATAACACGGGGGGGGGGACGTCGCGGGGAACGGCGCGACGCGACGCGACGCGTAAAAAACGGCTCGGGGGAGCGGGAGCAGGAGGATATCGGCACCGAAAGAGGTCCCTTCGTTACGGACGGCCGTATTTCACGGCGTTAACGAGCGCCGGCCGCGTTTTGTCGGTGATAAACTCGCGACAGCCGCGACAGATACGAAAACTGATGTCCCCGAACCGGATTGACGAGCAGACGTCCAAGCATCCCGCCGCGAATACCATATTTCGGGGCCGTGCCCGTGGTCCGATTCGAAAGTCGACCAATGATTGATTCCGGCCCCGACCTACCGCAATGTCGCGCGACCGGACGACCGATCGATAAACGTCGCTCGATCCATCGCGAAAGGACAACGGTAAAACCCCGTTGACTTACGGCGCTCGTCCCCCCCCCCCCCGACACGCTGATTAAAGATTCACGCCCGTTCACGATTCGAGTTTCCATCGTTCACAACGGTACATTCCACCGCGAACCTTGCAGAACGTCGCAACAGTCGTAAATTTCGTTTACGCTCGCGATAAGTACACTGCGGAGATTTATGCACGATTTTAAATCCACCCTTGTGCGGTCCAGAAACGCACCGAATCAAATTCATCCTTTTGGCGATCGGGTTTCTCTGCAAACTTGTCTCAGGAAACTGTTGCAATGAGAATCACATTTACTGTTCTGAAATTTGATTCCAATGAACACAAAATAATTATTTAACAGTATAAACACACTTCAGCTATGACGGTCTTCCTGGAGAATTTCTCTTGGTAAGAATACATATATATTACCATGTATAATAATTATGAATAATTGAAAGAAACATCGAACGAAAAAATATTATTCCTTTTCCTTCTCTGATCCATTTTTGTATACAAATTGACAGCCCAGGCTCCCACGATTTTCGGTACACCCTGTATAGGCATGTTTAAAAGCTCCGTGAATTATGAGATTATTGGAAGCATAGTGGAATAATAATGTTGCCGAGTGTATGCTTACAATTTCCAATTTCCTCATGAAAATGTAACGAACAATTCAACCGGGCTTCCGTTTGAAAGTTGTCCGTGCCGAACGAAAGTTTCGAATGAGAATGCACGGGAAGAAAATGCAAGAAGAAATTAGAGGGTTGATTGGATCCGTATCCGGTTGCGCGACGGGTCCAATTTGCAAAGGTAAAATCCGGGAAAACGTTAACAGGTTGCGGCCCGCAGTCGGCGGCCGATCTTGTAACACGGGGGGGGGGGGGGGATGGCTGTCGTTCCGGCGAAGTTGGTTCTCGTATTATAGGGGAATTCCTTCTCCCGAATTTCTAATATCGAAATACCGAGCCACTCGTAGAATGTACACGAAGACCGTGGGGTCTCCTATCGGTTCGGGTTCCCCCGGGAACGCCGCCGGGACTCGTTCGGGGCTCCGGCTACTTAGCGATGGGAAAGGACGCGGGTTAAGGATCGTGGCAGTTTGTTCCAGTGCTCGGCCAAGTCTAATTAGAAAAGTCAATATCGACGCGGTCGGGCCACGAGTCCCCCGGTGTTCATTATATTATAATATTCTCGGAAGTATCCGGGCAGAGTCCCCTGATGCTTTTAAGGCCGCGACGTTTCCCGGCAAGCGAATTGGCGTCGTTATCTCCGACCAATGGGGAGGCTCCCCGAGCTCTCCTCTCTCTCTCTCTCTTCCCTTTTTACGGCGGGACCCGATTAGTTTCGGAACCGGGTATTTGTATATTGGAGAGCTCCGCGCACCGGTAAATGGAGGAACGTTTGATCCGAAACGTTTGTATTAGGAACGGGGGAAGAACCCCGAGCAATAAACATCGATTTACGAACCGTTCCGCGACGCAACTAAACAAATGGACGGAATAAATGTGCAATTTATTAATGACACGGTACTAGGTTGATACACGATTTTCAACGGTTATTATGATCACTGTCTGATCAGGAACCTCTCGTTCCACTCGCCTGATCAATAACCACGCTATTTCACTCGCGATCATCGCCTGACGAATGATCCAGTCCTATTTGTCTCGTCATTAATCACATCATTCCACTTGTCCGACCGATAACTATCCCATTCAACTTTTCTGATTAATTACCGTCTTGCTCTACTTGCAGGGCAAATGACTGACACATTCTACTTATTTGATTAAAGACTCGAATGATCCAATCGTCTGACCGAAGACTGTTCTACTTCACTTGCTCCTTAAATAACTCTCTTATTTCACTTGTTTGTATAATGGTTGACCAATTCTACTTGCTCGATCAATTTGTTTAATCACGAACAGCCTCCTTCCGCTGGCTTAAGTAACCTTTTAATTCATCTTCATTCATTAACAGCTAGTCAATGATTATAGACCAATGATCATTTCACTTGCCTGATTCATAAACACCCTGTTCTACATATTCGAACAATGACTGTTACGTTCTACGTATATTTGATCGAAGCCTCTCCCGCTTCAATTATCTCGCGAAGGCTCGTCCTATCTGACTTGCCCGACCAGTGACAGTTTAATTCTACTTGCTCGATGAATGATTGCATTGTGTGCTCCCTAAACGGGTGTAGCCTGATCCCAATGGCCTGAGAAATGATTCTATTCTACGTGTTTCGTCGTTGATCAACCAATTCCGCTTGTCTGATCAATGACCACCCCATTTCACTCGCGTAATGAATAATCATGTTCTATCTGTCGAACCAATCGCTGTTCCGTTCTACTTACTTGCTCCGAAAACTTTTCTTCTTGACTTGTTCGACTAACATCCTACTCGTTTGTCGGACCAATGTCGTGTTACTCTACTCGACCGAGACGGAATTCAAACGTACTTTTTCCTCGCGCGGTCTTATCAGAAAATTTTCACCCGTAAAAACGAATTCGAGGGAAAGCAGAATTCCCACAGCTTTGTGACAAAATAATTCGTCGAGCGCGGGAAATAATTGCGGGGCCCGCGTCATTTCGCCCGGAAATATCTCACGGTAAGTGAGAGGTAATTTCATGAGAATACGTCGAGTTCCACGGTTTTTAATTAAACTATCCGTGGATGGCCAACTGGAAGAAGTTGAGACTAAACAGTAACAAGGGCCGCTTTTCAGGCGGCCAAGTACTAACGGTTCCCTAACGACCAGCCGGGAATGGTTTGCGCCACCGAGACGAGTTAATGCAAGAAAGTCTTCGAGCTTTTCCCGAGGAAAGCGTGCAGCCCGTCGGATAATCCTTGGATCAGCTATATCGAGGCGAAATCCCTCTCGAAGTATCGTCTTTTCTTCGCGTAAAAGGAGATTCGTTCGTTATAATAAGGAAACTGTTTGGACGTTGACTGAGACGAACTTCGGGTGAAAGGACGAAATTTTTAAAAGTTCCCGTCCCAGACTTTCCTCGCGAAATATTGTACGAAACTTTTAAGGAATCTACTTTTTAGCGTCGATCGGCCAGCATCTACCTGCTAATCCTCCGTGCTCGAACCCCGCGAGCTTCAAAAAATACGTATCACGATCACCAATCGGCTGCACTTATTTTTTAAAGCTCGTGGAGCTGACGAGCGGAAGATTAGTTGGTAGACGTGAAAATTTCCCCGAAATTTGATTGAACGGTCATATTTCACACAAAAATCGATTGCACTTATTTTCTAAAGCCGGTGGAATTGTAGGAAGGAGGATTGGTATACACATGTTAAAATTTCTCCAAAATTGGATTTCATGGAAGTGTCATATTCGACACGAAAATCGGTTGCACTTATTATTTGAAGTAGATGATGGAATTTCCCCAAAATTGGATGTCATGAAAGTCGCATATTTGACAGAAAAAGCCATTGGTTGCGCGTGAATCGAATCCAATTTTGGGAAACTTGCAAATTCACCGATTCGAGAAGCTTTTATTGTTTCCACGGACCGACAAGGATTTTCAATTTTGACTCCCATTCGTTTCGGAACCTCGTCCGTTTTACTCGAGCAGTGTAGAATGTTGGAGTATCACTTAACGTGGAACAAGAGGTCCCCGGGAAGTAGGTTCGGTTCTCGGTTTCCGGAAGGTAATTGCCAGAGATCGAACTAAATCGTGGCCTCGAATGGTCTGGCTAGAAATCTTCACCTTCGGCCGACTGTATTTACGTAATATCCCCGGGGATTCAATTGCAAACATGTTGCATAAGCTTCGCGGGAGCTTAGATGCCGGTTAAATGGAACGTTTAATACGTCAAGGGCGTAATGGCGTGTGTCGTAATAGGAGAAATGGATTTGGTCCTAACCACTGTGATATGTCTGCGCGTTCACTTCGTTACTTGGGCTTAGACCCTGCCGTCGTCCCATTCGAGAAGATTCCTCGAATCTTCCCTTCAACTCCCTCGTTTCGTTCGGAATTGTCCGATCGTCTCGCGAGAGACGCGAGGAACACATTAATTGACTTCGTAGACGTGCCACGGAATAATTTAATCCGAACGCTGAAGTACAACCATGTATTTAGCCATTTTTCTTCATTTTTATTTTGGTAAATATTAGCTTGTTGAAATTTTCTTCCAGTTCGTTTGTTTGATTTCCAGTGTCTACGCAATTTCGAACAAAATATCAAGCTGAAACGTTAAAAATCCTGAAAAATGCATGGAAACTCGAATGACATTTAAATCCGCGCCCTCATTGTCACAACATTTTTAACAACGTTTGCTCAAATAAAATTCGAGTTGCCGAAACATTCTTTTAACTTGTGCATTTTAGTTTCCAATTTTTGCGCAGTCACACTTAAATAGTGAAGACTCCAACAAAATGTGTGAAAACAACAACAAATTCTCGCATGTACCTTTATTGATTGTCTCAAATATTTTCAGACACATTTGTTATAAATAATATTTGACGTGTTCAAAACCTGTGCATTTGGTTGGGACATTATTTGTAGATTTTACGCATTTATGATAAAAATGCAAAACAGTAAAAACATTTTCAAAAATGTAAGATATTGCATTATTTTTAACTGATAAAAATTATTTATTAGTACTTTTAATGAACGCAGATAATTTTTATTCTGCATAAAAATCCGCGGTCCAGTTATCTGTGCTAGAAAAGTTATTGTTCCGCTCGGTCCGCGAGAGTCTGGAGGCAGTAATTTCGATGGGAAATGAGGGGATGTTTTCGAAAACGCAGTGTCGCCGAAAATACGATGGAAATAAAGCGCGGGACACGGTGAACGCAACCCGTGCGGCTGAATAACATTTTTCGAAGAACGCCGCGCGGCCATAAAGCGGCTTTGATTAAGCGTTTTAATTACCGACGCGACCGCCCGCGTTTTATAAGTCGTAATAGTGGCCCGGGCAGTTTACACGCATGCACTTCATTAACGCGGGGGAAAAGTTTCGGGCTTTATTGCCGGTTAACTAGTCGAAAGCGGGACCGTTCATTATGACCACGCCGGAAATTTATCAATTTCATCCGGACGCGTGATCGCTCCCTTTGAATGCTACCAGACCGAGGCAGTAACGTTACCGTCGAATACTGTGAGCCTTTATTAATGCCGGAACGAGAGACCCTTGAAAGGGGGTAAAATCTCAATCAATCAAGTTTGAATGATCTGCATCCCACTCCAGCCCCTCTATTTAATACAGTTCCGAGCGAATGGTTTTAATAGATAAATGAACGTAAAAAGGTATTCTTTTATTCCCGCGTCGGACTACTTTAAATATTACCTTAAACCGAATCAAAGCGTCCGATGAATTGGTATCGTGACGTTGATAAATTGATTTTGTAGTAAATATTATTTTAGTATAAAACTAAACTACTGTTCCATCTCTCGTTAATTAGGAATATTGTCATTTTCCGGGTTTCTGCTAGCTAAATACGGCAGAAGTTCGTTGAACTTCACTAGCTTGAAGTTTAATGAAATTAAATTTGATTAAGCGAAACTTGCAACTTTCCTTAAAAGAGCGAGAATAATTTTTGGCCGGCCCAATACTTGAGAAAGTCAGTAGTTACAAAGTGTGCTTGTTAGCAGACTCTCAGTAGGTTTAAAACCGTCGCTAATAAGAAAACTTCTGCAGCATGAAAATTCCAAGCTTTTCAGAAGTTGGCATGTTTGTAAGAAGCCTTGGTAGGAGCATCGGATATTCTTTTTCTTTCGCTTTTTGATCCTTCCGACCTTAATACGTGTCTTCGTACATTTCTTTCTACACAGAACGCTGTAACAAACACAATCTTTATGAACCGAAGTTTCCTGGGACTTTTATACTGCAAAAAACTGTCGAATAAAAGTTCATAAAATCTGAAAACCTCGATGACGATTTTACTTCAGTGACCAATGACGAATCTATTCTGTTGGTCCGATCAGTGACTGAGATACTCCACTTCTTTGTCCAATCGTTTTCTCATTCTATTTATTTGACTGTAGATCAGCCCGGCTCTCTTCCGTCGAATCAATGGACGATTTATTCCACTTGTCTGAACAATGGCCGCGCTATATTCTACTAGCTTTACCAATAGCTACCAATTCTACCACTGTTGCAATAGATCAACCCTGCTCTACTCGCCTCGGCGACGGAAGACATTTTTTTATTTATCTGATTGTGCATAGATTAAACTCTTCTGATTGTTTGATCAATGCACGACCCTTACTACTTCGAACCGTTTTAATGAGATAATTCGCACGAATTAAATTCAATCAGTTTCGTATTAATATTGATATTTCAAACTCTACTGTTTGTTCGATGAAAAATTTCCAAGAAGAATAATTCCTATATGTCTGATCTATTCCACTTGTCTGATCAATAAGCATCCGCTTTTACTACTTGTACAATGGGAACCCTTTTCCATCTATCTAAATGAAGATCTTCACTATTCTATTCGACTGATCAATTATAGGCCTTTTGATCTACTCCACTTGTTTGTCAAATGGTGGGTCTATTCGAGCTTCGTCAACCATGATTGACCTATTTTACGTTCCTGTTTAAATAGTCGACCTATTCTACTTGCTGACCTAATCGTTGGCCTGTTCGCTTATTCGATCACGGTCCGAGTTAGATCGACCTATCCTACGTGTCTGCCCAAAGGTGAACCTATTCTACGTGTCTGTCGAAATGGTGGACCCACACGTCTGCCCACATGGTCGGTCTGCACGACTTATCTGTCCGAATGGTCGATGGCCTACTTTACATATATATTGAAATGATTTGACTTATTCCACGTGTCTGCACATGCGGTCACCTACTTTCCTTACACGTTTAAATGACAGACTCATTCTACTTAAACTTCCAAATGATCGATTTACTCTACTTGTATTACTGAATGATCGACTTATTCTACTTACCTACCGGATGATCTGTCTGTTCCACCTGTCCGACCAAAGATCGACCATTCCACTTAACCAACCAGTGACAAACCAGATCGTGCGACTGCAACAAATTCAAGAATTGCATCGAATTAACATATAATATTACCAGCTACCAAATCCAACTAAATTACAATGACATAACACTTGGATCTACAAATTCCATTTTTATATTTCGCCAAAACAGAAAATTGAGGGGGTCACGAAAATTTTGGGATTCTCGAATACGTCGGGGCTGTTGACAATTTTCGGGATTCTGGAGAATTTCGAAATTTTCGCGAGAATCCGTTTCGATCTCGAATAAAATTCTCGACCCGTCCCGACCCAGTTTCGAGTTCACGTCCGGTGACGAGTACACTGATCGCACAGAGCAGCTCGGTTCGAGGACCGTCAAAAGCGGGACCGCTTTTCGCAAGTCCGGCGATCGCTGAAAACCCGTACGAAAGCTGGAGCCACGAGTCGGAAGCCGGCTTTGATCTGCGGTCACGGGATCGTCGTTGAGGCAGCGGCACAGATTCCGCGACGGAGAATTAATCGGATTGACCGTCGCTTCTTTCGGATCCATATCCGAACGACGGTCGCATTGTTCGGGACCGGTGCGGATTATCCAAACAAGGTTCTTTCGTCGGGCGACGCGGCCACGTAGATTTCGTGTCCGGATCGGACGCCTGCGGTCAGAGAAGCCGGTGGACAAGAGAAAGGGAGAAAGGGGCGATGGGGAGAAACCGGGGGATAGAACGCAGGAGGAAAAATCGTGGAGAAACGTTGAAACGGAAACCGGAAGCCGCTGGCGCGGGAAGGCGGAGGGCGGCTGCGGTCTCGGTAAGAGAAAAAACGAACGGACGGGAAACAAATAAAGCGGAGTGGAGAGACGGCGGCGGGCCGAGGAAAGACGTTTGTAATGTAAAAGCGCGACGTTTGCAGCATTAGGGAAATTGAAACGGTTTTCTTTATCTGGCCGGATCCAGAGGTAGAGCGTGCGTCCCGTTTTTCCGACCGACCCTGGCCCGGCCGAGGCCCGGACGTTCAACGTTCTCTCTCGAAACGCTCGCAATTCGTCGCCGATACGTGTCCCGCGGAATAAGAAATCCCCGAAGAAATACGACCGACCCGAGGAACAGAGCCTTAATGAAAGTCGGAATCGATGGCTGACTCGATCGAACCCAGTTCCGCATCGATGGACAACCCCTTCCTTGCCGCACGAATCCGGACTAATGGTATGCAATTTTACAAGAATCGAAATCCTGTTATCGACTTGTTAGCCCCGAGACTAAGTCCGGAAAACAGGTTTTTAATTAGCACATAAATCAATAATGTTGTGGAAGAATATAATCCAGAAGTATCAACAGATACGGCAATTTGAATCGTTTGGAAATCGGTATAGTGGAAAACTTACGTTCTTCGTGTTGTCATAGCAGAATTGAATCCGAAATCAGAACTAATGGTATGCAATTTTACAAGAATCGAAATCCTGTTATCGACTTGTTAGCCTCGAGACCAAGTCCGAAAAACAGGTTTCTAATTAGCGCATAAATCAATAATGTTGTGGAAGAATATAATCCGGAAGTATTAACAGATACGGCAATTTTAATCGTTTGGAAATCGGTTTAGTGGAAAAATTACGTTCTTCGTGTTGTCRTAGCAGAATTGAATCCGAAATCAGGACTAATGCTATGCAATTTTACAAGAATCGAAATCCTGTTATCGACTTGTTAGCCCCGAGACTAAGTCCGGAAAACAGGTTTTTAATTAGCACATAAATCAATAATGTTGTGGAAGAATATAATCCAGAAGTATCAACAGATACGGCAATTTGAATCGTTTGAAAATCGGTTTAGTCGAAAAATTACGTTCTTCGTGTTGTCGTAGCAGAATTGAATCCGAAATCAGGACTAATGGTATGCAATTTTACAAGAATCGAAATCCTGTTATCGACTTGTTAGCCTCGAGACCAAGTCCGAAAAACAGGTTTCTAATTAGCGCATAAATCAATAATGTTGTGGAAGAATATAATCCGGAAGTATTAACAGATACGGCAATTTTAATCGTTTGGAAATCGGTTTAGTGGAAAACGTACGTTCTTCGTGTTGTCATAGCAGAATTGAATTGATTGAAGTACTTGCAAAAATTTGCGAGGCATTTTCTTTACTTTAGTAAATTTTTCAACAGCAATTTTTAATTGCTTAGTTGGATCGTGAATGAACAAGTCACCCTGAGTAATATAATCCTATTTAAAAAAAGATTTCGAAGCTCTTAGCGCAATCGTCTATAGAAACTCGCTATAAGGTTTCAATTTGAGAATATTTATCTGATGAGATTCGCAAGAAAAATGTTCGGAATCGATTTTTAAAAATGAAACCGACCTGTTATGCAGACGAAAGACATAAGCAAAAGTTGACTATCGAATGATCTTAACACACCCGCCACGTGCTGGCGCAACAACGGGCACGTTCGGCTATTAAATTTCATTCCGAAAACATCAAAGTAACTATAACTAACTTGCTACCCCAGAGCGTGGGTTGCATAAGCAAAGATAAAACAGGATTATCAAGAGCCGCGCGCCTCACAACGTGTTTCGCGCTTCGCGTCAGATACTCTGAATCCTATCTTCAGCTTTGAGACCATCCGGCTTGTATCTTTATTGGAAACCGGAGAACTTTGAGAAAGTGAATGCCCCGCTTTGCTTCACTTAAGGGCCCATACACAGCGTTATCCTCCGCATAAACGTGAAAGATAATATTGGCCTGCTGGGAAATAATTTCCTGGCGCGGCATCGCCGAACTGCGGCCCCTGTGTACAAAGCTAGTCGAACTTATCCCCGGGAACGAAGTTCCTTCTCATAGCGCGCGCCTGGCTCTCTTGACCGCCGGATGATTGCCCTAATCTATCCGGCTTCCAGGGAAATTTTGCACTCTTCGTTGCCGGAGCGGGCGAAAGTTACCGTTGTTCCAGGCAAAAATTACTCCTCGCCTAAGTTTGTTATTTTACCGACCGAGTTTCCCAACAGCAATCTCAGCTAACCGCCGGGGCATTCTGGGGGGTCGTTCAGAACCGGACAAAAATCTCTTTGTTTCATTTCTGCCTTCGAATTTTTACTTTCACTGTTACAATCGAAAACATATAATATATAATTCGTACATATTATGACTAGAATCGTACTTACCAATTCGAGATCGAAGCTGATCGAGAAAGATGTCCATGTCAGTAGCCAGTATGCTTTTTACTAAACGGAAGGATTCAACGTTTGGACCACGTTTCGCAACGGTCCGAGTGATCAATCAGCTCGGATTCCGGGGCGGTGGCGTAAGAAGACAATCGAAACGCGGCCGTAATCCGCGTCCGGAAACCGCAAAAAGGATCACCTCCGACGTAGGATCTGCCCCTCCGGTTGGCTGGCGCGTGGAATTCGATATCAGAACACGTTGGAGCGGGACACGCGGCTCGGATCCGGAAAATCCAGTGGGCGTACGTGCTCCCATATCCGCGGGGCGCTGCCGCGCGGACGAGACGACACCGTTCCCGGTCTATATCTCCGGGAATGTATTTACGATAACAGTGAAACACGCACGTGCGTATGATGTACGGGCCTCGGTAAATCTTGCGGAGGGGCCGGGATCGCCACCCACAACGCCGCCGCCGCCGCCGCCGCCGCACCCCGCCCACACGCGCGGCCTCCCAACCCTGGATAGCCTCGAATCCACGATTTTGGTATTCATGCTGACAGCCAGCCTTTATTGACTGTGGATAAACCGCGACGGTTGCGTGTCTCGGCACGGCCCGACCCGGCCCGACCCGGCCCGACTCGGCCCGACGCGGGCCGCGACGCGACGAGCGGACCGCAACCGCATTCGTATGCCGCTCGCGCGTTTCGCAAATACGCGAGCGGCCCTCCTTCCCCGCCCAGCCGCGCCGGGAGTCAAAAACGCGACGCCTACATATTTCCGTCGCTCGCCGGACTTCCTCCATCTCGCCACCCTGCTGTCTTTCTGTGTCGCCCCACCCTCGGGATTTGATTGGCTTTGAGACGAAAGTCTGCCGAGTTGCATTTCGGCAAAATTTACGTGACACAATCTTTTGATATTTTCTCATGAAACCTTCAACGTCGTATTCGTCTCGCTTTTCTAATTACGGTGACACCGAACACGATGTAGTTACCATCACAATTTCTTGGGTAACGAGGGTGCTGAGAGTGACTCAAGCGTGACTTCAGAGTGACTTGGGGGTGCTAAGAGGGCTGATAGTGACTCGAGAATGACTTGAGAGTGCTTAGAGTGACTGCAGAGAGACTTGAGAGAGCTGGGAATGACCGGAGAATGGCTTGAGAGTTCCCAGAATGACTGAGAGTTCTGAGAGTGACTTCAAGGTGACATGAGAGTGTTGAGAGTGACTCGAGAGTGATTTGAAAGTGACGAGAGTGACTTCAGGGTGACTTGAGAATGTTGAGAGAGAATTGTGGGTGCTGAGTGTGACTTGAGAGCGACTTGAGAGTGCTGAGAGTGACTCGAGAGTGATTTGAGAATGCTGAGAGTGACTTCAGGATGACTTGAGAGTGCCAAGAGTGACTTCAGGGTGACTTGAGAATGTTGAGAGAGAATTGAGAATGCTGAGTGTGACTTGAGAGCGACTTGAGAGTGCTGAGAGTGACTTGAGAGTGCCGTGAGTGGCCTGAGAGTGCCGTGAGTGACTACGGGGTGAGTTGAGAGTGCCGAGAGTGACTTCAGGGTGACTTGAGAATGTTGAGAGAGAATTGAGAGTGCTGAGTGTGACTTGAGAGCGACTTGAGAGTGCTGAGAGTGACTCGAGAGTGACTTGAGAGTGCCATGAGTGGCCTGAGAGTGCCGAGCGTGACTCGAGAGTGACTTGAGAGTGCCGTGAGTGGCCTGAGAGTGCTGAGAGTGACTCGAGAGTGACTTGAGAGTGCCGTGAGTGGCCTGAGAGTGCTGAGAGTGACTCGAGAGTGACTTGAGAGTGCCGTGAGTGGCCTGAGAGTGCCGAGGGTGACTGGAGAATGATTTGAGATTGCCGAGAGTGATTTCACAGTGATTCGAGATTACTGGGAGGGACTTGAGAGTGCTGAGAGAGAATTGAGAGTGCCGAGAGTGACTTGATGGCGACTCTGAAACGTCTTGCTCCCGACCGGACACCTAGCATAATGAATGACGAGAGAAATGATGAGTCAAGGGATCGAACGTTGCTGCGTGTTACGAGATGAAAGGGCGTGGAGGGCGGTCCGCAGATATTCGTCTGATGAAGACAAGCCACACAGGTCCGCAGTCCGGCCAAAATTCTCTGGCACGGTGATTTCGTACCGGGCGGACGTAGGGAGGGTACGGTGCCCGATCTGCGGTGATGCAGTGGCCGCCGTTAAAGAGAAACGAAGTTCGCCGGGGAAAAGAACGGAAAAAGGAGCATCGTATCCGGAGATGGAGAGAGCAAGGCGAGAAGAGATACGGCTGCATCGACACGAAATATCAAACCGACCGCATATACCGGGTGTCCCCGGAACGACCGGTCCGGTCCGGACAGAAACGAGCTAAAACGAGCCGGAATTGAGAGAGGTGTCCTCTTTCCGAGCGAAACCAATATAACAGGACGAACGAAACCGCTGCCGCCCCGTTCTCTTTTCCGGGGTCGTCCTGAATAGCAACGAGGAACTTCCACCTGGAATTCGTTGCTCCTTTTTTTTTCTCGAGGAAAAAGAAGAGCTCCGCGTCAGCAGGAACCGCAAAACGAAAGAAAAAGGGCGGGTAGAACAGAGGCAATTCGAGGATACGAGGGAAATGGGTCTTCCTTCTTGTCGACGGTTTCTTTCGCTTCGGGGGGTGGCGGAGGGAGGGGCGGCTATCTTGCGGACGCGAGAAAAATCGTTCCTCATCCGACACATCTCGAACCGGATCGCCACGTCGTTGTTTCCGCGAACGAAGATGTAAACCAAGCTCCCTCTCTCCATTTTTACTCCTCCATCTCTCTTTTTCCTCTTCTTGCTCCCTTCCGGCCGTTCCTGACGAATCACCCTGATCCGAGGATAGAGAAGAAAATTCGCGCCTCGGGAGACGCGTAAATCTGATTGGTTTTCGACCCCGGAAGACCGTCCCAGTTTCCATCGAAGACGTTGAGCTTGTTTCGAGACAGATCCGCCATGTCTTCCTCGAGTTTCAAACTGCTGCCGAACCCTCGCAGGTGTTCGCTGGTTCACGATTATGCTGTGCATCGTTTAATTGCGATACTCGGTGGACTGCTCCTTCCCGCAATATTCAGTGGAGCGGGCCTTCTAAAAATATTTTCAAAAATTAATACCCTCGAAATACTCGTTAATAAATTAATAAAGTATTCATATATTTTAGGAAACTACTGCGTTTGTTACAGGACAGTCTAACCTCCTGAAGAACAGTTTCTCGAAGGGTGTCCCTAAAATGGCTACAACTCTGGACCGAATAGATGTTTCACGTTTCAAAAAATTCGGCGCATTCCCGAAATAAACGTCGACGTGTCCAAAAAATCTGAAACTCGTATACTCAATAGTTTTCTCTAAAGAAATTCCTAAATCGGAGGATTCGGGTTTCCTAGACGCTCAGAAATTACGGTGATCGAACGGATAGCGATTTGACGGATTGACTTTTCGACAAAACGCGACTAAATTTGTCGACTCGGACCACCGTTTCGAGATTAACGAGCCGCCGGTATAGCCCGGCACGGAAGGACGGGCAGCGTTCGCCGTTTTTACCTTCCTTTATCAGTATTATACGCGGTCGTTAGGCAGAAACATTATACGACGCTATCGCCTCGTCGCCCGAAGAATTACGGCCGCGGGACCGGCCCCCGGCGATCGATCGTGAAAATCGAGCAGCAACCACGATCGGCTCCTCTCGACGAGACCCCCACCGGTAATTGATTCGGAGCCGACGGCGGCCGAGATAAACCGAGAAATATCTTCCGTAATTTACGCGGACGCCGTTTTCTTCCCGGCTCGTCCCGAGAAACGGCCGCTTTTATGTTTACCGCCCCCGCGCAAAACACGCGGGCTCGAGAGATACCGAACGACCGGCCTTACCGGTGATTGAACGCGATTTTTGCCGGCGGTGCTCGGATCGTTCTCCTCGGCCAATGATATCGGCGAAATTGCACCGCCAATGAGCCGCCTTTCGTTCCCACACGAGTCACAAATTTCGAAACGAAAGTGTCCCGTAAAGTCTCTCGAGACTCGAAGCGCGCGCGCGCTATCTACAGCAAGCATCGTTCAATATAGCGTACTAAAAAAATTCCTGTATAATACCGAATCATGTACCAGAATATCGCAACAAGTTGTTCAATCCGGAATCGTTTAGTTTTCCTGTCAGAAATTTCGAAAGATGACCGGTTGGGTCCTATTGCTCAAAACTGGTCATGTCAATTATTCCATGATGAAATAGAAGGCTTATTAAAATTTGTGATCGGAGGGTTAAAAGCAGAAACTTCACTCTTCAAAATGAGCACAGACGGAATGTTATGCGACTTTCTTACACCGAGTTGAAGCAATTCAAACATCGTCAAACACACAGTTTGCTCGGTTTAGTCAGTGTTCCTTTACTTTTCTGGGTTACGCAATTCTTTTATTTTTAATACGCACCTTTTATCATTTTTTCGCCAATCACAGTCACGATTGTAGCAACATATTTTCTGCTAGGAAACAATATACAACGTTAAATTTACCGATTATTGCGGTGCTGTTCGATGGATTCGTTTGAAACATGAAATTCCGAATGACTCGCAATTTTCGGAAATTTTTCGTAGATTAGGGCTAGCAATATCTAACGAATTTCCTTTTTGAATTGGAAAAATAACTTTCTATCGTTTCAATCGAAATTCTGGTTCTAACAAGTTGGCGAATCGACAGGCGTGACTCCGGGCTACACGATTATAAATCTCCGGGATGTCGGCCACCATTTTCCCCAATATCCCTGTCCTCGGGACGAAGGTAGATATATATATATTTTTTTATCACGGCGAGAGATTGAGCGGCCGTGTAACAGCCCCGGAATTCACGCAATTCCATTTTCATAGTGGATACGGTTGCCGTTCGCTGAGAAACGGAAGCGAGATTAAAGACAATCTCTGGAACGACCGTACTTTTTCATCAGCGGTGTAATTTTTTTTTTCCTCCGCGAATTTACATCAAGAGCTTTACCACCCGAACGGTGAGCGCGCGCGCGCGCGCCAGCGTCGTTTGGTGCACCGTGTTTGATTAAATAAACGCAGTTCGTTCCGCCGTGGCTACTCAAATTTTTACATCCGACTTGGTAAACTGTGTAACAAGTTCTCCTCTCGGTCCTTGACGAGCCAACGTTTTTTTCGGGCCGGTTCTCATTTATGCGAACCCTCGGGGATGTTAAAAATTGGCGCCCGTTCGTTGTCTATAATTTCGAACTTGTTTCGAACAGAATCACGGAAAAATATAGGTTTCACAAATAATTGTGCACGCCTCTTTCAGTTATAGACACTATTGTATATATATATTTCAATATTGATCATTTTTTCGGGGCTTTAGGAATACAGTGAAATCTACAGGCCGATAAAAGTAAAAATATTGAAATATTAGAATCATTGCAAGGCGAAATAATCGTTTGTTTAACTTTGCATTCTGGAAAGCTTTATCGTTTAAAGGATCGTTGATCCACTTATAATATCAATGAGCAAGTTGCATAAACGGCGCGTACACCGAACGGTTCATGACGAATGTGCGCTTCATTGTTCGAGAATCTTTTGTTGCTTTGTTTCCGCTGTGCGGCGCGCCGAGAATTTGCGGTCTTATCGCTGATAACAGAGGAAAATGAATGTCTCGGTGCTGGCACAGTTTCCGCGACGAATATAAATATATACGTATAACCCGCGGGACAATCGCGGGGAGTGATAGTGTAAAATCGGAATAGAAGCCGATTAAAGTAATGGAAACGTTGCCGGCGCGTCACGTATGCATATTTTGCAATAAATATTCATTATCGTCGGACGATCATCCGGCTGGATTTAACCGTTCGAGCAGTGTGTACAGATCGGTTGGCCGAGTTGTTTATACAATCGAGATTACGCTCGAATAATCCGGTGATAGTACACTCGAAATTCGAAAATGTCTCATGAAATATATCAATTTTTCAACGCGGCACGGACCTCGTATCCGCGCGTTTCATAATTCCCCGTGATTATTCCGAAAGCCACGGTTCGCGTACCAAGAATACTAATCTCCGCGATTGCTAGACAACGGATTCTACGCGTTCGCAACCAGACCGTGGATATTCATGGAAATTCACATTTTCATAAGTCGGCTCGCAAAGGTACGAGTCAAATATGAATTTATTAATTTCATTAATTCCGGTAGGTTATCAGACCAGCAACTCCATTTAACGTTCGCTGAAATTTTCATTCCTTTGTGCTCTACGGATTATTACTGTTATATCTACGGGTTGTTGCTATTCTATTACCTTTATCAGGGTTTACGTAAACTCAGCAAATACAGAGGAGGAAGGAAGTTCGGCATCGACGGAGTCTCTTAACAAGTTCCCTAGTGAATTATGCTTCTCATAATGATTTATTCTTAATGAAAACATTTGGAGAGACGCGGGGAGACATTTAAAACATTTAAGAGACGTTTAAGTGTCACATAAAACGGGCAAACTGAAAAATAAAAATGCATAAAATGCGTAGATGCATGCATTGAATTTGTCAAAATATTCCTCAACCCTTAAGCTTCAATAAAATAAAATAAGAGCATTTGATTCTCTTGAAGCGTGGGGGTGGTTCACCCCCTGGAACGGTAACTTTGTAAATAATTGAGCGATACCTGACGCCCCCTATTATCGCAGCGATTACTATACGCGTGTCACGCAGGCAATTCGCAGCAAAGTAGCGTTGGCCGTAGTGTTAAGTGGCCGCGATGAAATGTAAAATATGCTTGTTAACGCGATAGCTGGTTGGATCTGGGGTTCGAAAGGGGGTTGAAACGGCGTGGAAGGGGCGAAAGAGGAGAGAGGGAGGCAGAGAGGCGCAGTTTGCAGTCCGTACGAAGGGAGGTGTCGGGAAAAAGAGGGGAAAAAAAGGTGGAAGGTACGTGGAGAGACTCGTCTGGTACTTTTATTAGGAGGCCATGTACTTTTCCCCCTTCGAACGAGCCTGTTCTATCTGTACGCGCAACTTTGTACGCAACTACACAGTTCTCCGTTCCGGAATGGCTGTAACCGGAGCTTCTCTAAGCTCGATGAGCTTCGACACTCTGTATTTCTCTCGTTCCTTTTGCTCTTGTCCCTTTGGCACGTTTCATTCCCTTGCAATTATGTCCCTGTCACTGGTAAAAAATAATTGATCGGCCAGAACACCATTTAAAATAACACGCTGCTTCAGATTGTTCCTAATCCGTTCCTCCGAGTGAAAATTTATCCATTTTGCTCTTCCTTAAGTGCTGCGAGATGTATTGTTTAAAAATATCACATAAACTGCATATTTTATGGAAAATAAATTTCAAGACTTTTAGCAACCTAAGGAAGTCGCTAGGGTCAACGAAATTGAACATTTTGAATGGCAAAGGATCGATCATCGAGTTTCCAAGTGCTTGTGGTAATTAAATGTCATCCAATCGACGTGTTTTGCTAAAAAGAACGTACCTCGGTGGTAACGAATACAATACTTTAATTTGTTTGTCCTTTATGTATGCACAAGAATAATTGGATTAACTTTTAATTATAATTATCATGCCGCAATGTAAGTCGCAGATAATACGTGAAAGGACAAAGCAGAAAAGTATCAAAAGGGAAAGAGGTTAATTAATTTTTCGGTCTCTTTGTCGGTGGATATAATGAATGTCCGTTTATAATACTTTGTACACTAACTGACATTTACATGAAATTGAAAAACACTGAACTCACGTGCAATAAAAAAATTGCAAATTATTTATTCTTTCAGTTTTTTTTTTTGCTTCACCCATTCAAATGTGGTGTCAATGAAATGTCGAGATTCTTCCGATTAAAATGAGTCCAAACACGGCATAAATCGGTCGACTTTTAAAAACTTCGTACACAACATTCGTGCACATGTCCCTAATTATGTCATATACAGTAAGTTCACAAAACTAGTCCGATATAGGTCGTGTTTGGACTCGTTGTAATCAGAAGAATCTGAACAATCCATTGGTGCTACATCTGACAAGATACGACACAAAAATTATTTAAGTTGCAATTTTCTTTATCGCATCTTTTCTCGTGCCTAGCCCAGCGAGCTAATTGAAGAGGCGAGGATGCAGGAAATTCGGGCGTAGCAGATTTCGCAAATTTAAGCAAGGGCTACTGGTGCTTCGTTGAGCGGCAGTAAAAATCGAGCGAAGAACTACCCTCGCCGTCGAGACGTGGCCCCGATTTGTATCGAAACGGTAATGCTCGCCGAGAAAAAGGGAAGTGCTCGTCGGGGCACGTCCGTCGACGTCGCGAACCCTCGGCACGAGTTACGGGGACGCGAAATGAAAGTCCCAGGCAAATCCGATTCAAACGCGCTGGCCACGCTTCCTCGTTCTCCCCTTTCTCCCTCGGTTTGCTCGCCAGCCCTCGATCTTCGTCGCCATCTTTTCTCATTCAGTCACGAACGTAATTCGTCGCCGTACGAAACGTATCACCCTGCATCCAATTTTCCACTAATTGGCATACACCGAACTCCCGGCCCGTCGGCACGACGATTTTTCTATCAGAGACCGATCTTCGCCGCTATTAGCTGCAATCCATTGTTCAAAAAAAAAATGGTTCCCTCTAGTTCGAACAAACAATCGACTACTGATCGAGTCAAAATCATTCTTTGTTTCACCAGCACTTTTTCTGGAAAATAACGATTAAAATTCATATTGTAAATTAATTTTTACTACTATGTAATATTTGCTGCTACTACCCGCACTGGAACGTCCCCAAAGTCTCCGAAAGCCTAACTATGCATTTTCATGTGGCACAATAGCCGCCACGGTCCAGCGACCGTAAAAGATCCTGTGTTTCTCGATGGAATCTCGAGCCCCCTGGGTATAGCAACAGCCATAGTGTCTCAGAAGCAGCGTCCGGAGGAAAGTTAACGCGGGGGCCGGCCCGATTGTTTGTCCGAACGTTTCCGAAGTAGCCTACGATATCCGTTCAGCTTTATCTCGAACGAGTTAGAAGGGAAGTTTGCGTAAGAGAACCCCTGAGAGCCGTGGGATGACGAGAGAAACCCGTCTAGTCAGCTTTCAGGGGGTCGAAGGGAGGGGCGTGGGGGGTAGCGGGAGAAGCTTCCTGCAAAGAATATAAACAATGCGTTTTAATTAGAGGCCCCTTGGCCCGATGAATGCACAATTGTTGCCCTCCGGGGGGCTTTGCGCCTCCCGGCTCCGCGCTTCCTTCTCCGCCGCTTCCGGTTGGCAGGCCTGCGTGCGTTGTATATCAGATGCCCCGGCCCCCCCAGATAGAACTAATTTTTCTAACCGTGCATGCCGGAATGGTTTATTTTGCACGGCATACTAATCCTTCGGACCGGCGAGCCGCGGCGCCGCGCATACGTAATATCTCGCGCGAGCCGCCGAGCACCGGTTTCCTTGAATCGAAACGGTCTCAACAGCGAAGGAATTTCATCAGTTTTACACGTAATCTCGAATTTTTGCAGCAGTTTCGTATTCCTGACAATTTTCCGATTAAAACGAGTACAAACACGACACTCTTCCGAGCATGTTTGCTCGTTTAATCCACGATACCGTAGAATCTCGATTATCCGAACTAGAAGAAACAGCATAATCTGAAGACACATACAGCACGATTCATCGTACAAATCTCTAGAGACTTAATCTAGGACGGACTAGCTAGAAAACGGTTCCATTATCCGAAACAATAAAATTTCGCTGGTACGTTCGGATAGTAGAGGTTTCACTGAATCGTAGATTAAACAATGATACATGATCGAAAGTGTACCGTGTTTGGGCTCATTCTAATCGGAAAAATGTCACGAATATTATGATGGCAGTTTCGTGGAAAAATTATTGAAGACAAATGAGGTGTGACAAATTTTGTCACTGTACTTCGTACACTCTTATGATTGCACCTGTGTATTAAGACCTCGCTGTGGGACTTTTCTCATTACTTCGACCACTTCCCACTTCCGGTGATTGTTCATCTGCCGAGCAATAGTCCAGGTGCTACATCCAAAGAACAAAAGTATCATTCTCCAGGTGTCGCCGCGGAGCACACGTGTGGCAATTTAGAATCCTTTAGTTCCGAAGTCCTTCGGTTCAATTCTGAATCTTTTAGTCGACGCAACTCCGCGACATGGGCGGCGGCGGGGGAGGAAGGGGATTCCGACACGCGCTACCTGGCAACGACATAGCAACACCGTCTCTCTCCGGCAAACCCGAGCTAATATATGGCGTTGTCATTGCGCATTACAATAGGCGTTACGTTACGTAAGCCGGTCACGTGTTCTGCTTTGCCGCGCACCACCGTTCCGTTCCTGCGGCTCACGCACGTGTACATGTGCCCTGTCTTGGCCCTGCCACCCCCGCGAACCACCCCGGGGGAATTATGGTCACGTGTTCAGGTGAGCTGCACGCACGACGCCTTGCACCGGCCCGATTGTTGTAGGACTTTCCTCTCGCAACGTGCGCCCATCGCCCTTCGAGTGGAACCCCGTGTCCGAGGCCCTTTAACCCTTGCCACTCGAATGGCGACTGTAAGGCGCCACTAAAGAGATTTTTGACATTATCAAATTTGTTTGTGTTTAATAAATTACTAAACACTTCAGTATTGTGCGAGTAAATTGCATCACTTTCGTATGTATAACATGAAAAAGAATATATATAGAATGGAAATATTCGAGGTCGGAAGAAATGCGCATAAAGAAATTCATTTAGGGGTTAAAATAGCTTCGAGCGCAAAGGGTTAACACCAGAACTACCGAGGGCCCGTTAAAATTAAGGATCTCAGATTTTTTCGCGAAGTTATAGAAATATTCTTTTGAGAAATTTTCTTTATACTCTTTTATTTATGTATATGTTACCATAAAAATGGTATGAAATCTGAATAAATCCGATCCTGTTATTATTATAAAGGAATCGTTCTCGTTCAGGGCCCGGGTAGTGTAATGCAGTTAAACTTTCAAACAAACTAGTCGCTTTTAGTGCTATGTTGTTCTACTGTTAATAGTCTCATTTACTACATTGAATAATAAAATTGCTAAGTAAATTTGAGTGACTGCATTGTTCTGACGCTTTTTAAACATTGCAGGTTCGTAGAAGACCACTGTGCCAGAATCAGGTAATTTTCTACAACTACTTTCCAGTCTGTCAAAACATCCCCTCAAAAATCGCTGCTTGCTTCCCTATTTTCTTTCGCACGAGTAGCTTACACAAATTACGAGTTACAGTTAATTCGTATCTCAAGAGGTAGATTAAACCTTAATGTCGGTATATGTCAGATGTATTGGTTCGAAATAGGAAGAATATCTGATTGATCCTCAAAGATGTTATTTCCCAATAAAGTACAATAAAGTTTAGCAAAGTGGATCATCTTGAAGACCAAGAAAGACTTACAAAGACAGGACAAATTTTCGGAACTGTCAGACAGGTTAGGGCACATTTTATCTCCATATTTGTTGTCCTAAATCCACAAGATCCGCAGTCCAATTACGAATTACGGTCCCCAGCGTGTTCCTCTAATTATCCCGCGCCGTGTTCTCTCGTTTCACGGGGGACGGAAGATGATTCGAGAACTAATTCGAGAAGATAGGTCCCCGACCGTTGTCGGAAGAAAATAGAAATACGTTCTCGTTGCGCCGGTCGGTGCGGTGGTATTGTTTTCTGTTTGCGTCGCCTTTCGCGGCTGATCCCGCGCGCGTATTACGAGCCCGGGAACGCGTTTACTGCGCTGGAAAAGCCCGGGCCGAGTCGCAAAGCCCGCGAAGTATGCGAAACGCCGAACCGTGCTCGACAACGCCGAGAACGAGCTTCCGTTTTGGCATCGGATCCGCGCCGCGCCGCCGCGCTGTCCTCGAGCTATGATAACGACGACGATACAGCAACACGGCCTTCTCTCGCGTCGCGCGGCGTCGAGCATACGCCACTTTCCGAGGAGAATGGAAATTTCACCTCGGAACAGTCGTAATCTGCGCGGAGCCGACACTCGGCCCCGAATTTACGTTTATAAGGCCGGGAATTGTCGCCGCGGGCTGTTTGGATACGCCAACGACCTTTCGATGCATACCCGAGCAGAACCCCGGCCCCGTCGTACGCACCTAACTGCAATTCCGTTTCTGTCGTGTTAGTTTCCGATTAGTAGACCGTTGATTACAATCCACTTGTGAGAAAAACGAGCAACTGCAATTCTGACCAACCACCGCGGTCATACGAGCGGTTCTGTAGATTTTTATTTCATTCCTATGTGAACCCGAATGTAAGGCGCCACTGAAAATTGCTGTATCATTATTCAAAATATTTTTCATATTATTAATCCCTTCGCTAATAAATATATCCGGAATGTACGATGTGATTCTTTGCAAAATCCTGAGATCGTGGACAAATTTTCAGACCAGAAATCATCGTGAAAGAATCTATGGGAAACGATGTGTAGCATGTTAAAAGAATATTTTTTCCGAGCGTGGTATTGGAAAAACCACAATTTTCTTGAAATTGTGCAAGTGTAACGAATTTTCTCAAGGTTAAAAACGTTCGTACCATAATCTCCCTATTTTTCCCATATTCTACAAAGTTTCAGGTTTGATTTGAAACAAAATTCATCGCTCTATCTCATTTCTATCGAAAGTTCTTTGATTTTGAATCCGATTTCGGACCGAACCGCCGTAGAAAAAGGGTTAAATTTGTCTCTATTTAATAAATTGCTAAACACCTCAGTACTGTACGAGTACATTGCACTATTTTCGTACGTACAACACGAGAAAGAATATATACAAGAGAAATATTCTAGGTCGGAAGAAATGTTTCGTTTTCAAGTTAAAACAGCTCCGAGTGCAAAGATCATTTTGACAACAGAAAATAACAGGTATTCTTAACCAGTTAACTGTGACTAACGAGTATACACGTCAATCCGAAACTCTATTGCGGTGCAGTTAACCTCGATGCATTGTTAGATTCTTATCGAACACAATAGTAATTCCTTCTCATTTATTTTTACAAGAGTTTTGGCTTCTATAATAGCCGCATTTGGTCTGCGTTCGACGCGCATATTCGTCGTCGCCCGATTTTAATTCCGCGCCGCGAGTGATTTCTCAAATTCAATTCCACAGTTAACCGGTTAAATTATTTTAAATTTTCCACTGTTTCAAGTGGCGCGAATTTTTGTCACGGTGTTCACAAAGTTCCGGCGGCCTGGTTCGAAGAACGGTTCCATTAACCGGAGAGTTGAGAACAAACAATGGAGACGAACCGAGCTGCATTCGGTGCAGCGTCGCCTAGCCGGAGACGCGCAGATGCACCGTAACCGGTCCGTGTAATGAAACGCATCTCGCCGGAGCGTGACGCTATTAAATCGACCGGTCGTCGACGGAGAAACGCGACCCAATCGAATTAAGGACGCGAGCGCGTAACATTCGGAACGTGAACGCTCGCTGGAGACAAATCTCCGGCTGTCGGTCGTGCCGGGGATGGGATTGATGCGGCGAGAAAGGGTTGACGGCGGTGAGCGAGCGCCGACGGCGAAGGGGGTCGCGACGACAACGGGCGTCGTCGGCGTCGCGCGCTCCCGCGACGGCTGCAGAAATTAATATAAATCTCATTTCCTCGGCTCGGATACACCGAGGCATTGTCTTACTCCGTTCTATCCCGTTTCCAACCCCCGCGCGCAAGCCAACCCCTGTGTGTAACCGGAGCATCCGGCAAACACGTGCGCTATTCTCTCCGCCCGGGATCGAGAGAAAGAAACCAGGAGAGCCAGATGACGGGGGCTAGGATCTAATAAATCGAGATCTAATAAACACGAAACATCCGTCGTATGATAACCCGGGAATTGGGTTACCGAGACGCTCGCGAATCGATACGGACGAAACGAGCGGGAGACGTGACAGTAGAGTATTCACTCGATATATGTCGCTAATATCTAGACTATGACAGTCTCAGAACTGGACTGTTGTCATTATAGTGCCCCGATGTTTACACTCCTCGGCGATCCTTTTCTACATACATGTCCCTGGCCAGACCCGTGTTTTGGACACATAACGAGTAGACACTGTATTTGGACAATATGTTTATTTTTCGTCAATATGTATATCTAAAACAGTATTAAATGAATCTAGTATATGATTTTCCAGCGATTGGAATGATTAGAGAAATTTTTATTTAGCTCCTATTTCTTGGGACAGATGCAAACAATTTTCATATTGTATGAAAGTCTGCTCCTTTTCCACGAGAATGCTAATAAAGAAAAATTAGGTCCATCAAGAAATCTCTGAACCCCTGAAAAAGTTTGAAACAGTCATTGAGTGTTCATTTAATTTGTCTCCTAACTGACAGTCATTCTCAGAAATGAAAAGGAATCTCCTCTTCGAAGGAACCAAAGCGTTTCCCAAAGTAAAGTTTCCATTTAATGCATTTCTGGTGGAAACGAATGAAATTTGGAACAGTAAAAATATTTAAAAAGTTCCACACTATTTTTAAGGTGTACCTGTTTCGACGAATTTCTTTTCGTAAGTTTCTGTTTCTCGCAAACTAAATTCCTGTTTTGCATAAATACTAGTAATTAGATCCGGAAACGCGTTGCATCTGAATGCCACGGTTATTCGCGCGCGGCAGCGTCCGCTTCGAAAAGCGTTGAAACATTCGACAGAGGAAGGGCTCTTAATTACCGGATGCTTGAAAATTTGTAAACATCGTGTACATTTTACGGGGGGGGGGGGGGGCGCTATGCGCGGCTAGATGAGCGAGATACGCCGAATGGCGGGTCGACGTAGCGCGATTAATTAGTCCCCTTCCAGGGCATTCTCGCTGACGCAGCGGCAGATCCGCGGCCACCGGCATATAATAATTGAGAATCGATGCTTTCACGGCGTTCATAGTTCGCGGATAATTGATACACCGTCAAGTTTCCGTTCGGCGTTACGCCGCTCCGGTCTGCAGCTCCGTGAACATTGAACGCGGGCCCTATTGTCACCGGAAGTTAATTACGCGGCGATTGACGGCTTACGAAATTTATCGAAAATTTGTCTCTCGCCCGACCCCGCCCGCCCGGCCTCCCGCCCTCTCCCTGTCCATGTACTCCTGATAATTAGACTGCGAATTTTATGCGTTTCCGCCCGTGTTTAAACATTTAATTAAGTCGCACATTTATTCCACATCAAACCCCTTTGATGGGAAAGTCAATCATTCAATAATTACCTCTTGGGAACTCGCGCCGCGTTGATTTTCCACAATAATTGATAATAACTGCTGTTTCACATAACGTGTCCGACGGG
>CM052137.1:4786259-4819120 GCA_028454255.1 Halictus ligatus
ATCCGCAGTCTACTGACCAGCCACGAGTAGAATAGGTTCGTCACTGATCAGACACGAGTGGAATCGAGTGTCCATTGATTGATTCATATTTTAGAAGCAAACGAACATTATTGATATAATTATTCATGGGCACGTATCCTTTATCAGAGCTGGCTACAATCGTTCTCGCTTATCCACATTTTGTTTTTTTTTTACACGCAATCAAGCATTACCGTGAAATGATTTTTATTGGATCGAGATCAATTTTATCCAGCGGGGGTTCCGGAATTCATCAAGTTATCGAAAATTATTGTAAATATTCAATATGGAAATTTTAATCGAAAGAAAATGCGCACGTATTTTTGTTCGTCGATATCGTTTTGCATATTTTATACGACCCGGAAATACGTAATTTCACGTAGAAAATAAACAATGGTAGGGATAGTTAAGACAATCACGATATTAATCATTGCATCTTTTTCATGCAGCTTCAGAACAAAAGCAATTTTTCACCGAACACTGATATCGTGTTTACTACAACAGTTTGATTTGAGTAAAGCCTTAGAAAGAAGGGACAATCGATCCCGCAGGAGAAAGTTCCTGCAACAAAGCGACAACTCGTAGACTATGCTTTTCAACTAATTATGGTCTTCGAAGCACGCTGCACAATGGCCTGCCTCAGTTATTACTTTCTGAATGAATTTTCAAACAGAACGTGTTGCACTTATTCACTGTAACATCTAGACTGTGAATGCCTATACAAATCTTTGAAAAATCATAAGCAATGAATCAATCAACAGCTTTCAATGCCAAATTATTATAAAATGAAGTTCTTTACGAACAAAATAATTTTCTATTCGACTTCCACCGTCGAAAAAAATCTTTCAATCTCCACCATAGAAAAATCTTTACAGATAACTCTCTGCCCGTTCTCGATTATCCAAAGTTCCTCATAAATAATAGATATCTAAAAATATTGTTCCTGAATGAATCTTCCGTAGACTTTAGGATCGAAGTCTCCCCTTGACCCAAAAGAACTTATTTACTGTGCAAAGGAAGAGCTGTACTTCATAGTTTTTACGTATAATTCTCATGTAGGATCACCCCCTCGACACAGTGACACCCAGTGTAACGTTGCGAACAGTTTCCAGCAAAAATGCGCAGAGGGTGGATCGGCGAAGGGCCACTGCGACTAATTTAGTAGAGTAGCAGCGAGTCCGAGCGGGGGCGGAGGCAGGAGAAGGAAAAAACGTTCGTTATCTTGACGAATTGGCCGGAGTTCGTCCGACCGACCGGGGCAGATTTAAATAAAGGGAACCGTCTCGCGGATGCAAATGAGGGTTCGCTCGGAAGGGCGTAATCAGCGTAACGAACGGGGGCTTCTTCTCCTCGGTTTGGTTGTTTTCAGGGCGCGCGCCGATCGAAATTGCGACATTCTTCCCGAAGGAAGCGAATGCTCCGGCCGAAATAACGAAAGGAGTCGCGGCGCCGGCGTCGGCGGTGCATCAATGAGAATTTCGGACGGAGAGAGGGCGCAGGCAAGAATTTTGATGAGTTGCGGCGAAATGCGCCGCGCGCGACCGCCCGTCGCGCAAACGCGGTCAAGAATTTTGATGTAACGAGCCGGTGCTCGCGGCCGTTCGCGAAATTGCAATTTTCCGCTGCCGAATTTTTTCCCACTCCTTTTTCCCGTTCGTTGTGCAAGTAGTAAAATCGCGCCGGACGACGGGACGGTCGTCCGCCATCGTTACGCCGCGCGGGACTGTCGTGGACATAATGCAAAATGAATGGCTAAACGGAACGTTTCAATTTCCATATATGAAAAGACGGTTCAGACATTTTCTTTTCTAAAATTATGCTTCATTGAACGGTGTGCACATCTCGTTGATGTGTATTTCCTGAAAATTGGTGGTACGTTGGGTGAAAATAGAAAAGTATTGCAGCCATTTTCCTTAAGCTATTCCACCAACAACATTTTCTATTCTGTCTCGGTGTATTCTACAAGAGAGATTTGTGTTTCCCTCAGTTGATTCTGTACAAATCAATTTTTTTGTTCAGAAATAACATTTCATTCTCAAACATTTCATATTGGTCTTGAACTTTCAACCTCCTTTGTCAGTAAAACAACAGAAAAATGCAAGACTCTTGAAGTTGTAAATCCTGCAGTTCTACAAATTTTTAAATCGAACGTGTTTAATTTTAAAGAACAATTCAAAATATATCATACTAAGGGGTTATATTATTTTTGAAAACCTTTCGTCAGCAAAGGCATGCAACACCTCCACCCATAACTTCAACAATTCTTTTCGGTCCCTCGACAACACCAGCCGACAGAGAAAAAATGCAATATACTCCCACATGATAAAGAAAAACTGTTCGAAAAAGATTAAGTATAAGTACTGTATGCGGCAGTAAATTTACAATAAATGCACAAGAAGATTGTTCAAACGGTCAGGTACACAAACCGGATCTGCTGCACCGTGAGTGATCAGGTTGCACGACGGGAATACGTTCCTCGTTAAGCAAGAATCGGCTGGCCTAAAACAATTTTGTCCCCGGGGTCGCTAATTTCCTCTATCCCCGTAGAAAATGGCCGCTTCGGTTGGGACAGCCATTGACACATTTCGCGGCGAGCGCACGTCAAAGTGTAAATAGTCCGGCAAACGGTCTCGGCGGTATTTTCGCGCGGGGGAGGAGGCGAAAGCAATTGGATTCCGGCGCAATTAGGCGAATTCTTGCCGGTCCCGGGGGCGCGGGTCGCAATCAGCCGGCGTTTGGGAGCCATACGTGTTCCCTGGCTGGTTCGGTCGTTAAGAAACCATCGTCGAATAAAGCTGCGGCGCTTTGTAGCCGCGTGTACGCGAGCATTAGCTCTGCTGGCGAGCGAGCTCGCGCGGGCGCCCCGACAAGTGCAATCTATTTGTCCTTGGACCGTGGTGCGGCCGCACCCGACGAAGACGACGACGACGACGACGACGGGGGACCACCACGAAATGGAATGGAGGCGACCCGGAGGACAAGGAATAACACTTGGCGACAGCGGGAAAGATTCTCTCCCTCGCGCGCAATTTCTCTCCTGCGTCGTGGAGAGGATGCCGTGCCGTGCCTGCTTGTCTCCTCTTCGCCCTCTTCTTTTTTCCTCTCGCGAGCGCCGCCCCACAGGTTCTTCCTGCCCCGGCCCTCAGTCTTCCCAAAGTGGTTTAGCAGACGGAATGGCCGGACCGCCGGGAGGATAGAGAGCTCGCCGAGAAACGGCCAGAAATTGCTCAAGATTGAAATGATACCGGCGAACGCACAGCGCACCGTAATCCATAAATATATGCGGAAAGTCAGCAATGCCACTTGCATAGTGCACAAACGCTATTCCTCAATCTCTCACTGCTAAACGAATCTAGAATATCAGTGACATGATGCGAATTCAATGAGGAAACTCATTTATTTATCAATTTCCTCATAAAACCATTCCCAACATATTGGCGACATTTTTCTGATTAAAACGACACCAAACACGATACAATTTGTATCGTAATCCCTAAATATATGCGAAAAGTCAGCAATGCCACTTGCATAGTGTACAAACGCTATTCCTCAATCGCTCACTGCTAAACGAAACTAGAATGTCAGTGACACGATGCCAATTCACTGACAAAACTCATTTATTTATCATTATTTCTTCGTAAAAACATTCCCAACATATCGGCGACATTTTTCTGATTAAGACGACACCAAACACGATACAATTTGCATCGTAATCCCTAAATATATGCGGAAAGTCAGCAATGCCACTTGCATAGTGTACAAACGCTATTCCTCAATCGCTCACTGCTAAACGAAACTAGAATATCAGTGACACGATGCCAGTTCACTGACGAAACTCATTTATTTATCATTATTTCTTCGTAAAACCATTCCCAACATATCGGCGACATTTTTCTGATTAAAACGACACCGAACACGATACAATTTGCGTCGTATTTACGTGTTTAACCCACCATACAGTGGAACCTCTGTTATCCGATCTGTAATCAACGAAATTGTTTAGATTAATAAAACAATTAACAGTTAACAGAGTGATACGGATCGCTTTACGCTAAACTGACTCCACGCGAAACACGCTTCGCGGATGCAAGTGCGATCGGTTCGAATGACATAGGTTCCACTGTATCGTCGATTAAACGAGTAAACACGAGCCGAACTGTGTCGCGTTTGGTATCGTTTCAATCAGAAAAATGTCGGGAATAAGTCGGTAAAAGTTTCACCCAAAAAAAAAGAGAAAAATAATTGAAGACAAACTCGAGAAATAAGATTTTTCCCAGCAATAGGAACAACGATGCTCGCGAAAAGGCTTTCTTATCGTCGCGTGGACTGATTCCTGCAAAAAGAATGTTTGCGGGATAGATTTCGCGTTGCCCGAAAACTACGCCCAAAAATCGATAAGCCCGTAGGTTCGAAGGAGGAATTCGAAATTAATCGAGCGAGCCGGAGCGGGTAACTCGGACGGACGCGTTTCCCCAACATTTCAGGCCTCGCAGAATCCCGCGTCTTCGCCGGCAATTGTCACGACGGTTTTCATCGTTGACCATGTTCCCGTTCACTGTCCCCCCTCCGAACAACCGAGGAAATGCAATAAGGGGGTAGCGGGAATCGAAGAACAATAGGGGATGACAGGGACCGGGTGTGGGTGGAAGACGAGCGGGGAAACGAAGAAACAGAATCCCGCGCGGTCCTCCAGGCACGTATTACCCCTTTAGTTTGCGGCTGGAGATATACGTCGACCTCTTGAAAGCACCGGCGTATTCTCTCGAAGGGATGAACGGTCGAGGGGGCGGCCGCCTCGCTCCGGAGTGCTTAAACCGAAAACATAATCAAATCTCGCTGAGAGCTGCTGCGGTGCAAAGTTACTAATTGCTTAATTTCCCTCGACTTGCTCCGCACCGGCCTCTTTCTCCGTCTTTCCACGTCCCTCTCTCTCTCTCCCGCTCCTTCTCTCTCGATTTGGCTCTCTCTGTTACTCCCGTAGGAATCTCTAGCCCCGTTCTCTCTCTCTCTCTCTCACTACTCCCCCGCCTTTTCCTTCTTTATTTATACCCGTCCCCCTTGTCTCGTCTCTCTTCTCCTCGAGGGGGATCTCCCTGATCCCCGTCCACTCCGTTGCTTACTTTCTTATCCCCTCCGCTCTACACCCCCGCAACTCACCCCACACCACCCCAGCGTTTCACTATTCATTCCCTCCATTATTACCTCCGTTCATCCTTTATGGTTTTTACTTCTCCCGTTTACCTGTCCCACTCAACTCTCCTATCTCTCTCTATCTTCTAACGTGCCGTTGCGTTTGCCACTTTCACGTTGTTGCAAATTACTGATTTTCTTGAATTGTCAGAAACTGATTTTTTCGGCTTCGGGGTCACTTAGAGGTCGTGGAGTATAGGTCGTTGAACTCATCTTAATACTGACTACTACATCCTACATGCAATAGCAAGATAAGAATAACATTTTTCTGTCGCAGTAAGTAGAATTGGCTGGTCATGCACAGACAGGTCAGCCATCTAGTGTTAACTGAACGTTCAAACTCCATTTTCTCGGAAAGAAAGCGTCGAACGAAAAAATGTTATTCTTCGTTTCCGACTTGTCTCCGCACGTAGAACCACTACCTGATCGCTCGTGCCATGATTTCTGAAAATATTGGCGCAAAATGCGACTTCTTCGTGGAATCGTGGTCCCTCCGTCGACAACAGGTTTCCGCCCGATAGGATTGTCCAGGCTAAGAGACGTTTGCCAGTGATATCGTTGAATACGTTTTTCAGAAAATCGTCTTTCAGGAGTTCAAGGACGGTTCTGCGCGATGTAAGCTCCCGGCGAACTTTCCGTAAACCTATTTTCCTCATCTCGCGGCACGTATACCCCGGGAACACACTGGATTTCTATCCACCGGTGACTCTGTTCTGTAAACATATACCGCTTGATTTCGCGGAGACCTTTTTGTGTAAAGCCGAAGAAAGGATGCGCACGGGCAGAATATAAATGGGGGACGGTAGACGAGAATTGAAAGACGGCACGAAATTGCGGCGAGCGAGATGGAATCCTTCTTGTAAGGATAATACGAGCAGGATTCTTTGCCGCTGGTTTCTCTCCGGGAAACAGTTTCAGCGCTCGGGAAATATGGAGATCTAATAATTGGACTCGTGATACATTTATGCAAACCTCCTTCGTCGCCGGGTCAAAATTTAAGGGGGCCCACTCGCGTAAACGCCGGAAAATTAAACAATTTTCAGGAATTCTTTTATCGCGTCTTATGGAACGCCATAATTTTTCGCGTGATTGATTTAGCCACTCTTTCGCCGAAATTATTTTCATACATGAAACATCGACTTTTTCTACCCGGCTGCAGAAGACTTGTGATGCGTTTAACCTTCGCACGCTCGGAAAGGTTGCACGAGGATAATGTTTCACTCATTCTCTGAGCATAATCACATGTTTCGAAGAAATGCTTCAGTTCGTCGGGGAGAAATCGTGCACTTTGCGCGAGAGTTAACGTTTCTATTTCGTGAACGAGAAAAATTGGTCACAGAAAATAGAAATTAAGAAGGTATTTCTGTCGGAGAAGAAAGATCGCTGCTTTTTTTCTCGGTTTGTGAGGAGTTTTCGCGAAACGCAGTTGTAAAAGCACGAACGGTGTGGATCTCGTGGATTTATTTACTGTTCCGTTTAATAGACGAGAATCGTGTAACTCGAGGACCTTTTTACGACGCTTTTAAGTGTTTCCAGTTGCTCGCATTCATCTGTTCAACAAGAGAAAATCCCTCTTCCCGTAATTTGCCGAGTAATTCTGGGTCCCCGCCGCGCGGCCGTTTTTCCCCATTAAACTGATATTTCGGGCGCAAATGCAGAATTACAGGGAGCAAAGCAAACGTTTAATTTCCACGAGGCTCAAGACAAGCGGTATCCGCGACGGGGAGAAAAAAAAACGCGGAACAATTAAAAGAAGCTAAAACGGGGCGAAAGTAAAAATTGCGCGGCCTCGGGAAACGAGGGAAAATAAGGGGGAGATGAGCAACAGCTCAGGAGCCGTTGCAAAAAGTCTACTAAATGGAAACAAAGTACAGGCGATTATGTCGTAACTGCAACGCTAATTAGCGCATCCACACAGTCGTGAGGCCGTTCCGAGCTCATCGTTATCGCCCGCTCCCTCGAATATACTTTACCCTACACTGGTCCCGCCCTTTCCATTCGCCAATTTGCTGAACCATAATCTTCTAAAAAGCCATGATCGAAAATTTCGCGATCAATGTAAACCGAATCAAGAACGAGCAGCTGTTTCGCTCTTCGCTGTAAACATTTATTCTGCCCAATATTATTGACTGCCTTATTGACTGTAGGCAGTCGAAAATTGCACTGTTTCAAAATCGAAAAATAAATGGAAAACTAAATTGGAGAGAGCCATTTTATTCTTTACTTTAATCCGTGTCCTGTCAATATGTTCGGTTTTCCAATTTCGTAAAACGTAATTTCTGAAATAAAAACGATGGCCGATCGAAAATTGCAGTAAATTCAAAAATAAAGACGCGAACTAAATTCGAAACTAGTTAGCTAGTTTATTCGTCACTTTATTTTGTCAATATTTCCTGCTTTTCAATTTATTGGAACGCAGCTTTTAAAAACCCGCTCTCAGAAAGATCGATACATGAATAAGAATTGCGTTCGAAGAAATGTCGATTATCACGAAATAATAGTGTTGCATGCATTATTAAATACAGAGTGCTTGCGAAATCATGGTGCAAGCGACTTAATGTAATATTAATGATCCTACGAGAATGATTGAAGATCCGTCGGGCTCTCGCATGCTTTATGCAGGAAGTAGAATTGGTTGGTCATGATCAGACACATCAGACGATTCCTATCTTGGAAATCGGGAACAAGACGTCGAACGAAAAAATGTTATTATTTATTTTCGGGTTGTTTCTGCGTTTAGAAACGTCGCTTTGTGCCCTGATTTTGGAAACGCACGGTACAGACATTATTTCCGATTTTTATTCGTAAAAGCACAGTTTTCAACGCGGCAGAAAACGCAAAAAGGATACCACTTGGTTTAAAGCAATAATAGATAAATAATAATAGGAAACGGGAAAAGGCTAGAAACGCGCAAGCTAACCGCAGAGAAAGCTCGAAACTAGTCTCTCGGCCGCAAATTCTCACGCACTTGAAAACCAACAAGCTACGGGGCTCGATGGTGGACAAGCTGGTGTTTAGGGGTGCACTACAATACAGAGACCACAAAACCTGTAAACTGAAAGACTCGGGATCCGAAAGTTTGCGGGGTGGAAGCTACAAATCCCGAGTTACAGGATATATAGGCCACCGAAAGCTTACAGTTACGGCAATTTAAAGGTCAGAAGCCCTAATAACTCAGATTTAACGAGAGCCGAGGATTATAGGGTTCTACGAATCGGAAACTACGAATCTTGCGAACCATGAGAGCCTGAAGTTGGACGGTTCTATTCATTTTCGAGCCATGAATTCGATTAGAATCTACCATTAGCGGATGCACCGCGAACTATGACATTCTCTAGCAGAATCCTCGTATAATTTTTCAGAAAATCACATCCGAATCGTCCTATTAACATAATCGTTGAACTTGCGGGAAGAAATTTTAGTGAATTGCAATTTTCGAATTTTATCTAGTATGAAATTTCACAAGTTAAGATTTTCAGTTTCAATTTGAGAAATGTTGAAATCGTGTATGTGGAAATTGTGGTGTTTTGTAGAATGATTAAAACGAATGAATGGTTGGTAATGAATACACGCATAAATACATTGCAAAATTATGTGTCTGCATGTTTTAATCAGTTTATGAATCACTAAAACTTTTCCATATACGAATATGCAAATTTCTTCGATTATAACTGAGAATTCCAATAAATGAATATTAACGTAAGATATACGTTATTTATTCATCCCTTTTAATTATCGTATTGTATGAACGATTAAAATCTACATACATTCGACTAGAACACTGTATCAATTATAGCTAAGTTAAAATATTCTTTTCTGAATATAATCTTCATTCTAAATATAATCTTTTCTAAATATTCTTTAAAAATATTCTATTCTAAATTAAAATAGTTATACACTAAATTAAATTAAATTTATATTTTGATATTGTATACATTCCAAAGTCTCGAATCTGTAGCTTTACAAAAAGGTGTGTATGGAGAACCATAAACGGTCCCGACAAAAACTCTCTCACCGGCTCCGGGGGGATCAGAAAGAACTAAAAGCTGAATTTCCCTCCACGTTAACCGAAATCCTCAGCTTTACGGAGTGCAAAAAGAATCCGAATTTTCCAGTTAGCGAAGTTCCGATGTCAGTCACGTGTACCAGATCCTGTGGGCGGCCGTAAAACTCCAAGGATCTCGGACACGGGTCCCTCGAGGAAACTAACGCGCTATCCCCGTGATACTGTGCAAGCTACTTCGGGTTCCCAACGATTCGTTAAATCGTCAAAGAAAATAGAGAGACACGACCTGGAGCCAACTAGAAGTTTCGTTCTTTCTTCCACATAAAATATAAATACAAACTGAAATATAATTGATCAAACGAAATATCAAATGTTAAATATAAAATATAAATATATTAACCCTTTGCACTCTATTCTTAACTCCAAAACGAAACATTTCTTCCGACCTAGAATATTTCCCTTCTATTTTTTCATGCTGCACATACGAAAACGGTTCAATTTATTCGCACGGTACTGAAACGTTTAGTAATTTATTAAATACAAACTTTGATAATGTAAGAAATATTTTGAATAATGACACAGGAATTTTTAGTGGCGCCTTACAGGTGCCAGTCGAGCGCTAAGGGTTAATTTCTTGCAATTTTTGTTTCATTAACAGTAGAACGACCGAGCAATAAATGCGACTGACGTATATTGTAACAGTGACAAGACTTTATTGTAATATGAGCTTCAATGTAGAGGTTCATTACAAAAATTTCCGATGAAAACATTTTTACAATTTCAGTAATCGTGAAAGAAGAAATTAGGAACCAGTCATGTATGTTACACATACGAAAATGGTGCACTTTACTCGTGCAATACTGAACTCTGTAGTAATTTATTAAATGCGAACGAGTTCAATGATGTGGAAAATATCTTGAATAATGATACAGCAATTTTTAGTGGTGCTAAGGGTTGATCAAATGAAATGTTGCATATTAAATATATGATATACATGGTGCGTATATTTTGTATAAAATCTGGAGCCCTTGTGCTAATATTTTCCAGGCAGCCTTAAAATCGTGTCCCCTGGTGCAACATGGTGCGGAAGAGCGATAGGCGGTCTCGAAGCTCGTTTCGCTTGTAATCGCGTCCGGCGGACTCATTGGCACGGAGATCCTTCGACAGATCGATTACTCTCGTAACTCGAGGAGAGGGACGGGGGGAAGGAGGATCGCGGCGGGTCTAACCCGGGCAATCCGCGTCCCCGACGCGAAACAAAAACTAAAAGAGAAAAAGGAGGCAACACGGTTTAGGTAGGACGGTTGGAAATGCCCGACAGTCTCGTCCGTTTCGCACGGGAACGTCGGGTATTGCGGTCGGAGCCCCGTGTTTGTTTCCCTCTGTACGTTTTGGCTTGTTCTTGCCTCCGCTGGAAAGAGAGAGAGAGAGAGAGAAGAACGGTTTCCGGGGAAAATGTTGCGGTTCGCGGATTCCAAGGTTTCGTTTAAATCACAAATAAGGCCGGCTGCGAAACGTTAAGAGCCTTTTTTTCCCCCGTGGAGCCGCGGAGAGGGGGCTTTCGAGGAAATTTTCGCTCGTCTGACAAATTCTTTCGCGGCCGAGACGCGTCTGAGAAACGGAAAGCGCGGAATCGTTGCTGCATAGTTGCGCGCGATTTTATCGCCGGCCCTAACGAAGAAGTTAGAGCTCTGACGATTCAGTGCCGACGGGATATTGCATTCCCTGCTGATCGAGTGTTCGTTATATGAGCGCTCTGCAACAGGGAAAATTCGATTTGGATAGATTGTATTCGCTGTAATTGGCCGGCGCGAAATTCGTAGCGAGCGAAATTCGGCGCAGTTAGCGGGGAAAGAATTTTACTCCTTTCTCGACTAATTTTGGTACAGAAATGGCACGGAAAATGCTAAGCTGCCTTGATCGTTGCCCATTCTGTTAAGTTCTGAGGAGTATATCGACGGTCTTGCCAAGTATATCAATGATACAAATATGTATAATATACTGTAAGAAAATGTACCGTGTTGCTAATGACCTTTGATGTTGAAGCAACATTAAACAAGTAATAAATAATAAATGGCACGGAAATTGAAAAAACCATATCTTCATTTTCGAAAGAGAATTTTCCTGTTAAGATTACGACCGCGCAAAATAGGTGTACAATTATAAAACTAGTTTTAAACCGGTTCATAGATGAAGGAGAGTCTAGGATTAGCTCCCAGTTTGATGCGATGATATTTTCTGATCGCAGAGACGCTGGCGAAATGTCGCCGAGTTTCCGAGAAACAAGAAAAGGGGAATGAAGTCGGTGTTCTTTGATGGTCCGAACACGGGAGGAGAGAAAATTCTCGGGCGGGTCTCTCGAAGGGAGAGAGTCTCTCCTTCGGAAACAGTTCGCGTCGCCGCCGTTTCAGAAACAAGCGGAAGCACAAAGAAACAGTTCGAGGGCAGGTTCGCGAACGCAGTTTCCGTCTCCCCGGTTTTCACGGGACAAAGGTGTAACAGGTGAGCCGTCAGAATTCCGGCAGACATTCCGCCGCTCGCCGTCCCGCGTACACCTCGCGATCACAGTGTTCGCCGGAACAAGATGGCAGGTTTCGTTCGGCCGAAGCGTCGCGTTGTCAATAAAACCGTCCGACAATACTCCCTCGAAGATGCGCGAAAACGTGTTTCGGGAAAATTTATCTTTGCGAGGGGGCTCTATCGATCGCTGTATTGCTCATCTTCCTGCAATACTGATAGTTTCGTTGGGAAGTATAATTTCCCAATAGTTGCTCCATTGGGAAAATAGAATCTTTTGGTAAGTAATAATTAAACTGCTGATCATTATGCAAAATAGAATTTTTATACATCAATTGCAATCTGTGGGAGCCAAGTAAAAATTTATTTTGCTCATTAACCCCTTGCCCTACAATATCGTGATGAAGATTCTGAACAGAGTCTAATAAATAGACATGTTATCAATTTCCTTTGAACCGAAATAAAATTCTATTTTGACGTTCTTAATGTACAGCTACTGAAGAACATATAAATACACATAAATTTTCTCCTTTTTGTAGGAAAGTACGAATTATAAAACAGTTTAATCACTGAAACCGTAAAATCAATGGTAGTGCAAGGGGTTAGTAATTTTTATATGTTAAAAATGGTACATTGTCGACATTGTCAAACTCTTTTAATCTTTTTAAACATAAATTTTCTCCTTTTTGTAGGAAATTACGAATTATAGAACAGTTTAATCACTGAAACCGTAAAATCAATGGTAGTGCAAGGGGTTAGTAATTTTTATATGTTAAAAATGGTACATTGTCGACATTGTTAAACTCTTTTAATCTTTTTACTGTTTTGAATCACACCGACCCATTTTTGTCGTAAACGCATAAAATCCGCGGTCTAGTAGCAACTGGACTAAATATTGTCTGATCGTGGCCGGGCAATTCTACTTACTCCGAACGGAGCACGCGAAAACGAAGCTCGCACGCCGAAAAAGCTCGCAGCCAGGAACATCAGTGTCGACGTCCCTTATTTCCCCCAGCATCCACCGGGCGTATCGTCTGTATCGAGTACAGACAATTCAGAATTTCCCTCATCCGGGGATCAGGGGATGCAGGGCTGAATGCAAAGCAACTTCGAGACACGCGTGTGCATGGTATATATCTACGTATATACATCTATATGTATATATATATATATAGTATATTCCGCGCGAGGAGGGTGTCGTTTTTTTCCCTGGGTGAGTCTCCAGGGGTGGAAGGGCTTTCCTTTCATCCCGCCGGCAAACGAATTCGAGTGAGCTGCGTGGGACGAGGAGGCGAAGCGACGAAAAAAGAAAAGGGGGTGTTCGGGGGTTCGCGGAGGGTAAAAAAGCAGTCTCCTTCTTCGTCGGAGAAGCCGACGAGAAGGGCCTTGGTGGAAAAGGACGGAGAGCAACACCGAAGGGCCGGGGGAGGGGATGTAGAAGTGAATGCCGTCGCGGCAAAGGCGATTTCCTCCGGTTTCGTTTGTTTCTCTCGCGATGAAACGAGTGAGGGGGTTGCGGGGGGAGGGAAGGTGGATCCGCAGAGTCTCTCGGCGATCCTTTCCCGGGGTCCGTGCGCGGAAGAAAAGCGGGGACAAAGGGGTGAAACAAGGCGGGAACCGGCGAAAGGGGTGGTCTCGAAGGAAAGAACCGGCAGATAAGGACATCCACCACCCCCTCGTTCCACCCCCTCCCACTGCACGCAGATTAGAGAGATATACCTTAGGAGGAGGGGCCACTTTGTCGTGGGCCCGCGAACAATGCCGGCCCTGGAACATCTCGGCCGTAACGAGATATAAATCGGCGACCTCAATGGCCGATTACTTCGAATGGCTAAATACGAAGCGCTCGGGCAACGTGGCTCGCATACTCTCGACACTTTTCATTGCTTAATCTTCCACGGTGGGGGGGCTACCCTTTACGAGCCCTTCGAGAACGACCTTGGACGACCGAGGATCGCTACGCTGCCGGAGATAAGAAGCTCCGTAATTGGCGACATTCGGAGACCTCTTTTTTTCTCTCTCTCTCTCTCTCTCTCTCGTTTTTGTCTTAGCCGCACCGCGGAGGACCGCGCTCGTTCAGTTTTATAATTTGATGCGGCTAATGGGACGCGTTTTATACAACCGCGATACCGGAGACGATACCCGAGCTCCGGGAACTTTGTCGAGTTTCCTCCCGTTTTATCTACTCGTTGATAGTCAGCCTATTATCAACGGTGTATTAAAACGAAATTCTACAAAAAATTATTCGATTGTAATTTGATAATACAAAATTCACCGTAGGACCTTTGAGGGCTACGAATTATGACTTCCTAAAATCCATGGAATGTTTGTTAATGAGAAACATGTACTGAATTTTTGTATAATTAAATTGATTCTGTCAAGACGTCCGCAAAAATTTTGTCTGGAGGTCATTGGGGTATCGTGTCCCGGGGTCAAGATGATTCGCCACGATGACGGCAACTTTGTCGCGAGGGGGACGGAAAGAGGGTGCGTTTATGCGATTGACGAAAATTCGCCGCTCCCCTCGGATTCGCCTTTGACTGTCGCCGCTTGCTCGCACATACCAACCACTTCCGGTCGAGCGACTTTCTGCAAACGAGTTTTCAAGTCCCTGCTTCGGGGGTTGAGGGGATCGCGAAATTCCACAGGTTGCCCCAGCCATGACAACCAACCCCTTCAACTTCTTCTTCTTCTTCTTCGGCTTCTTCTTTTTTTTTGGTGTTTTCTTCTCTGTATTCTTTTTTCTCCACTTCGGATACCTCTTGCTTCCGGTTTCTGCGTTATCGGCTGAAGAGGCAAGTTCGCAAAGTTTATGAGATTGTTTCGGATGAAACACGGTTTCGAGCTACCGCTTCGTTAAGCGATAGAAAAGAATCAAGAAAATATTGTATTAACGTATCAATTAATTACCGATTGATTCAACGCGAGTAAACTGAATACTTGATTCCCTGGTAATTCAGCATTACTGTATTCAGCATTACTTTATCTAGAATGATGAGTAGACTCTTTCCTACAATTTTTTTCTCTGGGCCACTGTCTAAAAATCGTAAAACAGACTTTTCTGAGAACGAATGAATCCTTACGAATTTTCCGGAGAATCGCAGTGCTAAATAACAGAAGTTCTTCCGCGAGGAAGCGAGTTATTTTCCCAGATTGCCGGGCAAAAATGTCCAGAAAACAAAGGGTTTCTAAACAGAAGAAAATCGTTTCGAATTTATGGGACGCGCTAAAAGTTCTTTCCCGTGTAGGCAAGCGGCTGTTGCCGTCGTAATTTCCTTGACACGCGCGAGCCATGGCAGCGCCGTCCTCGAGGACAACGGTTCCGCGAGCGCCGCAAACAACCGGCTCGAGAATTGGGTAAATAGTAATAACACTGGGAACTTTCGGCATGATGGAACTCAGCCGAGCGAGCGCCGAGAGAAAGAGAGAAGGAGCGATAGAGAAACCATGATGGAGGGGGGAGAGGGAGCGAGGTTCGCGCGCACTGACGGCATTACCCGTGAATTATGCACGTCGCCTCTCAAAACGTCTCTGAAGATGCTCTTTCCTCTTCTGGTCCGCTTGCTCTTCCCGTGTCGGGGAGGCGCGCGGGTGGCTCCCGGGGGTGGTTTAAGCGGCGCGCGGCTTCGACGCTGCCCGGGGGCTGCAGCCCGCGAGAAAGAACCCTCTCCCGGGGTTCTTTCCGCGGGAAATATTCGCCGACGGAGCCGGGAATGCAAACGGACGAGCCGAAACGTAAACCCCGCGACGTTTTCGAGAAAGGGCCCCGGCATTTGCTTAGGTGCACTTAACGTGCTTCTGAGACGCGTGTACCATATCCGGAATTTCGCTGCCATCGCCGCTCCCGCCCCTTCCCCGCTGACTCTCGCTGAATTTGCACGATGCTAGCCGGGTATTTGGCAGCTTTCAGCCGAGATCCTACCGCCCAGGATACTCCAGCGTTGTCAGATATTCGGCTATTCGGTCCAGATGATCGTCCGACGCATTAATGCCGGCGAAAATTTCACGAGGTTTTTTACACCGACGCTTCGAGGGTCCCGTGGACTTGGCAGCCGAGATTCCATCGCTTCTAGAGCCGTTCGGCGATGGTACCACACCTCGGTGAAATACTCTTTCCGAATAGTAAACGACCTACATATTTGAAATCGTCACTTCTGGAAAGTAAAATATTTTGTCTCCTAGGAAAGGTTTTCAAGGTAGTGTTTGGAAGCGTACTTTATTCGAACGGTTCCCGGAACAGCGAGAATTTTATGTAAAAATATAAATATTCTGTTTGGTTGAATTTATTTTCTCTTATTTTTTCGGAAAATATACACAGGGTGCATAGAAATTGTATGTGATCATGGAAATATGGATCACAAAATTAATCTTTGTCGTTTCTTCCAAGGCCAAATGTCAATACCGCATTTTTATTACCGTTCTTCTCTTATTATTTCGGAAAATGTACAGGGTGCATGGAAATTATGTGGCACGATAGACGGAAATATGGATCGCAAAATTAATCTTCGTCGTTTCTCCCAAGGCCAAATGTCAATATCGCATTTTTCTTATTATTTCGGAAAATATACACAGGGTGCATAGAAATTATGTGGCACGATAGATGGAAATATGCATCGCAAAATTAACCTTCGTCGTTTCTCCCAAGGCCAAATGTCAATAACGCATTTTTCTTATTATTTCGGAAAATATACAGGGTGCATAGAAAGTATGTGTCACGATAGACGGAAATATGGATCGCAAAATTAATCTTCATCGTTTCTTCCAATGTCAAATGTCAATACCGCATTTTTATTACCGTTTTTCTCATATTATTTCGGAAAATATACAGGGTGCATAGAAGTTATGTGTCACGATAGACGGAAATATGGATCGCAAAATTAATCTTCATCGTTTCTTCCAAGGCCAGACTTCAATACCGCATTTTTATTACCGTTTTTCTCTTATTATTTCGGAAAATATACAGGGTGCATAGAAAGTATGTGTCACGATAGACGGAGATATGGATCGCAAAATTAACCTTCATCGTTTCTTCCGAGGGAATAAGCTTTTCGTAAATATCTTGCACATTCCTTTCACATTTGCCACATTCGCGACATTTGTATCGAGACATTACCGCGGCACCATGGCACATTAGATGCACGATTTCACGTTCGGTCACTTTGCTCTATCCGGCTCGCCTAAAGCCGGCGGTTCAACTTGCCGAATGTAATGCTCTCGCGTCGAACCGTTAATGCATGATAATAACTAAACCGCTCGCCGGTCCGTGCCGATCGAAACAAAATCGTCCGTCTGCGGAAACGAGCATTCGTGCGCGGGGAATCGGTCGCCTGTATAATTCGGCGGTAAAGGTTAGTCGCTGGCAGACAGGGAAGTTGCCTCGTGTATGGTCACCCGGGTCGAATCCACAACGAACTTTCGACTATTATCACTATTTGCCGAGCTCTGGCCCACTATACGAGCAATAACTTTCCCGTCAGCGCGCGGCTGCTGTTGGTGACGTCGCAACGACTGTTTCTACTTCTCTAAAGGGTCCTCGTTTCGCCGCGTTTCCTCGGTCCCCGGCCATTTAATTACCGATCCAACTGCACACCGACATTCTCTAATTTTCTTTCTCCCATCTCTTTCTCCCGTTTCCTTTCTTTTTCTTTTTTTTTTTTTAACAAGCATCTGGAACCTCGGACGAGTTTCGTTTCACCTACGGATATGTGGGGTAACGTGGAACTGCGAGTAATGTGGAGCATGTTCGCGGAAGCATAAAGTTTGCTGCATTGATTTGTGCGAATGGCTTTTGCTCGTGTTCATCGAGTTTTGCTGAAATGAAAATACAAGGATCACAAAAATTCGTTCTTGTTAACGTGGCGAACACTTCGAGGGATTCGTTTTTAGAATATTCCGACCGAGAAGCACCTAAAAATGTGTTCGAAAATTTTATTTAATACTTCAATTCGATATTTTAAAAGTTGTTCGATAACCGAGTAAAGGGACTGGTCTCTTGTTGGCAATATTGTACGATTTACCACCAATTTGATTTACCAAACGTGTTTGATTTCATTCAATGAATTTAGTTTCGTCATTACGGTGTCGTACGAACGAAGATGTTCTCTAAAATAGTTTACATTAGAGGGATTAGCGGGGCCGCGTTCTTAATTGCAGAAACCAAACTTCAGTTTGAACAAACAAACTCGCCGCGGCGTAAGTAGCAACAACAACCAGAGGTTAAGTAGTAACAACAATACCGGGTGAAAACCAGCGGACGTTCACAGGGAAATGTTTGCCGTGAGGTCGGCCCGTCTGACAACAGACGGGACTATTCTACTGGCGGCCTTGTTCGCTTCTGTTACTCCTTTATCCGGCACGATGCTAGTGCCTAGTCGCGGCTGTACAGTCTCGCCCATAAATAACACGCTGCACCAACTCTCCGCTGCTTCCAAAACTTCCACGAAGCAAATTACTAATCGGGAACGAAGATTTTCTATTCCTCGAAACCCCATTGTTTAAACTAACTTGCACCGCACTTTGCGATGCTCGAGAGAAGTCTATTGGATTCGTTTCGATCCCATCGCTCGTGGCTAAAGTATACATTTTCATTTAAAGTAACATCGGTGGGTAAAGTAACATCGAGTTCTTGAAAATAACCTTGTAATGACATTGAAAATAATTTCTTGCTTACTAGAATATTTCAAGCTTCGCACATATTCACGCTTTTCCTTTAACGCTTTCCTTTATTATTATATATTTCCAGGAGGAAAAATACAAAATTAAATCAATATGGCCGCAGAATCGAATTAAGGGGTTTGGATGGATTTTGGTTCGCGAACGAAGTGCATTTTGGGAATATTTACGAGGCGGAGTGTACAACCACTCGTCTCTTTCGTGCCTGCGCATCTCCCTTTCGTTCTCTGATACTCTGCACAGAGTGAGAGAGGGAGGAGAGAGAGAGAGAGAGAGATAGAGATTCCTCTTTGCGCGGAGAGGCTCGTCCGAGAAGGGCTAAATACACACGCGACCTTGCTGCCGCTGAGAGGCTGGCTCGCGTTAACTCCGGGAGAGTCAATATTTAAGTCAAACTAGTTCTCCCCTCTTAAATTAACGATTTACGGCGGACACTAGTTACGTTTCCGCTTTTCGAGCCCGGGTCTGGTTACATCTTATTGGTCCACGCATCGCGTGCTTGTCAAAGAGAAACCTGGCGGACCTTGCTGCTGTCGTCGCACGAGTCCTTACTCGTAAGGGCTTCGTTATGCAGAAATTGCTTAGACAGGCCCATTCTTTAATTATCCAAGCATTCAAGAAAATTCCCGAGTCTTTCGACCAATCAAAAAACCGGCCAGTTGGACTCGAGAACGGCGAAGGGAATCGATGCGCCCCTTTCCCTCTTAGCCAACCGCAAAAACGCATTTTATCCAAAAATCTATTTCTCCGCCGGAGCGTCGAGAAAGTAAAGGAACAATTGTTGTATTTTTAGGAAATACAAGCTTCCTCGATGAACCAGCTGATCGTGCAATTCTATTTTACTTTTTGCTGCTGTATCCGCTCGGTCCACCACCGCCGCGATCTTCCTTTTTCTCCAGCGTTGGCGTAATCGTCCCGGTTTTCCAAATTAGCTTCTAAAGTTACGAGCGCTTCGTACCCCGCATACAGTAAGTTAGAACGGCCGCATTACCGTCCTTTTTAACAGGCCCGTGTGTCGTTTAACCGCTAAGACAGCCGGAAAGTTTTCCGGAATAAGTGGCTAAAGTGTCCTTATACATATTTCCACGCCGGAGCCGCCGTGCGTTAAGACGCGGGCGGGGGGAGGCCGCAAGCTTACACGCTCCCCATGCGGAACAGTTACTGCGTCCCGCTTACGTATCTTCATAAACGCCACGGCAAAAATTAAACCTGCCCGCGGTTGGAAACTTAGGTGTGCCGTTACCGGGATCACGTGTACAACGGGATGTATAACGCGGCTGATAAAAATTTAATTCGACCGAATCATGGAACAACGTATTTAAACGCGGAGATTAGAAATGAAATTGCTCGGGCTGATACGCTATCGGCCACCGTGTTGCAATGCCGTCGCGTGCAGACTGTTCGCAAGCGGGTTTCCTCTGGTAAAAATAGCCGCATGTTTACGAATTGTGTCTGCTCGGCCACGCGAAAGAAGAAGCACATTCCCATCCAGTCGACTAAGAAAAAATATTTACGTGAAAATCCGCAGGCGCAACGGAACCAGCCGCAACCGTAAAAACCAGCTTTTCAGCATACGTCGGAGAAGTCTCGGAGCGAGGGTTGCTTTTTTCCCGCAAAAGGGGATGGGATTTCGCGGAGGCAACCGAATTTCCGAAGCCGCTCTTCTAATCGGCGCGACTCCGTCCGGAAATTTCCGCTTTTCGAGGCAATGCGAGGCGAGTCGGAGGATTTCGCGAAGTTGCCGCAATACGTACGGCGTGCCGCGGTATTGTTTTCCCTCCTCGAGGCAGGCCCCCTCCGCCAGGCGTGCCAACACACTAGAATCTATTACCGAAGACGCGGAACACTCGCGGAAACCCCCACTAAGAATGTATTCCGCCTCGGAATTCACTTTAGCCGGCTGTAATTTGTTTTTGGGGTGAACAGAAAATCGCGCGCACCCACGGAATTGCGGTTCGTCGGAATTAAACTGTGCCCTGGAAACGCGACGTACGTCGCACAACTTTTCCACCGTAATATATACACCACGCATGATTCAAGAATGATTCTAAATATTGTTTAAAAAGTTTTTCTCAAATCATTTTCCGTCCAAGATATACCTGTGAAAAATGTTTTTGGGTAAGCGTCATTTAGCTATCGATGCTCTCTTTAATACTCACGGTAAGTCTCCTAATCGCTGACCGAATTATAAAACCACAAAACTAGGCTGAAAATTGCAATTTTCGTCATTTTGAATCCTTCATAGATTGGCCAATTTCTATACAATTTTGTCAATAACTCATATGAATCTGCAAAAAGTATTTTTTAATTTTTCATTACAAGCCCAAATAAAAGTTTGGAAAATCAACTTTTACCATTTTTTCCATCGGACATAATTTCGCGAAAACTTTCATTACAAGCCGCCTACAAAAGTAATCTGGCACGAGGGAAAAGTCGTTTTGAACGATTCATAAAAAAGTTATTCTGGCTTGTAGAGCGTGCCATCAATTACGAGACTGTGGCTGTACGTGCCGCCGCGTACCTTGGGATCATACTTTGCTATTAGGAATCGATGCTAATTGAGAAGGATCACGCCTGTCGCTAATATCTAGTCGGCAGGCTGCCTGGGCGTCACGGAACGCGGCAAAACGCCGACGTTTATAATGGAGCTGGAGCGACGTATCGCGAGAACGGGCGCGAAACCCCGTCTTTCGCCCCCGCGTCACTACCCCCGGGGGAGGAGGGGGCGAGAGCATTATCTCCCCATGTTTGTTTGTTTCATCTGCTCTATCTGAGCTTTCCATTCGAGTGACTTACGCGTATTGATCGCGTTTCGATTCTTTGCCGGCCTGGACCGGCTGATTCGCGGTTATCTGGCGCGGGCACAGCCCCCGTTCCGCGCGAAACCGGCGCGGATCTGTTCGACGAAGAAAAAACACGGTTGCTATCGGGCTCGAAGCCCCTCGCCTGGATAGGTTCTCGGCACCGGCAGCCTTCTGTGCATCGATTGCCGCTCGTCCCGAAGGGTTGTTCGACGTTCGACGACGAAGTATGACAGGCCTCGGCTCGGCTTAGGCGAGCCCGCGTTTAATTGAACCCGCCGGTCTCGAGAACGAGATATCGACGGTTGTTTCGATTTTTCCTTCACGCCGACGTCCCCGGTGAAATTTGAATTTTCCTCGCCGACGAACCAGTCGGCCGTTCAATTTGCTTCGTCCGAGAAAATCGATTAACCCATTCGCATCATTAGCGTATACGTACGCTCGATTTTCCTGGTCACTGTCACCTCAATTTATTTTTTCTTATAATGCCGAGATACGCAGTTCTTTTACTTCTAGCTATATTTGTACTTGAATATAATAAAGTTTGGTGACAAAGGCCTCCTTGTCATATTTCCTGATGATGCGAATAGGTTAAAAGGAGGCAATCAATGTCGAAATACGAAGTTCTTTTACTTCTAGCTATATTTGTACTTAAACATAATAAAGTTTGGTGACAAAGGCCTCCTTGTCATATTTCCTGATGATGCGATTGGGTTGAAAGCAGGCAATCAAGTTGCCGAATTACGGTAAAATTGCCAGGCATTCCGCCATTCAACCATYTCGAACTCCCTGGAACGAGATGTATTATGTTTGTATTCCAGGGAATAATTTTACGTGAAAAATAGCACCGTACATTTGGGATTTTCTAGGGCAACGATTCAGCGGCCTAAGTGAATAATAGACTCGTTCAGAGAAAGTGATTAACGCGGCAACGGGAGCCGAGCGCGAGCTAAAATGTTGCCGCTAAAATATTTGCCATCCTCGTCTGAGGTATTTGCACGCCCCGATCGTTACAGCAACAGTACGTTTAGCAGCGATACGGGGCTGAGAAAATACCGCCAGCCGTACCGGCTGAAATAAGCTCGGAGCTCGCGGAGCAATTTATGTATATTCAGAGAGCGCGAGCACTCGATAATAACCTGATTGATCAAACCCCATGGAAGCATGCGAAGCGAATCGCGGCGTAGAAACGATTAAAAATAAAATAATGCTGAAACGATCGCGATTCGTCGGCCCATTAATTTCAATGTTTAAAGCGTACCTAACACACGAGAACGGAAGCGTGCCGGTCGATCGATTCGAGAGGCTTCGTTAAACAGAAAAATGTTCCGTTCTCGTATCGTTATCGGCGTCGATGAACCACTTTTTTCCCCGCGAGGATATTTCCCGTCGAGTTTTCCGGAAAATTCCTTCTTCCCCCATAATCGCGGATCGTTAAAAGCGCGAAATGTCTCGGCCATCTCGCGGCTCTCCGTATCCTCGCAAGGACGAAAGTCCTGCGTCACGACTTGTTAAACCTAACCCCGTTTCTCCGGTTTTTCCTGGCCCGTTGGTCAGCGGAACGAGCAATCCTCCCTCGCGCCTTCCAACCCCGTTCCGCGGGGGGCGGTCCCGCCACGCGAACTCTCGTAATTTAACGGCGATTATCCGCATATTCCGGCGGCGGCGACGCGTTAATTACACAAGCCGGACTTTAATTTCAGGCGGTCGCGATGATTAGAATAAGCTACGGCCGCAGAGGCCGGCCAGACCTCTCCGCGTTATTACGTTCCACGAATCCAAGCGCACGCCCTCCGGCCTACGCGATCCTATTCGAACTCCATTAACCGCTTCTTCGTTGAAGAGGACACGCACCACGAAGATTCGAGGCGGGGAATTTATTGTGCGAAATTACCCCTCTCCTCCTGCCCCTCTTTCGGTTCCACGATTTTAGGTTAACGCGTCGAATACCGCGTCAATTTTCCGCGGTTCGCGCAAGCTTACTTTCGCTGGCGAAATTTACAAGTTAAGCGCCAAATACCAACCCCAGAGACTCTTACAAAATCAGAGTAATTTAATTAATGAACCCGAAACTAGAAATTTAATATGTATTACAGGGGATACTGTCTTAACCCTTTTGAATTCAAAAGAGTCAAATAAAATTAGGTTTATCTGGATATTTTATAATAGAAATGAATTTCTGAACCCAGTCAAAAATTACTGTCAGTCGTATGTGACTGACGAGGGAGTTAATAACTTTTTTAAAATTGCACCACACGACTTCAGTCTACAGTGAATTCTCGTTACGAGTCAATTTGGTTCGTTCTGGTGACTGACTCTTAGAGGAAATCCGAGCGTCGCATTTGAAATACACAGAGCACGCTGGAAACCTAAGAGTCATATCCGTCTACAAGTCATAAAAGCCTATGACTACTAAGCGATAGTGAGAGGAAGACTAACAAAATCTTTTTCTCCCATACAATGTTCCACGTAGCTCGAGAGACGGCTTCCACTGACCCCAAATTATAAGATTGGCACTGACTCCTAATGAGAATTCACTGTATATTCAGACGTTAGAAGGATTAGTTTTCTAGGCAATGTGCAAACAAAATTTTGTTTGAAATTGCTACTGCTCGGAGAAATAGGCAACTTCGGGATTTCTATCTGTGCGTTTGATGAAAATTAAAAATATCCTTTTGTAGATCCGAGTTATGTACTTGTGGAACTTTTTCAACGTACCGTGTGATCCCTGTAGTGTCCGGTAAATGTTTGCTTTCACTGACGCCAAGTTTGTTGCTCCAGGGGCGGAAGAGAAGACGAGAAATTGTAGCCTGCATGCTCGCCAGATCAGAAACACCCTGTAGGTCGCGTTGAACCCGGCGCCGACGGGGTCGCTCGTCGCCCACGAAACATCGGACGACCCAATTTCGACGGACATTAACCGCGATCCATCAAACGCTCCGGCTACGAGCGACGGGAACAACGACCTCTCTCCGCTGGCTTTTGTCGGCACCCGAAGAGCGGAATTATGGTCCGGCCACCGTTTTACGATATTAAAAATTCGATCACACGCTCCGGGCTCTCCTTCGAGCGACTTCTACCACCTAAATAGATTTAACACTACTTTCACCGGTTCCTTATTTCACAATTATTAGAACTATCAAAATGCTTTCGCGGAAAATTGTGGAATACGCTCCCCCATCAAAGCGTACTGAAACTCGCCGAAAATCTAAATAAATTTAATATTGACATTTTCATAGTGTAACTCTGATTTTTATTACACGTGCAGTGGAAATAAAATTGCATTGGAACCTTCAGTCTTTTAAATGCGAAAGATGTTTACAAGGTAAAGATTTTCTCTTCTTTTCACTTCTTTTCACTTCCAACCAATTGCACATTATAAATCGCAATAACGCAATAATATAACTTTACAAGAATTTGTCTAAAACCGCCAATCCAGTTCTGTGAACAATTCTGTTTACTTACTTCGATTCTTGTGGCAAAGCAAATCTAAGATTTATTAAACGATACACGTACAGTGAAAAATAAAATTGCTTTGGAACCTTCAGTATTGTAAGCATGGAGGATCTCTACAAAGTAAAGATTTTCTAATCACCACCGTTGCCATTAATTACCCGAAGCACTTCCAACCAATTGCACGTTATAAATCGCAATAACGCAATAATACAACTTTGCAAGAATTTGTCTAACGCCGTCAATGCAGTTCTGTGAACAATTTTTTTTCTAGAATAGCAAACTGCGAGCGCTAAGAACAGAGCGATAACTAACTTCGGTGCTTATGGCAGAGCCCGAGATTCGGAAACGTTCCGGAACATCTCCGATATCGGATTTTTTTCGTATTTGAATGGAGATCGACGTCGAATGGAAACGAAGAAAACATTTAGCAGAGACGATACCGTAGAGACCGTGATGCCGTCGCGTTTCTTTGCAGGCTCTTTTCTTTTTTCTATAAAATTCAGTCGATAAACGATATTAATGGCTCGTTTCTAGTGGACCGCCAGGATATGAATCTCTACTCTGCTCACTGACAGATATTCCGGCGTGGACGCAAAATGGAAGCAGCGGCCGCGATAACCGATGAACACACGAGGGTGGGAAGAAAGGGGTTTTCGGCGGTGTGCGTAAGGGTAGACGGTGGTGTGCGAGGGCGCGTGGGGTGCTGTTGTTTCGACGCGTGCACCGCGCTTGTCTCTGAAAGCGATTAAAAACTACAAATGCCTCCGCGCCCGTGACGAGATACATGCATATATCCCGCTGATCATAAATCTATCACGGATGAGCGGACGTAATTCGAATCGGTTGAAAAATTCGGATTTTACCGCGGTCATCCGTGCCGTTCCATTGAGATATTTTATTTAAACGGCCGGCCGCGCGGCCGGATTATACCCTCGGCCGTGTTATAACCCTGGCTACAAAGCCCGGCAAGAACCGTGGGCATTTCGTGGCCAATAATTCCCTTCTTCGCCACCCTCGGCCGCCGGTATCGCGCTTTGTGGAATTTTTGAATCCGAAACAAAGGATCCGGACCCCGTCCTAACGTTCCCCGAGCCTAATCTGCGCCCCGAACTGCCATGGCCGAGACTAGGGGCCACTTTCACCGAGAAACCTAGCTCCAATTCGAAAATGACGGATTCCAATATTTCTAATTTACGATTATTGAGATTGTAAGGATGCATGCATGAGGAATCATTTAACAAATTTCTTTGGGTATATATTATTAAAACGGTAGCCACAAATTTTGATAGATTCAATCACATTATTTTTGTAAAGTAATGTCAAACTTTAGTGCTCCGTAAACCTAGCGTTACAAGAACGAATTTCTCCCGAAATTAAAGCTGATTGAAACGTTTACCGAGGTACGCGTCGAACAATAATTTTTACACTGAATTATTTTCAATCTTTGATACTAAATAATTTATACCTAGAAAGAACTAACAATCTTAAGATTTTAGAAATTGATACACACCTTAAATTCCCGTGAAAATGGTGCCACAGCAGGTAAAAATCGAAGATTTCGCAAATTAACTATTAATAATAATAAATATAATTAAATTATTTGATGTTTGGACATTAAATAAATATGTCTGCGTGCACCATCGGTGGTACACGTGGCCCGAAGATCAAGTTTAGCGTGCACCACCGGTGGCACACGTGGCACAGAAAGTGTTAAAGAACATTTTGCTCGTCGATTAAAAGATCCACTTATGCCAAGAATGGAATGAAAATGTTATTGGTGTATTCGAACTTCGTAGGGACGTTGAACGCGCGGAGGAGTCGTGCTTGAATGTGTCGTTATCGTTACGAGAATATTTTCTTTATAATTTCAGCAAGGCGCGTCGAGGAAAAATCGACTCGGGAAAAGTGGCGCCGCGAATTTTCTTTGAACGAGCAGGCCACGGGCGCGTGAATTTTAGTGTCAGCGGCGTTATATTACGGCAACAAAGCCAAGAGACGTTTATATATCGTTGCCGCAGGAGCACGCAGCTCCTCGCCATTCCTATGCATCCGGCGCTTTTCTGCGATTCGCGCCGCGTCTCTGCGCCCCGCCCCTTTTTCCAGCTCGTCCTTCTGCTTTCTAGCAGCGACCGGCAACATAGTTTTAGCATAACAATATGCTGCTGCCGGGAATCGGCGTGGTATGTCTCGCCGCGAGCGACGAGCGACGGTAAAGTCTGCGCGACGATCAAACTTATTGCGTCAACCCGATGCTGGGAATTCGTCGGAAGTTTGCCGAACCATAAATCAAACGAAAATCGAACAACCCGAGTAAGGAAAACCGTGGATGGGTTGCTTTCTCGAAAAAAATCGAGGCACCTCTTCTTCCCATTTTTATCGGAAAAATTGACGGAACGAACTGTCTCGTATTTTCCAGTGAACGCGAAACATAGTCGGTGAAGTTTTAATTATTTATTATTACTGCTAACGCTGTCTATTACGAGTCCGATTAGGCAGAAAGAGTTTTAAAAGATTGGTCCAAGCATTCCGTAAAGAAAAATTGAAAGAAACGATAGTGAAATGTGTGTGGCCAATGATTGCAGTCTTATGACGCCACCGCTACGTCATCGGTCATTACGGTGTAAGCATGATTCGGATCAGGAGGTTATCGAGTTGGCTATATTAAACTTCTGCCGAACTGCAACGTGACTGCAGCGTTTTCAATGGAAAAAGTCTAAAACGCTCAATAATTAACGTTCTGCAGCAAAACGGTGAACTTTGAACATTAACAATTCGAGAATTGGGTCACCGACTAGTCGAGATTTTCGTAGGAGAAGCAACGATTAATCTTCGAACTGAAACATTCGATAAAACGAGTTGCAAGCAGATTTGCAAGTAACAGCCTGCAAAATCCTAGTTTGCCACGTTGTGAAATTATTATGGTTGGTTGTCGGCCCGTCGGCGCGTTAATTTTCAGAATAATTAGTCGAAACATCGTTGGGGTGATCGATACCGGAGAATGTCCCTTGTTCCTCGTCAAAAGCATAGCGCGGGAGTCTCGAATCAGCCGGCCGGTGAAACAACGTTAAGCAATAACCAATAAGCCGTGTGCGCATCGAGAGCGCGTCAAATGTCATACCGGCGTGCAAATCGCCTCAACCCCTCCGATAAGCCCCGACGCCGGGGCCGTGGCTGCCGATTGGTCGCCGAATTACGCTAAAAACGCATCGGCCCGCCCGATATATTCACGATTGACCGGATAACGCGGTTTCCAATCACAGGCTCGTCCGCGACGGTGACACCGGCCGTAATCGGCCCGACGTGGGCCCGACGCACAATCATCTTCCCTAATGACGCACCCTTCGCCGTCCGAGCAAGGGTCGTGTCCAACGAGGGAAAGCCGGCCTCTCCGCCTCGAGAATGCAAATTTTCCACCGCAGAAATGATTATTGATCTTGCTCGCAAAATACGCTGCTCTAGTTCCGTTGATAAACTCGTCGAGAATCTGTTGCTTTGCAACAGCTAAACAACCTAATTTACCATTAAATATATTTTATATTTAATATCACAGTCGCTTGACGCCACCGCTGCGTCATTAAGCTTCTAGCAAATAACAAAGTGGCTGCGACGTTTTAAAAAAAAAGTGTCTCTATCCTTTTAATATCACCAGTTCTCCTCTGAAAATCTATAGAATTTTCGCTAACGGCAAGCCTCTTTGCTAAATAATATCTAATAGAATACCTATTCCAAATTTCATCGGTGCATCGATCAGCCCCGGACAGAAATAACAGATTGAATCGAAATGACATGATCGATCGCGCAGCACGCGCGCAGACAGCGAATTGTTGAAACGAGGGACGTTTCGCTGTCCGATAAATCGAAGATGTCGATTGCGCGTACAAAGGGTTTTGTTACGTTATCAACGGATTTAATCGAATTTGATCTTATTACCGATGATCTGATCGTATCGTTCGAGCGTCACGCAGATGCCTGCAATTTGCAGAACCTATGAACATCCAGCCGGCGTGCAGCCACCGGTGGGAAAAGTGTTGTTCCGATCCTGCCCGAATTCGAAACAGTTTGAACAAGGACCCGTCGATTTGCGAAGGGAAGTGTAAATTTCAGGGGAACGTTCGATCGGCAATCAATCTCTGGCAGCCGCCGATATCGGAGCAAATTTTTCGCGTAAATTCTGCCGCTTGGTGGCTGGCTCGACGCGTAATTCGTGCACAGCCACGGCGACGGCATTCCTACAGGGTCGGGGGTGGGGGTACGGGGGCAGGGGAGAGGTTTGTGTGTGACATTTGACGTGCACACGATGCCATCGCACGGCTGATTGGTTATTGCTTAACGCTGTTTCACGCCACGCTGGACTCGATCGTCTAGTTACCGGCTGCACCAGCCAACCGGTTACACAGGAGCCGTCGAGCAAGATGGACCGGCTCGATATAATTATTCGAGTGTCTTGCAGTATCCGCGTATGCCCGAAATCCTCAGCCAAAAATCCTCGAAGGACACTGTTGCGCTCGTGCACTCGAACTATGTCCAACTTCAAACGTTCACGCCACTATTTAACAGTAGAACTACCCAGTGATAAATGCAACCGATGAATGTTGCTTTGTAATCATGACAAGACTACGTCTATTCAAACCTGATACCGTTTTCATTCTAACATGTGCTTGAGTGAAAAAGTTCATTCAACAAATTCCGATGAAAACATTTTTATAATTTCAGTAATTGTGAGAGAGGAAATTAGGAACCAGTCATTTCGACTTCCTTGTGCCAATATAACATACGTTTCACTGATTCTAAACGAATGTTCTACACGACTTTTTTCGATTCATCTATTAACCCTTTGCGCTCGAAGATATTTTAACTCGAAAATGGAACATTTCTGCCGACCTAGAATATTTCCCTTCTATATATTTTTGGTCGTGTTATACATACGCAAATGGTGCAATTTGCTCGTACAATACGGAAGTGTTTGGTCATTTATTAAATACAAACAAATTTAATAATGTGAAAAATATTTTGAATCCAACTAGAAGGCAACTAGAAGTTTCGTTCTTTCTTCCATATAAAATATAAATATAAAATCAAAAATAATTGATCAAATGAAATATCAAACATAAATATATTAACTCTTTGCACTCGAATATATTTTAACTCGAAAACGAAACATTTCTTCCGACCTAGAATATTTCTAATCTATATATATATAATTTCCATGTCACACATACGAAAATGGTGCACTTTACTCGTGCAATACTGAAATGTTTAGTAATTTATTAAATGCGAACGAATTTAATGATGTGAAAAATATTTTTAATAATGATAATATTAATCTGAAAACTAACTGGAGAATATCACTAAAACTCGGCCGAACTAAGAGAATATAACAACACGATATTTCTTTTTTAAACGAATGAGCTGTTCATCGAGAACCACAGACACGAGCTTATCAACTAGCACGCTTCTCGGGAACTGCACGGTAACAGGATTCAGGCTCCGGTGGCGTATGAAAATTTTTTAATAAATTCCGCTTAATTTATGGAAACGGCCGACCGCGGGCCGCTCTATTTATCCGGGAATAGGTAAAGACATTCCAGCCGGCGGACGTCGACCGGCGAAAAGTTTAATCAAAGAATCTCGTGATTGATCTCCGAGCTCGGTCGGAACGGGAAAGAGACGAAAACGTTGTTTCGACGGCCTCGGGACGCCGGGGATCGGGAAAGAGGAGGAAAATCCGGAGCAGACGGCGCGCGTAATGGAGGCAATAGCTTATCCTGATTACTTTTAACCCGAAACTTGTCTTCCTTACCCCCGATCCGTCGCTATCGGATGTTTTCCCGTGGCCGTTCCGCCGTTCTCTCGTTTACCGATGCAAGCCCGGTCCCTATTGTTGCCCAATCCCGTCTTTGTCGAGAAATTCTTCTTTTCGATTTTCACCTTATCTCGTAGACAATGCCCGCTCCCATCGGGTACGTCTGCCCACTCGCAGACATCTCTGCACGGCAAACATCCGGGGAGAGGGTGCGCTCCTTCTTCAGACGCTTTCCATTAGCGGAGGAACGCTCGTTGCTTAACCCTTTTGTGACCTGGTCTTGCTGCACGTGTGCCGAATCGTCTCGTTCCACGACCGACCCGATCGTTCGTGCTTCGTTGGACCTTCAACGCCGATGACGCACTTTAAATTAACGGGATTAACGTCGCAAAGAAACATTGACGGTGGACTGTGATCGAGAAATCTTTGATACGCTCACTGGGGGTGGGAATCATTAAAAATATTACGTTTTCATCGCCTGGGATAACATCAAATTTGTTGTTGCTTGTATTTTGCAACTGGAGCTCGGGAATCGCACGTAGCACTCGTAAAAGAAACGGGGTTCTAATATTTTTGGAATTGTTCAACATAATTGATTTCTTTGAGGAAACCTAGTGAACCCAGCGTTAATAGAAATGGTTTTTCAAAGTGAGCAATCAAAGTGTTATACGGCAAAAAGCAAAGAGGGAGAGTGTAATTAAAATTCAGTGTTTTCGAACATTCGTGCTCCGTCAAAACGACCATGTTCCGAATGAGAAAGATAATTTCAATGTTATGCCCGATCCGAATGTTTCGGCGAATTATTGCGAAACTTCCGATGCATTTATAATACACTATAACGAGGCGAAACGATGTTGTTAAATCCTTCGTGGTTAGGGGTTTGCAATATTCACCGGCGAACGGTCTAATTCGTGGCCATTTTACCACCGCAAAGATCTATATTTCATTAGATCATTACTGAAGTTCTGATACATTTATAATACACCCGGCTCTCGGACGTGGCAGAACGGTGTTTGCTAAACCCTTCGATTTTGCCATTCGCGCGGTAAATAATTGAGCCCGGTGGTCGTTTTGCCACTCCGAAAGATCCATAGTTTATTAGGTCAGCGAAAACAACAGTGGCGATGCCCATCGCGTTCCATATTTCTTTATTTGTGAAACGAATAGATGACGAGACACGCAATATGGATTTTACACATTTATAACACGCCGAACTGCACGGCGGGGATAAAACCTTCGCAAGCGTTCCGGAGAATTTATATTTCATCGCCGGTGTCTCAATAGTGGCCATAAAAGACATAATGCCGGCCAGCGGCACTTCGACGAACAATAGAAAAACCGAGACCTGGAATGCTTGTGCTCCCGTCAGTTTTTGCTTGCTCGTGGCGCGCTTGTCGTTGAGCTTGATGGCAACGTTATTTTATTTCTTTCGGCGAGCAGTCTTTTGCATAATAACGAACCCGCGTATCAGTTGAAATATTTCCGACTGCGATACTAGTACCTCCAACTTAAATATTCCGAACACTATCTGCCAAATTCAGCCGACCAGATTCTCCAAATTTCTAAATCCCGATCTATCCACACGAAAATTTTGTATCGTCGCACAAACATTCGGTAAAATCACAGTAACTTGGAACAAATTGAAAACTAAACAATTTAGATTCAATGTAGATATTAATTACTCTTCAAAACTTGATTTTTAAATCTCTTCAAATAATCCCGTCGTTCACTTAAAATCTATCTTACGCGGTGCATCACATTTTCGTCATTTTTCGGACGATTGCGCGACTGTTATCATAACAGATTATTTCTGACAGTAGCTGTTAGAGCGAAATGATTACCGTACATTTTTGCACAGCGTCGCGCACATTTGATTCGGAGAAAACCGTGTAGGAAAAAATCCAGTGGCGTCCCGTCATTTTGTCACGGAGTGTACACACGCTGGCACGGCAGTCAACGTGTTAATGGAAATTATCGCGCCACACTCAGCCACGTTGACTGGCAATAACACCGGCATTCTCTCCGAAACATTCGACATTTACCGCACGAATGGAACGCGGCAGCGTTCGACGGACAATTTTCCAAAAAAAAAGAGAGAGAGAAAAAAACAGAGAGTTCCGAAACTTCCGTAACAGCGAGCGAATATCGAGCGACGCGGCCCGATATTGGAACCGAACGACGCCACTTAGCTCGCGATAGAGCTCGTAAACGCTTTCGTAACAAACTCGCAGCGCGCTCGTACCGCGGATCGGTCAATTTACGTGTATCTGGCTCGAGTATGACGGCGACATCGAGGGAATCCGGCGTCGAAACGTATTTCGACAGCTCGCAAGCTGCGACGAAAAAGAAGCCGTGCTCTGTAAGTTTGCCAGCAACATTCGGCACCTCAGAATCGTAA
>CM052137.1:4819220-4834302 GCA_028454255.1 Halictus ligatus
CGTTCTGCCGGAAATACCGAAATATTCAAATGATAACTTCTTTCTAAAGCGCAGAAATCAAAATTCTATTTTATATTTCAAGAACAGTGGTTACCATTTGAAAAATTAACAAAATCAGTCATTTTTTGAATGAACCAAGAAAATATGCATTTTTGACCGTTCCAAATATCGAGTTCCACCCCGATATAATTACTACGAAATATCCCAGAAATCTTCTGTGTGAATAATTATTCGAGCCCCACCGATCTGCAGGAAACGCTGAAATATTTAAAAGATAACTTCTTTCTAAAGCGCAGAAATCAAAATTCTATTTTATATTTCAAGAACAGGGGTCGCCATTTGAAAAATGAACAAAACAAGTTATTTTTTAAACAAACCCAGATCGATTCCTTATTAACCCTTAGCACTCGAGTGGTAACTCTGAAGCAACGCTAGAAATTGTTGTGGCATTATTTCAATGAAATCACCAAAAATATTACAAAATATTTGTTACATTACAAAATTTGTACCTAATTGATTACTAAGCATTTAAATGTTATATGTGGAAATCGGATCAGTTTCGTATGAATAAAATGAAAATATTCTGAGACGGAAGACAATTTTAGTTTCAGAATGAAAATAGCGTCGAGTGCAATGTGTTAAAAGATATAAAACTTTGAACGTAGACTTGGGATCGTAATGCGAAATAAAAATGGCAAAAGCAGAAGCCAAAGAGGATGTTTATTCCCCATTTATTGATTTTGATGAGCTGAAAGTAATGCGCGGATATTCTTAAATGCTGTTAATCTGTGCGTCGCTTCAAATCGCACGTACTCATATTTGTCGTGACGGCGCAACGACGAACAGCTCAAAGCCGGTGTGATTAAACGCAACACGGTTGTTCAGGATTTTCCAGGACCTTCAGGGCAACGGTAAAAATTTCAACGATTGCATGGAGTCCGGTGATTCTCATCATTCGACCGAGAGATGAACATCCCCGATTAAATCGTTCCAATTTGTGTTACTTCTGGGTCCGACAGCATAAATTGAGGCCGGAGCTTAATCCGGGATAAAATGTTGGCAAATGCAATAACCTGCGTAAAAATGGAATCGATATTTAAACGGGCGCGGAGATTACACGGAAGGCAATCACGTAGGTCGATCGTGAATTATTTGTCAGAACGTTGCGTTCCGTTCGGTTGAAAGATAAATTTGTCGAGATACTAAATTAATCGGGGAAAATCGTGTATTTCGTTTGTAACAACAACCAAGTTCCGATATTATGGTATATCCTTGGAGAGGCCGGGGAGGGTCGGGGCGCGCTGCCGCGTGTCAACTCGATCGCTCGTTTATGCGAGTTCTCCTTCGCCGGGCGCTGTACGCGGCAATAAACGTTAAATCAAACAGGGCGGAATGCTCTTTGAAGGGGACCGAAATCACTTAAAATGTCGCTTCGTAAATATGAAAAAGGCAACATAAATAAGCGTGTTTACGGCGTGCCGACGAACAGCTATTTTCGGTCATCCAACAATGTTTGGATTTGTCTTAATTCGATTCGAAAATAATCTCAACGATTTTACAAAATATTCGTATCCGCTCTACTGTTCGGAATTCATGCATCTCAACGTATCCGGGAAAATTCGAGTCGAACATAAATTCGTTGACGGTATCGACCTAACTGGCGAGCCGCGAATTTGGAGCAGGTGCCTAGCACAATCCGAGAATCTGACAGACAAGTCTGAAAGCGCGAATCGTTTCATCAAGGTCGGGCAGGTCGCAGGTTTACGGCGCCATTAAACCGGAAATTCATCAGCGCGAAGACGGTGATCGCAATAAAATCCACCCTTCGGCGGGGGGCTTCGGTGGTTCGCGGCGCCCAGGTATTTCCATTCGCCGAGTAATCTTCTCACTTTCTGGAATTAGCTAGAAGCATTCGAAGAGTTAATTCACGGAACGCCGGAGGCGATCCCGCGATGCGTTTCGTAAGTGGATTCGTTCTGAACGCGAGCTTAACCGGTTAAGAAGCTTTGACTCCGAAAGGTCGATTCCACCCCCCGCCCCCCGCCCCCGTCTCTGAAAACAGATCTCGCAGCGATGTTTCCCAGCGCACCTTCCTCTTCGACTTGTGCAGAGCATTGAAATAAGCTCGGAAGAAATCGTCCCCCTTCCTTCGCAAACCCATTTCCTCGACGAGGAACGTTATCTATCACAGCAACGTAGCCAAATTACACGTATCTTCTCGACCTTCCACCTGCATTAAATTGTGACACGAATCCTGAGCATTAGATAGATGAAATAGTCGGTAGCAACGTATTTGCTAGACAGAAGCCTTCCTCAAAGATCTTGGCCCCTTGATTTAACCAGTTAACTGTGGAATTTAATTCTAAAAATCAAGCAATGACGAATATATACGAATATATACGAACGCAGGCCAAATGCCGCTATTATAAATTTTACGAGAAAAGGAAAGCAAGATGAGAAAGAATTACATTTTTATTCGATCAGAAATTAACAATTCGGAATTTCGGATGACGTGTATACACGTCAAACGCGCTTAACTGGTTAAAATGACATCACAGAGACGATTTCGGGCGCCAAACGTGATTATTTTTATCTTTCCGTCATGACCCATGCGACATTAACGAGAAATCACCGAGCACGAAAAGCGACTGGCACGTCTGCTTTATAAAAATGACAAGATTATCTAGAGATTTTGCTCTTCTTATTGTATAGTTTTGATTTTAAAGATTTATTCCAGCGTGTCCTACCATCGACACTCCATCGAGTGTCATTACAATTTCAAAAATTCTGAAATAAATAATCTGGAACTTTAGTTGCTTTAGTAATTCTGAAATAAATAATCTGGAACTCTGGTGGCTTCAGTATTAAAAATCTTGGGAAAAATACTGACCAGAATGAACGTCGAGCGGACTCTGTTGGCGATCGAGATCTGATCGACCCCTAAATCTTCAGCAGCTGTGCGACGCGCCCCCCAATAATTACCCTAGGCATCGTTACACCGAAAGCGTGCGCTCGCGAGCATCGCCGTATCATGACTGATCGCTGCAATCGTTCCGCCATGGGATAAAACCATGAAACGGTTGGTCACCAGAGGGGGAGAGGGGAAGGTTTGCCGCAGGATCAGGAGCAGGGTGGTTCCAGGTTCGGAGGATAATTTCACGGTTCGCCGCTTGAGCGACTAACCGGGTGACCGACGCGCTCTCGCTGCCCCCCTCTCTCTATCTCCCTCTCTCTCTCTCTCTCTCCTCTCTCTCTCTCTCGCCCTTCTGCGGTTATGTGTTATGACCCGGTGTAGTTTCCGCAGGTGCGTCCAGGCCGCATATCGACGCCCGTGCCGCGCGGTTGCGCGCAATATCGACGCCTGGCGATCGCGAATATGTTCGGAACGTGTTCCGCTGCCGAATATAATCCGCTCGCGTGTTCGACTCGCGCGAGACCGCTCGCGCAACTTGCGAACCCGGAAATCGCTGTTACTTCGCGCTATACTCGATCCATAACGAGCCGTGTCAGTATACAGGATGCCCCAAAATGTGGTACCTTCTCGAAAGAGATGATTCCTGGGATCGTTCGAAGTCGCTTTTTCCTTTACGAAAATCTTCTCCGCGGCTTTGTTGAGGAGTTATTAACGAAAACCGCGGGGACCAATCGGGGAGCGGCTACAGCGGACGGTTACCGCCCATGCGACGGGCCCCTCTGAGCGTTGCACTGGCATTGGTCGAGCCGGAATACGTCTACTGTAGCCGCGCTCTGGTTGGTCCGTGTTTTTCGTTGATAACTTTTTAACGAAACCGCAGAGAACATTTTCACGAGGGAAAAAGATACATTCCAAGGAAGTGCAACACTTTTGGGACACCCTCTAGATTAATGAAACACCATCGTGGGCCATTTCTATTTTTCAGTTCGAACCTTTAACCTGGATTAAACAAGTAAATACAATCCAAAGTGTGTCGTGTTTGGTCTCGTTGTAACCAGAAAAATGCCACAGACATGTGGATGGAAAGTTTAGTGAAAAAATCATTAGGGACAAGACATTTCTATCAATATCCTTTACCCTCTTTATCAATATTCAACATACCTTCGATGGCGAAGTAACTAGGGCTTGTTATTAATACGAGAACTGCGGAGCATATATTACTTCGTGATTACGACAAGCCCGCATTTATTCAGATTTCACACAGTTTCCATTGTAATACGTGCTTCAGCGAAGAAGTCGGTTCGAACATTTTCAACGAGCAGATTTTTATAATTTCTGTAATTCTGTTACCGTGTTTCGATGGAATTTCCCCCCAAAGATCGGCAAGCTTCCACAGTCCGGAGCTGCGCTCTTTTCCACGATAATTACGCAAACGAACGGCGAGATCGAGTATTTATATTAAAAGAAAGTCGACCCGCCGGTAAAACTGATGGAAGAGCGGCCAGAGGTTCCAGAGGATCCGATCGGATCGTCCTGAAAGCGGAGAGCCAACAAACGATCGAGCCGGTGCGGCGGGTAAACTGCTCAAAGAACGAGTTGCGCGTTTGCTCTGCGCTCGCCGTCGACTTTCCGATCACAAAGCCATTAGCGGGCTTCCCGTTGTTCGCACTCGGCGCGGATCGATCCCGCAGGCTCATCGTGTACACAAGGAAGCGCGAACGGACGTCCCTGTAGCGTGTTCATCCGGCGGCCGCAAACCGCGCGGACACAAAACCATGAAGTCGTAAAGCTCCGGCGAGAATGCGGGTCTTCACGGTGGCGTCGCTCCTCGCAACAGAGACGGAACCCGAAACAGAGTCGCGACCCGGAAACAGAGATGCGCCGGCCAGATACATAGACGCGGCCCGGGCCCACGCTCCCATAAAATTAACGTGGCCCGCTGACCATAAGTCACCGGACGCTGCCTGGTTATCCCACGGAACATGCAAATCGCTATGCCGCGCTGTGCCGCGCTATGCCGCGCCGAGTCGCAATTTTCTCCGAACGGCCCTATTGCTTCGCCACCGCCGACAGGATTATTACGATAATGTTTATTCGTACGGCGTTGTTGGCGCGACAAAAGCGTACACCGTGTACCGGCCGCTTTGGTTAAGCGTCGCCCACCGAATGTCTTTTTCAACGCGGCGATTGCCGTGCGAAATTCTCGCCTATTTCATGCATATGATTATGCATGAATATGTTGATATTAGGGGTGCCCACAAGTAATCAATTATTTGCAAAGAATTTGTTCCGCCTTTTGTTCCGTGCCGATCGTCGAAGAGGAAACGCGTATTCTTTTACAGTAAAGCAGCCTGTGTTCAAAATATTCTGAACAGTATAATTTTCTTTTACAACCCTGTAATAAAATGGCGGCGTCCGTACATTCCGAGAATCGTATTCGTCATTGCACACTTTTTCATTTTCACGCGGGATTTAATGCAACGGTGACAACAAAGAAAATTTGCGATGTTTATGGAGACGCATTGAAGGTCAACAAGTGTCAACGTTGGTTCAGAAGGTTGCTGGTGGTGATTATGATCTCTCTGACAAGCCTCGAAACGGACGACCCTAAAAACAAATGGATTTGATAATGACACCCTAAAATCTCTAGTGGAAGCTGATCCAAAATTAAGTATACGAGAATTATCGAGAAGCCTTGGGTCCACATGGTCAACTATACAAAGGCACCTACACGAAATGGGAAAGGCATATAGACAAGGAATATGGCATCATTTATCTGAGACCAACGACAATATTCGTCGATCATTTTTGCACTTCATTGCTATCCAGATTTCGTAGAGATAAATTTTTAGCAGAATCGTTACCGGAAATGAAAAATGGATTCTTTATGATAATATAAAGCATTTCAAGCAATGGGTTTCTGCAAATTAAACCGCAATATCAACCCCTAAACCTAACTTATCACTTAGGAAGGTGTTACTGTGCATTTGGTGGGACTGTCGTCGCATGATTCACTTTGAGTTGTTGAAACCCGGTGAAATTGTCAGCAATTGCAACGGCTGTATTCAGAACTATTGAAAAAGAGGGCATCTTTAGTCCGCAGAAAAGGTGGAATACTGCAAATTGACAATGCCCGGCCACACACAGCGAAACTCACTCAGGAAAAAATGAAAGAATTGCAAAGTTTTACCGCATCCCCTGCACTCATCGAATATTGCTCCCTGTATCACCTTTTCAGATCTCTGGAGTATTATTTAAGAAATAAAACATTCACTTCTGTAAAAGATGTAAAGAGTCACCTTGAGTCACATTTCGCTTCACGAACCGTGGATTTCTATAAGAGGAGGATTAAAAATTTGCAGGAAAGATGGCAAACTGTCCTTGATGATGATGGAGATTATATAATAAATTAAGAAATAAAAACCTGAATTTACTAAGAAAGTTTGTGTTAGATTTGAAAATAATTGATTACTTATGTGTCCCCCTAATAAATGTATTATTAATTTCCTTGAAAGTGAACTAAAATTCTATTTTGGTTCCGTTCGTGTCTACAGGAGAACACAAGCGATTCGGTGAACGCGAATTCGTTCTTGGTCCCTCGGTAACACGTAAGTGTCCAGTGACTTATGGTCGCAAATGCGTTTCCAAGACAGGCGGGCGGTACGCGAGCCCTGTATACATGGCTGGCACGGTCTACTCTTTGTTTCGTAATAAACCAGAGAAGGAAAATTGGACCGGGGACTCAATTAGCTGAGCAGGAAAATTAATTCGTGCCGACGACGCGCGGCGTCAGCTTCCACGTTGCTCTGCCGTTCCGCTACCTCTTAAACGAGAAGATTCGGCGAGCATCCGCCGCGCCGGTGTCCCGTTTGCGAGCGGAATTATTTTGCGAACCGTGGAGGGAACAACAACAAAAAAGAAAAAACGAGAAAAAGAAGAACGCGCCGGAACTCGTATAAGTAAAAGTATTTTTAAAATTTTCCGCGAATCCAGAGAAAATTCGTCGTCGGCCGTGAAATTTGAAACATTCCTGGGAATCTTCTTCTCCGCGAGAATATTCGGAATTTCGTGACTGAAATAAAATCTTGTCTGAGGTGCTCGAAAAATATAACAGTATTCCGTTGTTTCAGGCTCGAGGCTCGCGGACGGTTGATTGGATTCGGACACTTGAACAGCTGCAGGTAAATACGAGGTGGAAAGTTTCTCAAAACTCGAGTGCATTGTTGTTTGTTATGCTTGTAATTTCGAGATAAGTGCGATTTCAATACCGAATTTGTTACCGAATCTGAAATCATTTTCCAAGTGTTCGTAACGATTCGATCTCCCACGACCGACGCGGCGCACGCAAACTCGCGCATGCCTCTCCCATAATTCTTCGTTTGAAGGATCTAGCGTGCAACGAAGATCCGTCGTAATCGCTGCAATCGATACCGATCGGCGAAATTCGCGTCGGTTTCGGCAACGAGCGGCCCGCATTTCGCTCCTCGCCTGTAATTACTCCCGATTCGTCCGCTAATCCGCCATATTAATTCTAACGCGATCCATTCAATATCGCGGCGCTCTTCGGGCACGCATGCACACGGACGCGGCAAACGATAGAGCTCGTCGATAAGCAGCGATCGCGAAAGGGAAAAGCACCGAAACGCGACGCCGATACAGCCAATTGGTTCGGGGATCCGGGTAATGGGCCAATTCGGGCCCGCGGATACAGCCGCGTCGCGCCGCTTCGTGTCGGCCCTGAACGATGCTTCGAAACCTGATTATAAAGCTCCGCGTATACCTTCGTGCCATCCATCATCGGGCTGAAACGAGAGTCCTCGCGATATCATCGAGTACACGCCCCGGGCCTCGGACGGGCGGCCCGCAGCGGATCGAACGCCGCGACAAGGAAACGACAACGACAGACAATTTAGTGTCTTGTTTGTTTAAACCGGTCATAAATCGCTCCGACCCATTACCTTTTCATACCTGCCCGTGATGCTTTATCGGCCATTCGCCGCAGTAATTAGTTTTCCCGTATCGTGTCGGACAGCTTCGAATTTTAACGTGGAATTTAATCGATGCAAAACATCGATGATGCGTTCACTGATGCAACTTCAACCAACGGAACTGCACGAACAAATATATAAATGTACATATAAAGTAGTACAGATACTACTTTACAAACTCTCTTGAAGTTTGCCGCGTGAGGAGACGAGAGAAGGGAGAAAAACGTGCACGTGAATAACAGAGAGATTGAGTCTGAGAAACATTAAATATTAGTAGAAAGAAATATAGGGAGGAATAAGCTGTAAATGCCGTTTCTCTATTTATAGGTAAGGGACCTGTAAATATTGTAAATAATGTAAAGAAACTTTAATTATCGTTTAATAAATATCAACCCTATTTATAGTGAAACCCAATTTGGTTTATTCACCCACAACGCTCTAAGGAACAAATAGGAACAAATATCCGAACTACAGTCTCCTCTCGATTTCTGTCGCAAATATCTGGGCGATAAAAGTCGCAGAACTATCCGTGACGCAGGACAGCGTATAGGAATTGACATGCTTCGTGCAGGACAGGCGTGGACTAAATAATAGTATCTCCTGTACGATGTATGTCGCCGGCGAGACCTGTGTTGTTGACATATATCGAGATAACTCTGTATACGATTTTCCAAACCAGCTCGACTGCCGTTGCATCAACCGTCGGACTCCCGCGAGTGTAATATAAGTTTCTATATTTGAAACATAGTTATGAAATATAGTTTAGTAATACTAATACTTTCGTTTTCCGTGGCAATCGGTGCGGGGGTGAGGAAGGGGGGTAATCGCGAGTCGCGCGAAGCTCGTTAAAATGTGGCCAACCGGTGTTTTTGATGTTTCGAAGTTTCCTCGTTAATAATTCAGGGATATTCGTTCATGGTGGCGTTACGGCGAAAGGGGGGTGAGGGGTGAGGGGCTCGTCGGCGTGTCCGGGACCTGTTCATCGGAGCGCTGTCCGCGCGTAACGTAATACGTTATTTCGCGCATTATAATGTGGGGAGGCGTGAAAAGGCTGCGGGAATTATTCACTGGGAAATCGATTTCCCATCGACAGGTGGCCGCGGACGATAAAGCAAACGGCGTTTCCCCGCTCGATATTTGCCGGGCACGGGCACAAAACGACGCGATGGGGTTCCGCGATGGCGCTTCGACGATGGCGGCGCGAAAACGCCATCGGCCCGGCTACGCGGCGCGAGCCAAAACCGTGTGACGGCCGAATCCCGTGGCCTTTGGCGCGAAGTAATTTATTCCCGCGTGATAAATCACGGTGTGTACCCGGGCTGAAATTGCGCGTTAAACAATAGCTCGCCCGATAACTATAACTGCGAGCGCGCGCGCCTGTCGAACTGGCTCACATATAATTAGCGTAGTTGACCGCCGGTGTCGGCGGAAGGGCACACGGCCGATTCCGCCCGCCGACTGAATATGTGCAGTCCGCGACGCGCAATTTCATTAACTCGCGCGGGCGGATAAATTTCAACGTCCTATTTGTACTAGCTACGGTCCTGGATTAATCGAGAACTAGTCACCAGTGCGATTGTCTAATCACGATCACGAAAACGCTACATTCGGTCCCGAGAAAACTGTTCGCCGCTTGGGGAGAGTGTTCAACCCTTAGTACACCGGGTATACTTGGTATACTGGGGTCTCTCGTGACCCCGACAACATTTCTGAACACTAACTTTTCCTACTGCACCGTACGATCCTATGACGTTTAATTTATAGAAGAACTTTAATCCTGAAACCAGAGTCCTTTGTGCCCGACGAATTTTTGCAGCGGTTAAACGTTTTTTAAAAAATCTGGAAAAATTCAGGTAACATTTTAGAACCTTGTAAATGAGATCAGAGCAAGAAATTTAGCAGTATACAGACGTGTCGACTACCAGATTTTTGTTAAAGATAATCCAAAGGATCAATGTGATGTTTCCTGCCGCGAGTATCCCGGAAGAATATTGTTTGTTCTCATTATGGACGAGGCCGCGTCGAATTTATGGCGGCATAAATTCCGGGGCGGCTCGATAATCTGGCCAAGAAATATATTTCCCGCGATAGCATCTATCACATAATAGCGCCATAATTCACCGCGCGCGCCTATTTCGGGGCCGAACGCCGAAACCATGCGACCAATTTCCAGCTCTTCGATCTGGGCGCGCGGGATCGAGAGCCCAAAGGCTCGTCGATCTTTGCCGGTCCCGAGCAAGTTTTACGGGCCGAGCCAGATTGACGGTTGAAAAGAAGCAGCGGAACAGATCGATGGATCGCACAGCTAGGCGTCCGTTGCTCCGGAACGCTCGTCGTTGTCGAATGCCCGACCATAAACCGACCGTACAACGTTCACGGTCCCGTAGGTGCGAGCACGCGTTCGCGAATCGTCATTGTCATATTCCAGCGATGGCGGCCGCTCGTTTTTACACCGCCGATCCATTCCACGGGCTTGTTCTTCCGCGAGGGAATCCCGACCGTTTCCTTAGTTCGTTTGTTTTTACGTTTCCAACGACGCGGATGCCGTCTCGATTCGTGGGAACGCGGCCGTAGATGTTTCGCAGCTCGAGATCATTTCGCAGCTTGGCTGCGGGTTTGATAGTGCGCGAAGGGACGGAGAATAAAAGAAAGTTCGTGAGAATGTTCTTTTTAGTTCTCCGTCGTTGCGTTTTTATTTCGTTCTTTTTTTTCTTTCTTTTTTTTTTTTGTTGCGGCGTGTCGGTTCGCCGGGATACAGTAGTGCGCACTTAACCCTTATGTCAATAACCGGCTACCACACATTCAATTTCTGTAACGTTGTACCTGACACCGCCAAACGGCCGGGTCTAGTACTTTTTTAGTCGTTTTGCTCATTTCGTTCGTAAATATTGCAATACAGATCCGCACAAAATCGACATAAATTCGGGCATTGTCATTTTTATAAGCTAAAATGTTTCCGTTATATTTAGGGCTCGGTAGGTTTAGCGTTAATATTTTTGTCGACAAATGGCACAATTATTGTACATTTTTATGTGATATTAAGTTACATTCGAGGAAGTATGCGTTGCAGATATGAAATGTCACAAAATATGCATCTACGTATGTTGTTAGAATATAAATTATTTCATTCATTCACATTATATTTGATCCCTTCGTTATGAGGAGCTTCAGAAGCACAGCTTCAGAAATATTAGCTCCATCTTTGAAAATATCCATGATTAATTTTGTCGAGTACGTTCCAGCACACAACAGTTGACGTATTATTATTATTTATTTATTGCTTTAAACCATACAAGATTTCCATTAGCTAATTTAATTCGCAGGAAATAGTTCTTTTACGCGACGACGAAACACTTCTGTTTTTCAGGTTATGTTACTTGTGCTTCTCACTAGCAGAAAGGACACGTTATCTCAAGTATTATCCTAGATATGAATCCAGTAGACGCAAGAAATTACACCGTTCCTCGTTGAGTATCTCTGTTACAATGACAATAATTACAAATGGGTCATACCACTACCTCCTCTCCCCTATATTAACCATGCCAGTTCTCAAGCAAATTTCCACTTCGAATTTCCAATTCTGACGGAACAGCCGCGGATTCTGTTGGACAGGAGTACAGGTACGCGCGAATTCCGGCACGCGGAAAAATGGCCGTTGAAAGAAGCGAGCGGCCACAAAGGAGGGAAAGTAAATACCATTTGAAAGGTAGGAAATGTGAAAGACCCACAAAGGTCTCGACGCGGTTGTCGCCATAAAGCCGGTAACTAAACGCTCGTTTCTGTTCGCGGTAAGAGTCGAAATGATATTTTCGCGTGGCGCGGAGCTTATTCAAGGCGAGGAGGGGGCGACGACGGCCGTTCTTTATAATAACATCAACGGTGCCGCCTCCCGATCGTGCTTTTCCTGGCCGACGATGAACACCACCGTCGTCGTCTTCGTGGTCGTAGTCGACGCAGACTATACAGACGATCCACAAAGTGACAAGAGGCGTCGCCATTGTCGTCGTCGGCCGTATCGGCCCTTATCGCGGCGTGCAGGGGGCAAGGAACTATCGGGAAGACTGTTTCCTCCTTTCGATCGATCGATCCGGCCCGCGGCGTCGTCGACGACGACGACGACGCCAGTAGCCACGAGGAAACGAGAAATGTCGCGGAACGTTGCACAGAAAGAGGAGACGGACAAACAGCATCGGCTCGTACCCGGACAGATAAGACTCTTTGTGGAAGCGGACGACGTCCCGAGAAACGCGACACAAAAAGCCAGTAATGAAAAACGCAACCCGGCCAATTTGATTAAAATCTGTCGACGACGCCCCGCTGCTTCGACCATACTTCGCTCGCCGACCGCTGTCGCTCGCGAATTTATTTTGCAGCGGCGGTCCCTCGGTTTTTGCATCGACAACGATGGCCCGTTCGCCGCGATTTACAGGTGAATGTATTTTTCACACCGAGTGGATTTGTTTTTTTTTCTTTTTTGGAGGTACCGGTGCTCTTCTGCGTCGAAACGGATTTTTGAGTGTACACGAGCTGGAACAGTTTTGGAATTTTTGGGCAAACGAATGCTTGGGGATTGTGCCCTATGCTGAAGAGGATTTGGTCGCTTCGAGTATGATTAGTTGTTGTTTAGGATCGCTGTTAACAGGTTTTTCGCGTTCCACAGTCATTTCGAAGGTGTAGAAGCGATTTAAAATTTCATCTTATATTAATTCAAAATTTACACGCGGGAATATTTTTATTTCTATATTTTTACTTTTCTTAACACACACCGAGTCTATCTATTTTCGCTCGTCTTTAAAGCGACAAAACTGGCAATTTTGCAAAGAAATTATGGGCCGAATTGCAAATTTTGAATTTCACTTCAGCCTGAAAATTGTTCGTTCATCGCGTTGCTATTTCTAATCAGAGTATAATTAATTGAATTCGGTAAATTCGGCAGGAAGTGGATGTTGTCCACCGCTCCGAGCAGTGACTATTATTGATAAAGCAGTCTATAATTAGACACGGTCGATTGCAACGTTCTGAACACTGATTTCGGAGTTGATATACTCGCCACGTTCGAGCATGTCATCGATAGGTCATAAAACTGACCTAACCGTGAGGTGGCGTGACTCGGTAAGTAACAACGGAATGGAAATCACCGGCGGTGACTCATTTCGTCGTTTACCTCGTCGGACACCTTATCGTAATGTTAATTCCGTGTGTGGCGAGTTGCAGAGTTCGCGATAAGAGGGAAGGTTATTTCAACGGGATTCAAGCTAAAGCGAAATTATTGCGACCATTGTTAAAGCAAGAACTCCGATTCCTTATAGCCTAAATGATCTGCTTGCTCGAATTTGTACTACTTCAATTGGCTGAGCACAGGCCGACCAATTCTACTTGTTTGAAGGCGCGGTAACCCCATTCCACTTGTCTAATCAAAGGTCGTCAAATTTCACTCGTCTGATCACAGGGTCTCCTCTACCTAGTTTACCTGTTTGATCATAGGTCGACCTATTCTACTTGTGTCCTATTCTACTCACACGGTTTGCACTCTTGCTATTTTCATAAACTCCGTAAAACGATGTTAATTCCTGTACTGTGTTGGCCAATTGTAAAGTGCACGTGACGCAAACATTTGTAAATATTTCGCAGTTTGTTTCATTTCTTCGTTGTTTCTATATATATTAGCATTCCAGTCTCCGCACAAATTTTAATATAAAAGTCAAATTCTCTTTTTCGTTCGTGAGTATAATTTTGGAACACGACTCCGTGACTCTACAAGATCTTAAAAGACACAATCTTAAATAATATTCTTAAGTCCAAGGAAATCTTAAATAATATTTTCTACCTATGTTGATATTGACCTCATACCTTTAATCATCTTCCTCGGACAATTAATTGCACAATCTCCCTCACAGCTTCGACAATCAAGATCCCTTTTGCAGTAAATAATATCCTACAAACAGAAACAAAATTTATCATACGGTTATATTTCGTCTAGAGACTAAAAATTTGTAGCAGCAACATTTTATTTCAATTTGTAAGATAACACATATTGTCGATAACACATATTTAATACATCCCATATAAAATCCTCGTCACTGCATTGTACATTTTATGCATCCGTGACAAAAGTAAGTAGCCGCAAATAAAACAGCAAATAGATGAACAGAATTGCCTTCTGAAATGATCAAAGCTGGCGGACAATGTTTTACAATACAGCAAACGATTAACATCAAAGTCTGAGTACACGAATTTACGACATGCCTGCCGATATCTATTACGACGAAAGACATCCGCGCAATCGACACGCGTAAATCTAGTATTCATACTCTGCAACCTCCGCAATCTACTCGCAGCCGACCGTTCTATCTCCACGCGATATTACGAAGCGAAGTGAGTCATAGTCGTGGCAAGCAGGATCACAGTAAAACCGATCGGCGCTTCCACGCGTATCCCGGCTTCCCTTCACACCGTTCCCGAGCTTCTGCGATCTATATTTCCTCGCTGGTAATGCACTCTTTACGCGATTCCTTTAGCCGAAGCTTTTAACCCAATCTTCAATCTCAATCAGCGATTTCCTTACACTGGCTCGCGGGTGCTTGCTCTCGCAAACTGTTTGCCGAGCACGGTCCAATTTCTTTCTTGCGTGTAGACAGGGCGACAGGGAACGAAGAAGAGAAAGAGAGCGAGAGATAAAGAGTAACCGAGAGTGGGAGAGAGAGAGAGAGAGAGAGAGGGTTGTTGCACACGAGCAAACGAAGCCGCGAGCGCAATCCTCCGAGCGTGGTGCACGTGATGTATACACGCAACGAAGACGCAAAGGTATCATCCATCAAGCTGTCTCTCGAATTCGTCCTGGCCCCGGTACACGTGCACCCATAAACAGCGCGTGTGCACGGCTGTGCACGCATGTGCACGCGTGTACCACGACGTCTACATGCACGCCCGTCTCCGGCCCGTATTACGCTCGATGCCAGCCGTAACTCGTGTACCCTCGTATCCTATGCACACACACGGCCTACGATCGATCGATCTAGGGAAGGAAGCTCTCGCGTCCTCTTAGCCAACCATCAGATGGACACCGTGCAACCGACGGCGGACCAGAGGGAAATCTTGCCCTTTGCGTACCGGGTGTCAACGACGACTACGGCAAAAAAAGTAAGTCCAAATAAGTAGGCCTCGACTCGCCCTACATATT
>CM052137.1:4834402-4847611 GCA_028454255.1 Halictus ligatus
TGAGAAAAAAGATGTCCAGCCGGTACGCTAACGCTGAACTTTCCTCCTGGATGCTAACAAGGGACTTTGAATTTAACGAGGTTCCGTGGCAGCGTGTCATACAGATTTCTAATTATACCGGGCGAGTCGATAAAGACTATCTAAAATAACTCGCTTCTCTTTTTTTGGCTGGTTGGATCGAAAACATTTTTAGTGCACTCTAAGGGACGCGTTGAAATTTGATTTTTCTACATTTTGGAGTTATTAATATATCTTACTATATTACTTAATATACCTTACTATATTATCTTAGTCTACCTTACTATTTTACTATTTTACTATTTTACTATTTTACTATTTTACCATTTTACTATTTTACTATTTTACTATTTTCCTATTTTATTATCTTACTATACATTACTACATATTATCTTATTATTATATAAATATCTTACTTTATTTAGAACTCACAACCCTCCTGGAAGGGCAGGTCGAACCCTCAAGTTCAATAATGATAAATGAGACAGCTGTGAGCCACAAATTTTCAAAAAATTATTTATTGTCGTTTATATGTCGAAATTTAGTATTTAAGAGTTACATTTACATTATGTGAGAAACTCTGAGCACAAGAAATCTAAAATCCACTATGGGTCATGAATCAGCTTTCATCATTTTTATCTTCTTAATTACAACATATTACAACACCTATAGCGGAACATACTTTGATTTCGTTCACGAACTTTTCATGTGCAGTAAAAAATTTGTCAATCATCGTTATGCTGTTTTGGCAATCTACAACGTGCAGCTTTAGTTTCATCGAAAGTGTTAAGTAAAATTTATGGGGTTTCGGGCAATAATTAATTCAGCATGAGTGAAAATACAATAATTCCGATACATACCGAAAAGGATTACGATTGCGAAGGGTCAAGCCTGGTGAGACTGGATTTCGTTGAAAATGAAATACGATGCGTCCGGGAAATTAGGGAGAGGGAGGATTTACATCACGGCCGGTTTCAAATTTATTGGTAAAATACAGAAGTTTTTGTATCCGGTAAAACAGGCTGTACCATTTTTCTCATTGAAATATTAATTTTGTACAAACGAAAATTGCAAACAAATTTTATTCTACCGAAATTCATTCTGGCAAGTTTCTGTATTCTAAATTTACAAGAAAAATGACTTCGGTTCTCCAAATTTCAAAATTAACCTCGATAGTACAGTACCCCATCACCGTATACAAAAATCGCATTTTGCTTCACAGAGAATTATAAAATAATTCTTACTCGGTACCGGTATGTCATTGGGGATCGGTAGTTCTCCAATTTTAAAGAAATCACGTCGACACTTTTTAACCAGTTAACTGTGGAGCTTAATTTTAACCCTTTGCACTCGGCGCTATTTTCATTCCGAAACTAAACTTTTCTTCCGTCTTAGAATATTTTCATTTTAATCATACGAAACTGATCCGATTTCCACGTATAATATTTAAATTAGTAATCTATTTGTATTTTAGTAATCTATCGAATACAAATTTTATAATGGAACAAATATTTTGTAATATTTTTCATAATTTCTCTGAAATAATGCCACAACAATTTCCAGCGGTGCTTCAGAGTCACCACTCGAGTGCTAAGGGTTAAAAATCCCTCACGGCGCGGAATTAAAATCCTTGCATGGCTAAATGAGAAAGAATTACTTTTTTATTCGATAAGAATTTAACAATTCGTTAACGTTAACCGCGCCGCGACAGAGTTTCGGATTGACGAGTATAATCGTCGATCGCAGTTAACTGGTTGAATCTCCGAGCTTCTCGCGAGCCTCGGGAATAAATCCCGGGTATCCCGGGATTCGGGTGCGTTCGCCTCGCGACACGGCGGTCGGCGGAAGCGTTCGAAAAAGTAACAAAGTGCGCGTGACGTCGGCGGGCGAGAGAGCGTCGCATCGAAATATTCGTCCCTGCGGGCCTCGGGGATCAAGTTGCTCTCGACGTGTAAAGTTTGCCGGAAGAATCGTTCCGATCTAAACCCCTCTGTAGCCAGAAAGTATGCGTAAAGAAAACCCCCGGGACGGCGGGGGAGCAACGCCGAAAGCGAGACACCGAGCGAGCGGTGCAGGGGGGTTGAGGGGGAGGATCGGGATTTCGCGGCGGAGGCATTAAAAGTTGCCAAGTGCAAAGTTTCTTGCGAGATGATCCCGGTAACGGGCGTGCAGTAGCACTCTTAATCCCGTTACCTGCAGCCAATTTTTCTCCGGCGTTTCTCCTTCTTTCTCGCCACCCCCGTTCCTTGATCCTTTCCAGGCCACGGGTCTTCGCTCGCGCGTGCACGCCGACCGTTTCTGTCTTTAATCCTTTCATATTCAACGCGGCGGGGAAACACCTCGCCGCGATTCAACGTCGCGTTCCACCGCGCCGGCTGAAATTCGAAATTTTCCTTTCACATTCCGTGGCGCTCGAATGCGATTTCGATCAGCTTAGAAACAATGGCGATACGTCACAGTAAATCCTGGTACAACGCGGCGAGAAAATCGTTTAGAAACATTCTATGTATCTATCCCACGTGGCAGTGAATGCACAATATCTTTTAATAATTCTTTTCTATTTATTTGCCCGCCGAATAACGAACGCGATTCGGATCAGCTTCGCGGTTGAATTAGCGGATCGACAGAATGATGTATCGGAGCAGATCCCAGCACGATCGAAAAAGTGTTTAACGAGACGTTATATACGCTCCCTGTGTGCCGGTAAATGCGCACTATTTTTTAACAATTTTTTATTCCATTTATCTGCCTCCCATGCCGTCCACAGGCGAATGGGAACAGCTTGACGTTCGAAATTGCCGATCGAGGCGACATATTAATGTTGCTCCCTGGATAACGAGGGGAAAACATTGTTTGAAAAGACTGCACGTACGTGCCTTACGTGCCATAATTGCGTACAGTGGATCCAAAAAGTATTCGAACTGTGATAACTCAGTACAAAATGATCGTACAAGGAGTCATTTTAAAGCTAGAAGCTTTTAATGGATTGTGATCCATCGTTCTATTTCTCCCTATAATATTTTTTCACAGTGGGCGAGAAACTGAAGACGCGTTTTTCTCGAGAATGCTATGAACTCGAAAGTCTGTGGAAACTTTGAGGAATGTTCTTCGTGGCTGAAACCACCACAGATTTAAGGACTGGAACTTCCCCTTTGCAAGGACACCTGAAAAATTGATCTGCAACTTTTTCCCTCATTTTTCTCTATAAAACAGTGACGAAAGATCGTTCATGGGTTCTTAACACTGGGTTTACGGGACCCAAATTAAAATGACAGATTCTAATATTGTTAATTTACGATTATTGAAATTGTGAAGATCCACTTACATGGAATTACTCAACAAATTTATTTCTTTAGGTATATATCATCGAAAAAATGGCTAAAAAACATGAATAGACACATTCTTCTTATTTTTATAAAGTAATGTTGAATAACCGCTTTTAGTGCTACGTAAACCTAGTGTTAACGGGTGATTGCAAGGAGGAGAAACGTTTGACAGTATCTGCTAACACTGTGTTCGTAGACAGGTGACCAGGACTATTCCGCGAACTCGCAGCGCGGGCGAAATTGGCGGCGCAATCGCCGTAATAGTTTCGGATTCGCAGATAAACGCGGAGAACGTGTACAGTTCGGAACTCGACGGAGCACAATGGAACAGCAGACACGCGTGTCTTGATAGTGACGCGCAAAAAGCAGAAACTCGGTGGTAACACCGTCGAGATCAAGAGATTCGACGCAGACCGCCGCACCGCGCCCCCCCGTAGACGGTAAATAGTCGAAGTACAAGAACTAACATAACCGCTCTACAGGTACTGCGAAACTTCGAAAATCCGCCACAGATAATTCGAAACTCGAAGTTTATGACTCGGCGGAACTGATACCGGCATCGCTGCCGCTCCCGAAAATCCGATGTAGACGCTTCGGGACCCGAGCGGATTTGGTTTCGGTGGTACCAGACCCTCGAGAGCTCGCGCGCGGATCGCGCCGAGTCGCAAAGATTCGGGTTAAGACCCTAACTCGGCAAATTATATTTGGCCCCGGTAATCCGGCTCGGGGCGGTACCAAGAAACCTTAACGCACATGCTGCCTGATTGATTTGGAAAACTCGATCAGGCCGAAGAAACTTAGAGTACGTGGAAGCAGCGAGATCGGGGTAACGCGATAAGGACCGCATCGGACACGGGAGGCCTTGTGTACTCGCTATTCGATAAGGAGAAGGTCGGAAAACTAGCATAACATTGTTTCAGATTGTAGAAACCTGGGATACGGAGGTGTCAGATCTAGGGGATTTAGCGTGCATCAGACTCAAGAAGTTTAGCATGCATCCGATCGTAGGAACCCAATGTAGAAGGTGTAAGACATAGAAGGTAACAGATTCAAGGAATTTAGCATAACAGGTCATCTGAGAAACCTAGCTTACGTATCCAAGATTAGCATAGGGGATGCCAGATGTGACAAACACGAGTGTAGAAACACAAACACAGTAGAAACTTAGCTTAAGATGTGTCAGACCGACCTAGTATAGCAGGTAACAAATCATAGTCCAACAAACAGGTTACAGACTCGGAAGACTATCATCTGTTTCAACTCTGACAGTTTTTGTAATTTCCTCAGTCCGCCACGCCTTTTAGGAAAGTTCGACGCGTTCGTGCTGGACACAACGACGCGGCTATCGAACATTCCAGTTATTACAGGCTCTACAGCGGTTCAACGAGATCCAGTGGTAAAGCTCTTAGGTCCAGTGCGACGACTATAGCAGGTACTGCAGCGTCTATAGCGGGTCTCTTAAGTCTAGCGGGCGTCTGGCGCCGAGTCTCTCTCTTCGATCTACCGGTGTTTCTATTAAGTCTCCAAGTCCGAGCGTGCCGCCATTGTGCTGCCTCTCATCTTCGACGTGGCCCGCTGCGAATCCTTGGGGTTTGATACAATGTCCATCAAAACCCTACAAGTTAGATGCACTCTGGCCCCGGGGTCTCCCGAGTCCGCTCTCCTATCACTAACGAATTTCCCGGTGTTAGTCTAGTCGTTAATGGCACTCTCGCCGATGTCTGCTTCCGATTTTGGGAATCCATTGTACATATAAAGGATCATCGAGTTAGCAGAGCCGCTTCTGCAAATGGAGGACCGAAGTTGAAACATTCTTTCTGGTGACTGGAAGCTTTATCTATTTAGTCAAAGAGCAAAGTTCGTATTTTAAGATTACGAGGCTATTTGTAGAAGAAATTAATTTTTGGGCTGACACAATTAAGGGCAAAATTAAGCGGGCAACTTTTAAATTCTGGTGACTTTTTGATATTGGACTTTTTTCAAATGTTAGAAGAGAGTTTTTTGGATGTTAGATTTTTGTAATAGTTATTGCACGGGATTTGAAAATTTTACGAAGTGTTTTCTAAGTGGATCGACAAAATCGCTTTGCTTAAAGCTCCGAAATGACAAAACAAAGTTTGTATTTTAAGATTACGAAGCTATTTGTAACAGAAATTAATTTTTGAACTGACACAATTGAGGGCAAAATTAAGCGGGCAACTTTTAAACGCTGATGATTTTTTGATATTGGACTTTTTTCAAATGTTAGAAGAGAGTTTTTTAGATGTTAGATTTTTGTAATAGTTATTGCACGGGATTTGAAAATTTTACGAAGTGTTTTCTAAGTGGATCGACAAAATCGCTTTGCTTAAAGCTCCGAAATGACAAAACAAAGTTTGTATTTTAAGATTACGAAGCTATTTGTAATAGAAATTAATTTTTGGGCTGACACAATCGGGGACGAAATTAAGCGGGCACCTTTTAAACGCTGATGACTTTTTGATATCGGACCAATCGACTTTTTTTAAACGTTAGAAGAGAGTTTTTTAGATGTTAGATTTTTGTAATAGTTATTGCACGGGATTTGAAAATTTTACGAAGTGTTTTCCAAGTGGATCGACAATATCGCTTTGCTTGAAGCTCCGAAATGACAAAAGCTGGCACTCAATTCGAGCCTTTTACCGATTCGACTGTTAATAAACATCCTTAAGCTACTTTCACAGGATCTGGCGGAAGTAGGCGAAGAGGTCTGAGCGTGTATTAACAAAAGTCTAAAGTGTCCGACTTTTTCCCGGTACTTACGCGGAGTTCTTATTTTGCCGAAGACTGTTCTATTTCCCGTGAAGCTGACGTTCGAGAGGGACTCTGTCTCCTTCTTTTGCTGTGTGTGTGTGTGTGTTTAACGTAGCGCAATATAATTTCTCTTTCTGAAGCTGAAGCGGAGCGTCGCGTCGGTGGCTCGAGTACGTTTAAGTTCATAGCTTTTCCGCCGATATCCTGAAAAGTGGGACCACACTTTTATATTGGCTCCGCGCGCGGCGCATACATACGGCCCGCGTATACGTATATTATGTAGATCGTACATAACGGTGCACTTCACCGGATACTCGAATGAAAGTTTTTCCCGGTGCCGCGCCCAGGCGGCGACGGAGGCAGAGGGAAGACGTCTTTCATCGGCCCGTGTATGCGCGCAGGAGCCTAAATCGAACAGAGGCTGAAACTCGAAACAAGTATGCGCGGCCCGCGCGAGATCGGCATACGCGACGATTCTTTCGAATATGTGAAAATAGTGGCGACGTCAAGCGAGCTCGTTACTATCCGCGGAACGCTCGAGTTTTTGTCTCTACTCGGTGTATTTTCCCGCGACAACTTCTTGGCCGACCAACTATGCCGCTAAACCCACTTTCGAACATGCTAGAACTGCTCCGCAATTTCTGTCGACGATTCGCGACGGGTTTGGCTGATTTCAATTTTGGAGAACGTGCACGAAGATAATAAATGTCTCTTTCAGTTGACGATTTCACGTTCGATTTTAGTTTCAAGATTCGGAGGTCAGCTCAAGGTTACGTCACTAACATATACACTTCATAAAAGAAATGATAAGTATGGCAAAATATAAATAAAGTCTCAATGTGACATAGATCGTGTAAGACTACTATTCTCTTGTGACCGTCGTCGTACGTAGAAAAGGACTATCGTGTTTAGTGTCACTTTAATCAGAGAAATGTAACGAGTCAATTGGCGAAAGCCACACCAAAAAATAATGACGATGCATTGACTGCAAGACAACTTCGAATTAGAGTAAATTATACTCTATAAGATTCGAAGTGTTTGTATTCCATAATGTATAGTAAAAGAAAATGAAATGTCAACTTGGTGGAAGCGTGGAGCGGTTTATTTCTCAGCAGTATGATACGGGAGAATGATCGAAAACAATAATAAGGCAATAAGGAAAATTAATTGAGAGAGCCATTTATTGACGAAAAAGTTCGGTTCTTTCGCAAATAAATGAAATCGAGAGGAAATTAGAGCTCGCGCCCGAGCGTCGCGCGAAGAATCCGAATATAAATAGAATTATGAAGCGCGAGGGGGATGAAATACCGGTTGTTGTTGATTCTGCGAGCGTTTCCGTTCGGATTCGATTTACGATAATCGTGTTTGTACTCTAGTATCTCGACCGACTCTCTGCGGTGCGGTAAAGATTCCGCCCCGTAAATTGGAGGTCTTCCCGTGAATTCGGCGGAGCATAATCGAGCCCCGTGGTTTCGGTGATCCCTGAAACCAACGACCGGTCACGTTTCGCATCGACGAATGTACAAGCGGAACGGCTAAGACAAATAACAATGGATTATACCGGCGATATTGAAATAAACATTTAGCGACGCTTGAACGGCTCCGTTCCGCTCATTTTCAACGGGTTCTATTGTTCCCGGTGATGCGCAACGCGATACCGAATCTAGAAACGGTAATATATCTTCTGGCAGACAGTTCAGACGTTCTCGCTCTGTTAAAAATTTATGGGACCTCCGAGCGGACTCGTTCGGTTGAAAACATTCGACGTTTTTCAAGGTTTCTAACATTTCATCTACCGGAATACTGTTAACAGGATTTTCGGTAGTTGTGCTGGACCAAATGCAAGCTTAAAAATTGTATCTTATATAATAAAAGTTGCACAGATATTTACAGCAACCTGAAGATTATTAACAAACATATTTCAGTGAGATACTTGTGATTTTTATGGATTCTTGTTATTTACGTATTTAATAGGATGTTAAAGCTAAATTTTATTACCACTTTTACATCTTGTCAGTCAATGTTTCGCAAACAGCCAGATGTTAAAATTGGATAGTTTTAAATCAATCTTACGGTTTAGTTTAAATTTACGAAATGCTCACGCCATGAACAAATATTTTCAACACTGTAAAACAAACACTTTCTAGATTCAATTTAAACTTTCCACAGAGAAAGTTCCTTCACTCTTCTCTATTTAAATTCGACATTTAATTTATCCATGCAAAAAGTAATTAAAATAATTTTGCTTGTCATAAAGACGGGTTCGATAATTTTCATCGCACTATTCGCTGTATTTTCAAACTGGATTTTGAAATAGAAAAAATATCAATGACTTGAAGATGAAAATACGTAGCAATATAAATAAAATCGAAGGCGAAATCAGAAAAATTCGTTCGTCCAATAAAATCCTCGACAAAGGGTCAGAGGCGGAGAAATGTTTAACGAGAAAGCTGAAATCGCAAAGATTCGATTAGCGGATGAGAAAATTCTTGACAAAAGAATAGAAGAGGGCAAAGAATTGTTGGATCGTTGGTAATTTTCCGCGGCCGTTCGAATGTAACGTTGACAACGGTGTACATCCAATCGATCGGACAAACATCGTTACCGAGCGCACACTCGATCGTTCTGATTATCCCTCAGTCGCGATTATTTCATACACTTCGATAATCGAGTTAAACTGCGCGATTTTACGGAAAACAAATATTACCTAATGCATTTTTACGGAGGCGAACGGCAAACAGAAATAATCACCGGCGACGTAATTTCGCCGTCCGTGAGACAGAAACGTCGATATGAGAAAAGTTAATTCCATGATTTTCATTAATTTCTGCGTTACGAATCGGGCTGCGCCGCGTCCTACGGTTCGCAGCATTATTATTGCGCGCGATGTCGCGTTTTAATTAACGCGCCTGACCGCCGCCGTGGCGTCTATCGGTGTGTTAACAAAATCTTCCGGACGAGAAACGCGCATTTCCATCTGCCATTTTCATTCTTCCCCATTCTTTTTCTTCTAAATTCCGAGAAACAGGAATTTCACCAAAAATTGTTTACACGTTACCTGGTAATCAAAAGATCTCAAGCTTTTTGCAGCAATTTTATAAAAGTCATTAATTATTACATGGCCTCTCCTTAATTTCCCCCCTGACTTCATGTGATCTCAATGTCACTTCTATTCTTACGCATGTGCGTAACACATCAGGAGGCGGTTATTACGGTCACGGCCACGTGTTATGGTGTCCCCTGTATCCAGTCCCGAAACGACTCAATTTCCCAAAAAATCGTCATTCTGCCAGTTATTCCGCTCAAGGAGCATTCCCTGCGGCTGACTGGCGCCCGATGGTCCCTCCCACGAGCATCGAGCCCGTGATAAATATCGACATGACCTGTAACCGTTTGCGGGGGTGTGCGGGCAAAGGTACCCACCAGCAGGGGGGGGGGAGAGCGCGAGCGGAGGAGGGCGATGCTAGACAGGAAGGGTGATTTTTTTTTATGCAGCCTGGCCCGGTTCCTAAGGGCTCGGGGGCGAGCAAACAGGGAGGGCGAAGGAGGAGGATCCTGTCAGGATAGCTCCATCAATCTTCGGCAAAGGGATGACGCTAATACCCACGAGGAAACGTTTTCGCGGTTCCTTTATCCGGGGGATCGGTCTATACCGTGCATTAGGACGGTCTACGTACATGAAATACGACCGATATTCGTCGGCGCAGGATACCCGGCCGCGAGAACGTCCTTCGCAGTCCTGCTTATCTTTATTCCTGAAAAATACTGACTCTGAAACCCTGAAACCGTCGCGCTGCAAGTTACGGTCACGGTGATTAGAGCTTCTTTGTCGTTCACAAGTTTGTAAAGAAACTGCAGCGTTTCTCTCGAAAACAGTAAGTGTGTCAACAAAATGGAAGAGGAAGAACTTACAGTGCATCCTAGTGGCAACAGAACACCCAATTTTCTACATTTATATTATTTCTCGAGAAAGGAAGGTAACCTAATGTCATATGAAAGCTTCGTTCAAAACAAATTCACTCGTATGTAATAGTGTCTACCAAGGTCACACAAGGTCAGAAATAGGAAATGTATACAGATAGAACATTTCGTAGTATCATGGTACTTAAGGAATATAATTCCATAATAGTCCTGATATTTCCAAAGAAATTTCTTTACTCAAACACGAATTTCGATAAATTCAGTCTTGTCGATTTTACAATACAATTTGCACCAGTCACACTTTGCGCTCGGTACGGTTGACATGAACTCTGAGTGTCTTAGAAATACAAAAGGCAGCTACAATATCAAGGATCTTATTCAGAAGATTATCAGAATAATTATGGTGTTTGCATTAAGTTATTCGCGGTAGGGTTCGTTAGGTTACCCTGTATTATTATGATAGTAGGATGATAATTCGACTCAGACGGGTGCGTTAACGAGATGTAGCTCGTACTGTGAATATTCGGTTGAGATTTTCAATTCGACATTATACAGTGGAGGAACAGTTATAGTTGTGAAATAGTGAGTTATTTTATGCAATTTTTCGCGAACTAGATCCGCGGGGCTCTCGATGAATACGTAAGGGGAACGAGCCGGAACGCTCGCAATTTCTCAGTTTTCTAATGATAGAGTGCTCGCACCAGATGATCGAGGCGCCCTATTTTGATGATAAATCCCGCTGACGCTCGCCGTTGTCGATGATAAACGATGAGCACGCCCACACAGCCTGGATCCGTGGCTGATGTCTCATTGAATCGTTCTGATACACGCTCGAGGACCATACGCGCCGCGCATAACTTTACTCGGACGAGTTCTGATGACTGTCATCTATGTTAATCGGACTTTAACATTCGAATCGGCAGATTTCCCAGAGCTTGCGTTCACAGAATATTCATTTCCGTGCTCTAGAAAATTTTGAACTCTGAATTTGCGGACCACTAAACGTGACTATTTTATATTATATCATGAAAATAGAAAGTTGTATCCATACAAATCTTTAGCCATCCTTTTTATAATATATACCCAGAGAAATAAATTTGTTGAATAGTCCCTTATCAAGCATCTTTACAATCTCAATAATAGTAAAATAGAAACATTAGAACTCGTTGCTTGTCTCACTATTCGCTTTATCCAAAAATTATTTTTGAAAGAACGTTGAACAGTAACACGGTCATGTTAAATAAATGATTCGATGATGATAATTAAGTGTCGTTCTACTTCTGGTTTATTGGATGCATTGTATTAATTTTTGCTTCGTGGAATAGGCTTAATGAAGTATGTTTGCTTTGTTTAGATTATGACAGAATGGGTTGGGACAATGAAATTTACAAGGAGGAACTGCGGTCGAGGTTAGTGTGAGCCTCGAATGAATATTTTATTGTCGATTATCCTTAGATAGTTACTCCAATTTCTGCAGCATTAAATCTTCGTTAAGCGATTATATTCATGGTTATACATTCCGCGCCATGTCAGTTTTAATGGCATGCAAATTGTTCGAATACTCGAGGTGATTCACAAACACGCGTCAATGAGGCACTGTGTTCCAAAGGATGCCGAAGAAAATACTTTTCCAGCCTATTATTCGTAGTAACGCTATACTATTAGAAAAGCTGAAATCAAACTTTCGTACTTTTCAAAAGTTCAATTGCAGAATTCGACAAAATTCGAATCAGTATTATTGAATCGAAGCTACAAAAATATAAAGCAAAAGAAATATACAAAACGACTGGCACAAAAGTTCAAAATAAAAATCGAGAATTCGCACAGCCGTTTAGCACCGATAGAAACAAACATGGCAGCAGTAAGTGAGTTTTCAGGGCACGAAGAAAAAAATTCATTCGTCCATCAAACTTTCCCGGCGAGCACCTAACACTGCTAACACGCTCATAATCCCTCACGCAATCCTGCAGTTGCCGTCGGCCATTGTGCGCAGAGCCGCGCGTACAATGACAGCAGGCGTGTTCGCGAATTCCGCGGGCAACAAATCCTCGAGCGATCTCGCGTTCGGAATTTCTTGCGCTGTGCTCGGGGCGGTTTATAAAATGCAAACGCCCCGGCGAGAAGAAGTGTATTAAACATATATTCGCGTTTGTCCCGGCATCAGCCGGGCCGCATTCACGCGTCCATTGTGCCCGCGACGGAAAAATAGATCCGGGAGACAATTACGCGGAACGCGGGCCGTTTAATAGAGTGCGGAGGATGCAGTTTCCGAGGTGTCGGTCGGCGAACGGACTTTTGAATTTATCGCTCGTAGGAACAGATTACCGGCGATCCGGAGAAAAAGAAAGGTCCGAGAATAGGGGACGAAAGGGGTTGGCGGACGCGGCAGGAAGGAAGACGTTCGCGCGATTTATCAATTTCACGGGGGACAAGGGAACTTTTTAAATTACATCGCGCTGATCAGCCTCGTCTTTCTCTCATTTCCCCAATCTATCTTGTCCCATCCCCCAGCCGCACACAGCCTGCGACACGGACAGCTTCCCGGCTCCTCGGCAATCTGTTCCTCGTCGCGCTTAGCGGACGATACTTATTGCGTATAACGCGCACACTTCCTCTCCGCTTAATCCGATCCGGTTCTTTCCCCTTCTATCCCGGTTTCCCATTTTCAAAAATTCCACCATTTCGGCCTTTTACTCGATAAATGTCCGAGTTATCTAGCCTATAATTATCCCAGGACTATCCCCACTACCGCGGGATATACCCCGTGAAGGACAGCGCATCTTCTAGCCGAAAGTTGTCCCTAGCCAGTCCCGTGTTTTGGACAATTATCGAGTAGACACGGTGCTTCTAATTCCAACTATGAAACATGTTAACCCTTCGCACTCGGCGCTATTTTCATTCTAAAACTAAATTTTTCTTCCGTCTTAGAACATTTTCATGTATTCATATGAAACTGATCCGATTTCCACATATAATATTTAAATTAGTAATCTATTTGTATTTTAGTAATCTATCGAATACAAATTTTATAATGGAACAAATATTTTGTAATATTTTTTGTAATTTACACGTATAATATTTAAATGTGTAGTAATCCATTACATACAAATCTTGTAATGTTACAAATATTTTGTAATATTTTTTGGAATTTCTTTGAAATAATGTCACCAAA
>CM052137.1:4847711-4868214 GCA_028454255.1 Halictus ligatus
CGTCGAAAAGTGTTATGCTCGTTCCCGGGAATGGACGCACCAATACAAGTAAAAACGTAAACTGGCGTGGACGGTTCGATAATCGACGATAAAGGGAGTAGCTCGAAGCGAACGCAGAAGAGCTCGATTTTCCAAATGCGATCGTTAGAGTAACCTAATCACCGTCTCCCTCCCCCGAGCAGGTACGTATCGATGACATAAACTGCCCCGAGCAATCAGCCAGCAAATGGGTTAATGGGTTCCCTGAAAACGATAGTCTACAGGGCGGTTCACACTTCAGACAAAACCGATGTTTCCCCCCCCGGACGATCGTTAAACCGTTCCTCCGTCTTTCCTGCGTCGGGCATTCGTAGCACATACACGTTTATCTAACTACGTGTATGTACCGCGATACGAAACTTCGGTAAACTGGTAACCCTGCCCATTCTCCATTCGCTCGGAACTTCCGGTCGATCGTCGAACTAGGAAGCCCCCGTTTAACCCCGATCCGTCTATCCGGCCGCCATCTCGCCGATCGAATCAACAAAGAAACACCGGACCGGATAGAGAGAATTCGTACACTCAATATTGTAGGAATATTTTAAGTAACTCCTGCGTACTGGGTGCGGCGTATCGGGTGAAATGATTTTAAAACGTCGGTCTCGATGAAACACTTTATTTAACAGCAACTCACCCCCTCGACAACTCATCTACTCGCCAATCTCGCTCTACTAACTGACTCTCTCTACCGACTGTCGACTGAAAGACATCCTTCGCATTCTTCCTCTCTCGCAGTATCATTCTCTCTCTATCAGTTTCACATCCATTCGGAAAAACTCAAACAGTCACGTACGCCCTGCGCCCCTAATCACTTCACTCTTGTCATCGAAACCCATACACTCTTCTTTCACACCTCGGCCCAAACAGACTTTCTTTCACGCTGGACCCAAACACGTCGGCGCCACAATATCGCGTCCACGGTCACTCTAATATAATGTCTCATTCATAACCCTACAATATCAGGCGTGAAAGCAAATTATTGAATAACAATAATTCTAGAACGGCAGACGACATCCGTCAAAGTATCAGAGCTGCGAACCACGAACAAAAAGGGGCGCGGCAGATTAAATGACGACGTTCAATTCGTGCCACCCTTTAAAATCGCAGATCGGCTGGGTGTTCCGTAAATTGGGGCGATTCTTGGTTCGGATAAACGGAGTCCCACTCAGTATTAGGAGCGGATACTAATTGAGAAGGATCGTGGCCGTCGGTACTTTTACACCTAGCGCGAGACAGCCCGGGAGATCGGGAGCGCCTCATCGACCGGCGTCCCAAGGGCTCGAGGATTTTTCCAGCAGGGTTGGCGGGGCTAATCGAGGCAATAGGACAGAAGGGACACAGTTATCCGCGCGGCGATCGGGTCAATCGAGTGAACCGGCTTTAACCATGCTGGAAACACCGAACGGTTGCCGTTGGAACGGCGCCGTTCGACGGGGGCGGCCGGGGGCGGGGGTCGTTTGGTAGGTGTAGAACAACGAAGAAGGGAAGGGAAAGCAGACGGGCCAGGAATTTATCATTTCGTAGCTGAAGTGCCGTAGTGGCGACAAGGCTGAAATTGCAGTATTTGGGAGTCGAGTAGAGGCTTGAGCGGAGAGGAATGGAGTGGAGATTGGAGGGCCGGCAGACAGCGACAGAAATACAAGGGTGAGGGACGGAGGGGTGGGAGAGGTTGTAAAGGTCGTACCTGTCTGTAGAAAGGAGGGCTAAAGAGAGAGAGAGAGAGAGAGAGAGAGAGAGAGAGTGAGTGAGCAGGGGAGAAAGGAGTACAGTCGACAGGAGATACAGGGAAAGATAGAGAGACGAACTGTTCGAGGGAACTAACGGAATTCTATTAGACGGACAAGGACGGGCTGAGGGAACAAGCTGAGATCCTAAGCGACGATTCCCCGGTAGCCACTCGTGTTATCCTCCTCCCTGGTCCGCATCTGCTTTCGATCTTTCTCTCTGTCACTCTTCAGACATTGCTGACAGTAGTCGGGTGAATCGGAGCGGCCCGGCTCTGCCTAAACCTCTGCCTACACCACTACCGCACTGCGACAATTTGATAGCTCGATCGGAGAGAGGCCCTCGAGTATATCTCCGGCCATCCCCCTCCCCCTCAGGCCAGAACCAACCCCCCGTACTGTCCCCCGAGCGCACACCATCCCAATGAAATCGTAGCCCCTTGCGATCAACCACCGCGAACCCATTAGAGTCTCTCTCTCTCTCTCTCTCCCTTATTCTCTTTGTGTGGGCATCTTTCTTGCTCGCTCTAGCCAGGTCGGTAGTTACGACATACATCGACAGGAAAATTTAGTTCCTCGGGCCAACCATAATTTTGCGATACACCGAAGGAGAAATATAGTCGGGCGAACGATGAATTGTTGCGGCTGGAAAGGTTATCTATGGTTAACGGGGCTCTATCCGCCCCGGCGTGTACGCGCCGCTACCGTCGAACGCCGGCTGCTTTGATCTTAATTTAAGATAGCCCGGCCCCGCGCGCCCGTTATCGGATCCACGCGATCTATCCTCGCGTGGCGACCCCCCTCGAGATCCACGGAACCAACGCCCCAGCCCTCTCTCGCCCCGCATACGAACCCACGGACATCTTCCATCGCGATACCGACGGACATGCCCGGCCGACCGACCGAGAGATACCCGGGTGAACGAACGTCGGGGCCGAATTGATCAGAAATATCAAGAAGCTGGTTCGGAGCTATTGTTCACTTAGGGCCGTTCCCATTTCCCTAGTCGTCGGTCCCGCTTCGTGGCAGACGTGGGCCCCTCGCAGCTTTTCGGACGGCCATTCTTGTAACAATTCACAATTTCACGAATTTTGCGGATCATATTCGCCTTTTTGCAAACCAGATTCGTCCTCTTGCGAATTCGCCCTTTTGAAATTCACCGTTTCATTGCCTGCAACGATGAACAAATGTAAAACACTTATTCAAAAGCACATTGTATGCATAGCTTCAGCTGCAACGGTTCTTCTATAGCTGTTAGAGGTGATTTTATAAATTTACAGGGTGTCTAAGATATCTTCTTCAATCGTGACAAAGCAAGAAATGCTTTACATGTAGTTCAGATAACGTTACGTGGGCTGATCGTGGAAATCGAGCTGATTTTTTCGGATGTTGTACTTTCTCGTTCTCAAGGTCATCTCTGTTGTTTTTTTTTCCAAATGTGTACATGTATATTTTCGTATTGCATCCCTTTCGTGAAGTAATACAATCAAACACGTATTTACCGTGACACGACCTTCCAACAACCTTGAGCACCGAAAATTCAAAATTCTGAGAAGAATGCAGGCTTTGCGCGAGATGCAGAACACATTTAAATAAAGATTTTATGCATCTACGATAGAAATGAATGGATCGAATTGAAGAACTGGTTTAACTGCGTGTTCTTCGAATACCAAAGCGGGGAAGAATTGCAACGGAACCGATTTTTTCGAAGATCTAGACCGGAGCCTGCCGTGGAATCGTATCGGTCTCGATTGTTGACGCGGCGCAGCTCCCCGGGCACGTTGCGCATCAGTTTTCCATTTTCGCCGGAGCACGGTGGATGGAGAGCGCGGAGAACGAAAGGTGGCTCGAGTAAAAACTCCAGGGAGCACGTAGGATATCGGATCGGTAACTGTACAGATCAAAGATATCCACGCACGAGAACCTTCCAATTACAGCGCGGCTGAAAACGAGGATTCCTTTTCATGCAGGTTGTGGGAGAGGGGGGCCGAGAGACCGAGAAGATCTCGACCGCGTGAAATGCAGCTATACACCGACCATAGGAGTGTCGAGAGTCAGAGAGAGAGAGAGAGGGAGAGAGAGAAAGAGAGATAGGAGAGAAGAGGAGCGACGTGAAGGGCGTCAATAACGCTCGCTTCACAAAGGGTCGCGATGGGAGGATAAATCGACGAAGAGGCACGAGACGCCGTTGCCTTTGTCGAAGCAACCGCCTCGAGGCAATGTTCCTGCGGCCACGCCCCGGAAACCTTTGCCAGCCTCGTGTCAATGGAGACGCGGCCTTATTAGGATCGTCGGTAATTTGTCGACAGAGAGGTTTGCTTGATGAGAACTCTCGGCCGTCGCGGCCGCGAAAAACCGCACGGTCCGAGCGTTGCTCGCGAATGCGACGCTGATTGGACGATTTCGGGCGACTACTCCGCTCGCGACTACGCGTCCCTCCTCGAGAGCACTTGTCCCGGCCGCCTGATTGGCCACCCCCGAGACGGACGCCACCTCCTCTCGTTAAGGAGGCGCGCGCGGGGCTCCGCGCCGCTGAAACCGATCCGGTGTCTTCTTGAAAAGATGCCGGAGCGAATTGGGTATTACTATCTCGGTATCGTCGGTGCTACTAGTTTTTGGAATTGTTTAGGACGAGAGAGAGCGCTACGGATCTTTATGCCTTTATAGAACATTTTCATTTGGATGCGTTAACCCTTTGCACTCGAAGCTATTTTACCTGCAAAAGGAAACTTTTCTTCCGACCTAGAATATTTCCCTTGTAGATATTTGTTTTCATGTTATACGTACGAAAATGGTGCAATTTACTCTTGCGACACTGAAATGTTTAGTAATTTGTTAAATAGAAACAAATTTAATAATGAAAAACATGTTTTGGACAACGATACAGCAATTTTTAGTGGTGCCTTACAGTCACCATTCGAGTACTAAGGGTTAATAGTTGAAATATTTATGTGAGAGAAACAAATGCAACAATGCAAAATTCAGAAAATGTGCACACAATTTCAGACGATGTAGAATTATAAGTAGCGGATTTTTATGGGAAATAAAAATTTGTCTGCGGTATTTCCAAGGTTCAAATGCTATACAGACATTTATCTCTTTTCTGAATAATAGAAAAAGATGTAAATAATGAGACAGTATATTTAAAATCTTCACCACTGAAATGTTTACTAGGAATTCATAAAATTTGCAGCCTAATTGTAAGCTACAAATCGCAGCAATAAAAATGCATTTCCTAATACATTAATTAATACATTCAGTACTGGATTATCCAAATACAGTGAACCTGTGTGTACGACGGTGTCTGAAGGTGGTCAAACAAATGCGAGCTAGCTGGGAGGAAAGAGCAAAAGTTGCTGCAGTGTATTCGATCGAACAGCGTATTTTCCTCGGCTTTTCCGAGGTGTCCTATGTCAGGGTCGGACGAGTTATAAGACCGACGGTTTTGATTTCTGGTTAGGTTTTGGTGCTCGACGATTTCGTTGATGGTCGGTTCGTGCGCGCGGTTGTTTCTTGCCGGACGACGGGACCCGTCGGGTGGCCGGCAAGAGTAGTCGGTTGCCGGGGCTCTTCAGGAAGATAAAGAGGGACGGCTAGCCGCAAATAGAGGCGGAACTAATCCTAGAGGACCTAAGTAAACCGCTTCTAATGGACCCTGTCACGGGCCTTCAGGACGGCCCGGTGTCTGTGTACTTGAGTCGGCGCGGAGCGTTGCGGCGCGCGGGCCACGGTGACGATAATAATGGAGAATCGAGTGCGAAGGGAACAAAATGAGATAAATGGAGGGAACTGGGGTAGAGCCGAAGTTCGGGGCTGGCAGAGAAAGCCCGGCTAGGCGGCGAGTAAATTAATAGGGTCATTCGACAGTCTCCAACTGTCCATGACAAGGGTTCGCGCGCGCGTTACCGTCCACCCGGATCTTGGTCATTTTTACCGGGCCCGGGGGGTGCGCGGGCATTAGGATGCAGCCGCGTAATTTAAGTATAATGGAACGTGAAACGCGCTGGTAACGCGTTCGAACGGAGTTTACGAACGGCTGACGCGTCGTCGGGGATTCGGATACGCATGCGAATGCACGGCGGTAACAGACAAACGAGACGGTTGCTCGTGTCAGAAGTTCGTTCGCGGCGGATCCTTCCAGCCAGACAAATTTACCGGCGGGCTTCCGCGAACGGCACCGGCAGACACAGAGAGAGAAACCCGGGAACCGGATTGCCGCGCGCACGGCAATCAGAGTTTGCATGAAGTTTCAGCTTTGCCACGGGGAACGCAGTTCGTTTCCGCGTCGAACCGCGATCACCCGCCGAACAAATTACCCGTTCGGCAACGGCCAGCTTACGCAGCTCGCTCGCGTCTCCCGCGAAACTCGACGGGATCCTCCGTTCGGCTCCGGCCTTTTTCAAGAATCAGCTTGCGGCGTTCTCCGCCGGCGCTTTTCGAAAGTTCCATTTCAATTGATAACGTGATCTAGAATTTTTAGAAAATTCTATGGACAAGCTTCAGGTGGACAAAGCGTTAAGCGTTCTGTGGCAAAAAGGCAAGCGAAAGAGGAGGAGGCAAATGCTAGTCAAAATTTTAAATAGAAAGACATTCATTTCGGCCGAGTCCCACGAAACTCGACTGGATCCTCCGTTTAGATTCAGCTTTTTCAAGAATCAGCTTGCGGCATTCTCCGCCGGCGCTTTTCGAAAGTTCCATTTCAATTGATAACGTGATCTAGAATTTTTAGAAAATTCTATGTACAAGCTTCAGGTGGATAGAGCGTTAAGCGTTCTGTGGCAAAAAGGCAAGCGAAAGAGGACGAGGCAAATGCTAGTCAAAATTTGAAATAGAAAGACATTCATTTCGGAAGAGTCCCGCGAAACTCGACGGGATCCTCCGTTTAGATTCAGCTTTTTCAAGAATCAGCTTGCGGCGTTCTCCGCCGGCGCTTTTCGAAAGTTCCATTTCAATTGATTACGTGATCTAGAATTTTTAGAAAATTCTATGGACAAGCTTCAGGTGGACAAAGCGTTAAGCGTTCTGTGGCGAAAAGGCAAGCGAAAGAGGACGAGGCAAATGCTAGTCAAAATTTGAAATAGAAAGACATTCATTTCGGCCGAGTCCCACGAAACTCGACGGGATCCTCCGTTTAGATTCAGCTTTTTCAAGAATCAGCTTGCGGCGTTCTACGCCGGCGATTTTCGAAAGTTCCATTTCAATTGATAACGTGATCTAGAATTTTTAGAAAATTCTATGGACAAGCTTCAGGTGGATAGAGCGTTGCGCGTTCTGTGGCAAAAAGGCAAGCGAAAGAGGATGAGGCAAATGCTAGTCAAAATTTTAAATAGAAAGACATTCATTTTGGAAGGGTCCCGCGAAACTCGACGGGATCCTCCGTTCGGCTCCGGCTTTTTCAAGAATCAGCTTGCGGCGTTCTCCGCCGGCGCTTTTCGAAAGTTCCATTTCAATTGATAACGTGATCTAGAATTTTTAGAAAATTCTATGGACAAGCTTCAGGTGGACAAAGCGTTAAGCGTTCTGTGGCAAAAAGGCAAGCGAAAGAGGAGGAGGCAAATGCTAGTCAAAATTTTAAATAGAAAGACATTCATTTCGGCCGAGTCCCGCGAAACTCGACGGGATCCTCCGTTTAGATTCAGCTTTTTCAAGAATCAGCTTGCGGCGTTCCCCACCGGCGCTTTTCGAAAGTCCAATTTCAATCGCGAACCAACGGGTCAACCCCGATAACGTAATCTAGAATTTTTAGAAAATTCTATGAACAGGCGGCCAAAGCGTCACGCGTTCTGTGGCAAAAAGGCAAGCGAAAGAGGACAAGAAAACTGCTAGTTAAAATTCTAAATAGAAAGACATTCATTTCGGCCCCTCGATTTTGCGTCGGCCGAACCACGCCGGCCATTATGACGGCTCGAAATGGTATCCGTGGAAAAAGGTGGCGCGATCGCGCATAAATCAGCGCGGAGGCTCGAAAACCCAGGTCCGCGTGCGCGCGAATGCAAACGAGACACGGCGACGAGTTCGCAAAACCAATAGAAACTGCGTGGCTGGCTACGGGAAACACGGCTAACCGGAGGAACGGGGAACGGGGTAGGCGAACCGGAAGTGGATCGGGCCACGAGGAACGAAACTACCAAGAGGAAATACTGCGGCTGCGACGACAGTGAATACAGAATTTGTTTACGGACCGAGGCGTTCCCGGAATGCAACCGGCCATCGAACGCGTGCCCCCCCGAACTACCCCGGTCCCCTCTTTATCCGCCCCTGCCGGTTAAATATCGCGCAGCTTCTGACCTTTCAACGGCGGCCAGCTAACTCGATAAATTATTTTCTCCTCCCCCGTCTTGTTTTGCGCGAGCTGAGTTTCTCCTGTGTTTCTGGTCGCTTTCTCTTTCTCTCTACTCTTTCTAGCTCTCTCTCTCTCTCTCTCTCGTTTTCTTTTTTGCGTCCGGCGAACGGGTCCATTGTGCGCTGCGTGAAGGAAAGGCGGGTTCAAGTAACAGCCCCGGCTGAGACGGAGAAAATCTCATCGTCCTTCCAGGCAAGGTGTTAGACGTAATAAACCCCCGTGGAAAGGTGAACAAGGGGGGCGGGGGAGAGGCGAGTGAACGCGCGAGCGCCGGACCCGCGCGGTTATTAAGGGCCCCGGATAAAAAGGGGAAGTCTGACTTTGAAATGCAAAGTGAAATTTTTTTAATTAAGGAACCTCCTTACGCGCGAGCGGCCCCTTTTATCCAAAGGAAGAAGCGACGTCGTGGAAACGCGCGCGCCCGAAAGAGAAAGAGAGAGAGAGAGAGAGCGACCCGCGACACCCGACCTGAATCCGTTCACGGTTCAAATTAAAGTAGCCCTTTGTCGCTTTGATGCTCCCAGGCGAGAGCTGCCCGCTGTCGCAAGCTTTGTAAGACCTCGCGGCCCGCGGAAGCTAATATGTTACATTTCCGCGAGACCTGCAAGTATTTGTCAAAAGACTCCAGGTGTTTCGACGCTACATCGACGATTGCAACGTCATCTAACGTATCCTCCAAATCATTGGAGCCGTTAGCGGCAACGGTTCACCACTTACAGCAGCTGCAAGCAAAAGTATAATGTACAGCAACACACTGACGTATACTGATGAGGTCAACCGGGTATGGGTTTATTCCTTATTGGGGATCTCCCTTTCACCTTTCGGAAACTTTGCAGTTTCCTCGTAATCCATAATTTCCTCCAACAAGTTGTAGGATGCACATACTGTACGTTGTAGCAGCCCTTTGCCGTTATACTGATCCAGTGAACAGTTGAAAAAGTACATCTTCTCTAACAAGGGAATTGTAAACTTACAAAGAATTCAAAGAAAATAGATCAGTTCGATATTCACCTATTCAACTATTCGAAGTCTTCACATTTGACTATACCAACCTCATACGGTAAGAGAACGTGTTTACACATAAAGCGTCTTGGAAACGCTGACGCGTACTTAGGACGCTAGAGTCTGAAGTTGTTCTTTCTATTACGATTAAGAAGACCAATTAGCATTATTCAGTCGCGAGCTGTTTACCCAGCTGCCGGTCTTCAAAGACACAGTAATGAAAAGTTTTAGACGTAAGGTCTTCAGCAGCGGTCTCAGTGTAATTGCTGTCTCATTTCGGCAAAGAAAAGTGTCTGTTCGCTTCATGCTTCTTTTATGACCTGCACCTTGAAGTCTTGTTTCAAGTTATTCGGATTTCCATGTTTCGCGGCTGCAAACACGACTAATCGGCGAATGCTTTGCGCGTTATGCGAGAGAAGGCTCTGAAAACTGAATTCATAGCCTCTTAGCCCACTTCGCAAATTGTGAAAACGTTTCCTGATACACTTACTGACTCACACTCTACCCAAGAAACGTCTGACGCATTCGAACCGTCACCGTTGCAAATACACTGTGATCACTGCGAAGGGGCACGTGGCCTAAATAATTCAATAGAAATCACGTATAAACAGATACGTGGCATACGTCCGAGGAAGATTTCTATAAGAACGTCGGAATCGCTAGTTCCGCAGCGGGAGTCGCAATATCGCAGGAAAGGGGGAGAACTCGGTCCCCCATCGGCGAGCAGGGCGTCCGGAAAAGAGGAGGAAAGAAGAGGAAGCGTTATGAAACAAAAACGGTCTACGCAGGAGGAATGCACCGGGCGCGTAACCCTCCGGGATGATTGATGAATCCGGGAATCGTCGAACGTTGGATCCATTTAGGGAAGTTTTTTTTTTCTCGCCTCTCCCCCTCCCCGCCGGTTCCGGGCTTAATAAGGTGCGTCACCGTCGAGGGGGGATGAAAAGTTCGCGGCTGTTGGTCGCGACGAAAGGAGAGACAGAAAGCGGGAGAGAAAGATCCCCGCGAAGAAAGGAAGCTCTTAATACTTGCCGCGCGCGTTCCGCCGCCATTACCTATCGGCGGATAGTCGAGCGGAACACAGAGCGGAGCGGAGCGGAGCAGAGCGGAGCGGAGCGGAGCAGAGCGTAGCAGCAGCCGACTACGTAAATTGGCTTAAGGGATTTGGCCCTCGGCGAGCTTAATGCTCCACGTCCTGCTCGTTATGGGTCCAATCTACCGGGTCCGAGGTAAAATCTGATTCCCAGGCGGCGCGCGCACGCGCAACTCGTTTGTTGAATCGCGAATTACGTCGCAAAACTTCGGATTACGCTGGCCGTGCGTGAGCGTACGCGTGCGTACCGGTTCTCCGGCTGGATGTTCGAGACGGCACGCGAGCCCCGTCGAAAGCCAATCACCGGGAAGAACCGCGAACGGCGGTTCGTTGTTGCGGAATTTTCGAGAACATCCCACACCCGGACAACTTCCGGGTAACTGCACTCGAGCCGATGGAATCCGTGCACTTCTTCGGGGAGACGAAGTTCGAGGAGACCGAACGAACTTGGCAAATTATTAACACCGGTCACTGCGCTATTTATTTTCACGGCGGAACCACTCCGCGAGATTGCGGCCGCGGGAACAGACAATAGACCCGAATCGAGTGGATGTAGACAGCCGAACTTTCGGCGCCGACCGAAACTCCACGAGATTCGGTTGATCTTGCCGCTCTGATTACTTCTTTCGAGGTATCCCGGTTCGAGATCGGCGGGAAATTGGTAATTTCCTGCTTCGCTTCGCGCGATCCACGCGAAAACATTTTGATACCGCAGGCAATTTTTACTTCCGCGTTCCGTGTTTCGGGAAAAATTACAATACACCGAGCGACTTCACTTAACTCGAGTCGCGAATTTTCAGCCCTGTTCATTCGATACAACTGAAAATACTCTAGAAAGTTAGGAACAGGAAACTCGGGTTATTAAATGGGAATTACTTATTTCGTATGCAATAAAAATTTTCAAATATCTCAGATGAAATTCATCTCACAATCGGATGAAGATATTTCCTCAATTATTACTTCTTAAGGTAGACAACTAACCAAAATAGTTAACTTGGCATGCTTTGAACTTTTTAGAACTATTCGTAAGAGAAAGTAAAGAGAAAAGTATTCTGTATATTTTTCTATTATAGGCTATGATTAAAAAGTCATCCAAAAGTCATAATTGTCGCATAAATTACTTATTTTGTATGCAATAAAAATTTTCAAATATCTCAGATGAAATTCATCTCACAATCGGATGAAGATATTTCCTGAATTATTACTTCTACAATAATTTCTTAAGGCAGACAACTAACCGAAATAGTTAACTTGGCATGCTTTGAACTATTCGTAAGAGAAAGTGAAGAAAAAAGTATTCTGTATATTTTTCTATTATAGGCTATGATTAAAAAGTCATCCAAAAGTCATAATTGTCGCATAAATTACTTATTTTGTATGCAATAAAAATTTTCGAATATCACAGACGGAATTCATCTCACAATCGGATGAAGATATTTCCTCAATTATTACTTCTACAATAATTTCTTAAGGCAGACAACTAACCAAAATAGTTAACTTGGCATGCTTTGAACTATTCGTAAGAGAGAGTAAAGAGAAAAGTATTCTGTATATTTTTCTATTATAGGCTATGATTAAAAAATCATCCAAAAGTCATAATTGTCGCATTAAAGACGAAGAAGCCGTGTATTCACAGTTTGTACACTTTCAGACAGAAGCGAAATTGCGAGATATCCCGGGAATTGCGAGAAGTGCGCACGTCCCGACGTCAGAGAAGACGTTGAGGGTCTTATATCATTAACAACTTGAATCCAACCGCAAGCCCGTGACGCGTGGCACAGAGATATGCGTGTTTAATGCTGTTCCGCATTGAACTTAACTCAATCTCGAGACCACCGTTCCCTTTCCGGATGCCTCGGCCTCGTAAACACGCATAAAGCTCACCGCACCGTATTGATACCGCGAAACATCCGCGCGCGCGGAAAGCGACGACAGGACCAATTAAAATTTCCCTACTGCTTCCCCCACAATGATCACATTATGCCAACAATCTTTACAAAATAACCTCCGAACGGCACAACTTGAATTAAAGTCCAACCAACATTAAAGTCTAACCTTTTTTAAACACGTTACTGCGAACTCTTATACAAAATAAAACTATTCTATATATTCATATATATATATATTATTTATATATATACTTTATTCATTTACGACAAAGTTGAATCAAATGTAAAATAGGAAACAATTTAAGGAATTTAAGAATACTATTGCATTGTTTTCAACTCCATAAAATGATTCAGAAGAGGAATATATATTTTTTTTTTCATTTATGACAAAGTTGAATCAAATGTAAAATAGGAAACAATTTAAGGAATTTAAGAATACTATTGCATTGTTTTCAACTTCATAAAATGATTCAGAAGAGGAATATATATATACAACAAACAAATAGCAATGCAAACAATGCATGTTGAATCCTTAAATTGTTGAAATTACGCTGAAGATGCGAAAATCAAAAAATTTCGGTCTTCGTTAATAATTCTTTTCAGACTTTTATTTATGGTAAGCTCAGAGTTTCGGTGAGTTTCCTTCAGACGTAGAAATTCCATCGATCGTTAAAAAGTCTAATAACAACGATCGAAGGTCCAATGAAATAAGAGCTTCGCGCACGTACGAAACAATAAACAACCGGTGGGGTCGCCGCAGAAAAATCGTCGGACGTATTTAATTAGTGGGGTCCCCAATCATTTCTGCCAGCCCGCGTCCACCAACTGTATGAAACTTCGTGTGACTCGTGTCGAGAAGACTTTTACCTCTGTCCTCCTTCATCCCCCGTCGTTCCGTCCTCGCCCCTTAATCGTCCGGATGTCGTCAAACAATCGAAGTTACAGTGAAAACACCTGTTATCCGGACACCAATCATCGGCGTTGGCCCCGTGACACCGGTTACGCGACGACAGACACATCCGGGCACTATAGTTTTTTTCCCGAGACGAGCAACGGCTGTTCCATCTCGCAAAACGGACATCCGGAAAGGACGCGCGGATGTCTGGGAAGCGTGAAAAGGCCTCGCCGCGCGAATCTATCGTCGTATTTTCCCGGTTCGCGTACGGCATAATAGACGCTTTCTTTGCTTTCTCAGCAAATAGTCGCGGGCATAGAGCTCATTACTATACCAGCCGTCAAGCCGTCGCAAACAATGACGTGCCCCGGAGTTGTGTGCGCAGCTGTTCCCCGCGCGAGACGCGTGGAAATTATAAGTTTTCGCGCTTAACGAACCACTAAGGGAACCGTGGCGGCGTGTACACTGAAAACACCGGTGAATTAACGCCTGCCGTATAGAAGAGAGCCGTTCGAGCCCCCGCAACCGACGCACTAAGATCGCAGCGCGAACAAACGACGACGTCTCGCGAAATTGTCGCCGCGAAACCCGGCTTGATGCGCTTCATCGCTCACTCGGCATAATCGCACGCCTCCTCGACAGAACACGACGGTGCTAATTACGTCCCGGTCATCGAAATCGTACCCCGCGACAAACAGGAGCCAGGCAGAAATTTCTTCGTACAGACGTTGTTTCTTTTAATCTTTCTATTATTTAGGATTTCTGGTTTTTAATATTAGTTTCGCACGGGATCAGAATTGTGTTGAAACGTGCTGTTTCTTGTACACTGTGAACTGATTGAAAGGGTCGGGTATTCCAAACTATCTCAGAAAGAGGATTCTTAGAAATTTTTTCCGGAAGAATGTATCGCTTCCTTTTGCAAACAGCTGTGTCAATTAAAGGTGCATATATTGAGCAACGCATATTAATTTTTTCGCAGCGAAATCTTAAAGAATACCCGAGTAACAGCCTCGCAAATTGAACATTGCACGAGGTTCACTGTGGAAATTCGATTTTGCGTGAAGTTCGTTGACTTCTAGTGATCCAAAGGGCACGGGCTTGATTATGGGAACGATCGCGGGGCTGCACGAAGTTCCAAGAGCAGCGACACTGGCAAAAACCGATAACGCGTCCCAGTTACGATTCGGGGAACGACATGTCGGCGCCCGGGAGCCGCGGTACACGATCGGTGAAATGATCCGTCCGGCACAGCGATGGAATTTCAATAATTGAATTAATCTTTCATCCATTTGGCGCTCGGTCTCAATTAAGTCTGCAACGTCGAATTAACACGCAACGAAATCCTATTACGCGTCGAATCTCCGGCTCGAGCAGCGTGTAGACAAAGCTTATTACAATGACTTACCCGTGCATTAACGTGCACCGGCAGCCGGCTCCTCGAATTGCTCCCTCTTACGCAATCTACCAGCACAAACAACGAGCGTTTATCGTGTTCCCTCGTGGCGGGCCCACATCCTGATTCCCTGCGATCCATAAACCACGATCCGAAATTCCGACGCACCCGCCGCACCGCCGGACCGAGAGCACACGCAGGCTTATGGCCGGCCGTCCGCAAAACCGTAAACAGCCCTTAAACGCGCCCTTAATCCTCGCCTGGCCGCGACCAACCCTCACTCCTTCCCCCTCTCTCTCCCTCTCCCTCTCCCTCTCTCTTTGCTTCTGTGTCTCTGTGTACAGAGGAGTTAGGCACCAGAAAACGCGGAAGCTACTTCGAACCTAAGCGACAATATTGTTCCTGATACCTTGTAGCGATACAGAAGTTCGAAAATCTGGGATTTAGAGAAGAAATGACAACTACAGAAATCCTAAAACTTCCTCTGAGAGCCCAAATAAAAGGATATTTAATATCACATTTCTAGTTAATATTCGCCTCTATCGAATATTTCATCTAAACCCACAAATAGCGAAACAATAATGGTTTTTCTCCACATAAAATAATTATTATCGTACACGAAAATATTGAAAAGGTTTGGAGATTGCGTCGATGGCAATACCTTATCATTGAATCAGTTTTCAGCCGAACTTTTAAACCTCGATATGAGATCAGTGTTTGTTCACCTTTTCCATTTTTCACAACCAGAGTCTGCACCTGAAAAATCGGAAAAAATTCGTGAACATGTGGTTCGGTATATTGAACGTATCAGATTTTTTTTTAGAATTTTTTAAATGCAATTCAGGGGGGAAAGTGGGGCAGAAACTGATTTTCCGTTTCTTGCCCGCAACTATCCTCACGAACGAAGTACGGGGTTGAAGCTGTACAGGAAGAGTTGTATCTTGACAGGCTGTGGTGCAAGCCATTTCCGGACGAAGTCGGCGGAAGGGTGGTTTCAGCGACCCTTAACCGGCTAGACCTTTTTTCAGTTCGCGGTTGAAGCAGTTAAGTAGCAAGAGAAACAAACAATTTTAAGCTCCAGACATCCGACGAATTTGAACGTCGCGAAGCAGCGCGTCCCCGGCATTCCCGAGGTTCTTCATAAATATAATCTTCGGTCGACGGAAGACTGATCGATCGGAAAGAAGGATTTGCGAATCGATTTCTCCGGAGTATAACGAGTTTCCGGGCAATTTTTCCTCGCGGGGGTTGAGAAGCTAGGCCTGAACGCCGGATACCCGGGCACGATTTTTCTCTTGTCTGAAGGGGAATTAGGAAAGCGGTCGGCCTGTCCGATGTAACTAAGGGCCGCTCGTTATTGCCGAGATTCCCGCGCGTCCATTTCTTTCTTTTTTTTTTCTTCTTCTTCTTCTTCCTCTTCCTCTTCTTCGCCGGGCCTCCCGGTCGAAGGATATAAAGCGACGGCGGTCCCGGGAAACAAAGAATAAAGAATCCTGGCCGCGCAACTTGCGAAACGAGTTCAGAAGTTGTTCGGAAGGATCACGGGGACCCGGGCGACGTCCGACGGCGTAGCCCACGACAATGCAATCTCCCGGATATTACAAACGAAACGTCCCGTATTCTCATTTCGTTCTGATTCGGCCACTTCTGCCATATCAGAGATCCACTCCTCGCCCGAATTATAACCGAAACAAGTTTCATCTCGACGGGGGCGCGGCCCGGGATCCACCGAGACGTTCTATCAACGGGGAACGTGTCCCCGGCGCCGTACAGCAAAATGCCGGACACTCGAAAGTATTACTTTCAGCCCGGAGAAATGAAGAAGTGCATTATTTTGTCGACGTCGGTTTGCCTTTTTCGCCCCCGGGGGCACGCGAGCCGTTTAATCGGCCGCTCTTCCGTGGCGGATACGAAACGTCAAGTTATTTATTTATTTTTTTCTTTCTTTCTTTCTTTTTGCCCGAGTCGAAAGTGGAACATTTCAAATACACGCTCAAGAAATTTTGCAGACGAGTTCCGCGAAGATTAAGGAGCTGCAGCCCCATTCAGCGCGGTACGTCCGCTGTGAGTTTAATTCGGCAAACGTTCGGTGATGAATAGACGGCGGATCTTTATGCAAATTCTAAATTTCATGGCTCATTTGATAAAGCCTCGGACGAGGAACAAGTTCAATTTATCAAGTAGAAAATTCCCTATGGTGAGCACAGAGCCGGAGCACCATGAAATTATACAAATTGTTTGAACGTGCAAATAGAAAGTATCGTTAAGAGTAATTCCGGCTGGAATATTTCATGACACGGTCAACAACCAGTCGCTCGAAAGGAAAATAAAAACAGCAAATCGGAAGTTCGCGCTGCATCGGCTCTTTGAACTTCAAGAAGCAATATCTCCGAGCCGAACCTAACCGATCTTTCGTCTCGGAGATACACAGATGTAAGGGAGCGCGTATTGCAAAGTTTTCGAGGGAAAAGAAACGTTCCGCGGCTAGTTAACGTTCGAGGAGGCAAACTCCGATCGAATCGAACAAATTAATACGGTAATAGAGTTTCCTTAGATATCGACTTCCAATTACAATCCCCGTGGTCATTAAATCACTCGGCGAGATCCCCGGTCCCGATAACGACCGGCTGTCCCATTTTTATCTAATATTGAAATTCGTTTAAAACTCGTTACCTTACGGCACGCCGCGCCCGACGATTATAACCGCCCGGATCCTGCGATCTCCTCGATGATCGGCGATAATTCATCGTGCCTAACGAAGCTTGATAAGGGCTGCGGACGGTGCTCGGATCCTGCGGACGATCCACTCGGGTCGCTCGAATACTCGATCGACCAGTCTCGTACCTATCGATTAATAAAAATGTAGTATATTAATGTAGTATATAAGTATAAAATGTAGTATATAATTGTTGTATATACACATATATATACTTGTAACTGTAAACTATCGATAAGGTAGAAATCAATGTGATACCTGTCTAACGACATATGTACAATGACAAAACACAATACTGACACGCGTCCGAACAGCGTTAACCTAGTCAGTCGCTCTAGGACCATCCTGCCATAAACACACTTGAAAGTGAGACTACGTTGTTGCATACATCCACTGCCATATCCATATACCTAATTATAACATATATGTACATACATATATATGTAAAAGAAATACGATAAATGTTATGTAAATTTATCGTACTCCTTTTGAAACTCATTTTGATTTAGATACGTATTGCGCATGTCTGTAGAACAAGATGGCGGACTGACAGTTGATAAGAGTAAAGACAAAAGAGAGAAAAGGGACGCTGATTGTCCGAATAAAGTGTCACACTCTTACACAAATCTTTCTGGAATAATAGCTTTTAATGTCGTTTCTTGTGTTTACAGGTAAGAGTGTGACCAATGTAAACAATGTAAATAATTATTGTAAATAGCGAATAAAACTTCAATCTTGTGTTTACAGTGAAACTCAGTTTTGTTATTATTTCCTCAAGATAAATTAAAGAACGAAAGGACAAACTTATTATATATAAATATAATAGACCGCGAATTTCAAGCATCAGAGACAAAATTAGGGTGTTGATATTGGTATTCACGCGAAATCGCACAACAAATTTTTGTGCACACTTAAGACCGCTTTTCTATCGCTGCGAGTCCGCCGTTGTCCCCAGTTAGTTGACAGGTACTGTGGTACGGTAATTGGAATATACCCGGGTCGGCACGGACCCGGCGGTCGCCGAGGGTGGAAGCACGCGAGTCCGAGCGAGGGCCACGTGGCGATCGGGTCTCGTTCCGAGGAAGACAGTGGGCGCGGGGGGATGGCGAAAGACACGAGGACCGAGTCGCAGGAGTCTGAGGGGGTGCGGGGAAAGGGGGAGCGGAGGCGTCGCGACGCCGAGCAACACAACCACACCCTTCGAAGGACCTGCTGGATCGATAGGCACACTACCATCGGCTAAAGCTGAAAGAGGAAAGTGGCGCGAGTCGCGGCCGGGAGGGGGGTGAAACGGGCAGGCAGAATGGGACAGAAAAGGGGCAAAGAAAGAGAGGATAAGACAAATTGCCAGAGATCTCACCGCGCTGCTTCTGCCGCCTTCTTTCTCTCGTCCTTCGCCCCCCTCCTTCGCTCGGCTCTTTTTTCAGCCAGTTACCTGCCACCGACAATCGACGTCGCGCGAAAACTTCTTCGACGCTCACCTCCTCGTCCCCCCGCACCCTCTCCGACCCGCCGCCCCCTTCTCGCCACGCGTCCCTTTTTTTCCACGCGAATTTTCAATCTCGCAGCATATTGTTAAAGTAACGAGGTTACCGGAGCGAATTTACGATCGCGTCATAATCGAGCGAGCGAGAAAGGGCGTAATCGAGTCCCGGCGAGCTGTTTTCCATGGATTCCCGCGCCCAGAAAAAGCCGCGATCGCTACAACGAGACGACTAATGACCGCGCGGAGGGCTGCGATTCGTTTCCCGCGCCGGTTGTTGACGGTTGTTGTTGTCGTTGTTGTTCACCTTGCGCAATTTGCGCGGAAGAACGCGTTGCCCGCGATGGAATTTTAATTCTCGCCGAAAGGGCCCCGCTATTTGTTCTTTCTCCTCATAATTGCGAAAGGCGTTGCAGGGTAACGTGGCTCGTACAACCACTCGCATGGATCAGTGTACACGTTTGTGCAGACGTAGGAAATTAATTTACCGAAATTTGAGTACGCTACCTGCTGCGTTGTGTGTCCTCGTCAATCTGCAATGCTTATCAAACGAGGCTCTACTTATATTACTGCAGTCCTCCCTTTTCTTTAATTGTGAACGGTGTTATAGAGTGACATGTTTGACATAACCTCTTCTTTCGGTCGTCAGACTGTCGATGTTTGTGCAAGCATGCGGTCGTGAGAATTAGTTTAGAGAAATTTATTACGCTGCTTACTGTTGCGTGGTTTGACCTCGTCATATTGCAATGCTCTATTTTTCTCACCCCTATGTGTCTATCCTCTCTTTTTTATCATTGTAGAAGGTTTAATAGAGTAGCGCGTTTGATATAACCTCTTCTTTGGGTCGCTGGACTGTAGGAGATTGTGCAAACATAGAGTCTTTGAAGAAGAATTTACAAAAATTGGAATACCTTGCTTTTCGTTACTGCAGGAGTGGGGGTGAGCGGGAAAGATAACTGTCACACACAATGCATGGTTTTCCTGAATTATTTTTCTCTTCGCAAGAAACTCGTGACACGCAGACCTACAGTTTCAATCTCACTGACTTGTTACTCACCGTACTAATTTTAGTAAGTTGAAACACTGAAAACCACACTGAAACTCTTAAATTGCTTAAACCAATCAACCGCACGAAATCGGCAATATAATTATACGAAACATCGACGCACATATTCATTTCCTCGATATACGCCTACGTTGGTCGACAACGGAACTCAATTAACAAAGTCGAGCCTGGCGAGCCGACTTTTCCAACGTTTCCGTCCCATCCGGCACACTGTACAATGATTTCCAGCCGGGCGATTTCCCGGCATAGAAATCGCCTAATAGGCGAACCCTTTCGCGCAATTTCACCGCTCGGAAAATACCACTTACGAATCGCGGATTATTAACGCGCCGGTCGCAAAATCTGTTCCCGTCAGAAGGGAGGGTAAAGGGACCCGGATTCAGGGGGTAACATATCGGGGCCATTCCGGTCAGCCGATGTTGCCATTTTGCAAAAACGGCCAGCGCCGCCTCTCTCTCTCGCGCTCGCGCTCCGTCCAATTAAAATTGTTAATCCCCGGAAAAGTGCATCGCAAATTAATCCGCGGCAGGGCATGCTTCAATTACCGGTGGGCCCCGCGAAAATATCGTCCAGACAATAAGCCGCGTTCGTTTGTTTCAATCAATGAACCCTCGAGAACAATTCCGTGTACCGGGGACGGCCGCCTGTCAACGCGGTGTAATTCGCGAGAGCGTTTCCGGCCGCGGCGGTAATACGATTAAATTTCCCCCGTTAACGAGAACGTTTTCATTCGCAGGACTATGCGCGAACGTACAGGGTGTCCCGTTTAAAGACATTTTTGCGAACGTTGCTCGGAGAGCCGAAAGCCACATAAACTACATACACCGTGTAATACGCATATACTGTTCCGTTGTCCGTAC
>CM052137.1:4868314-4881773 GCA_028454255.1 Halictus ligatus
CCTATAAAAGATTGACTGCGATCACTAGATTGGGAATTTTATGTCAAAACTGGACCGACTCCAAAATACGAGATATATTTAATGAATTTAAACATATTTCTGTACCACTTTTCGTTCGATCACAATTGCTAAAATAGTGAACAGATGTCCGTGCAACTTGCGTGTTCAGCGACCAATCTAAACGTTATCTATTTTGCGCAACAATCTCGTGAACAAACGCGTGCCTCCGTTCCGAATCGGAGGGACACGCCCGATTGAAATCATTCCGGTGCGGCCGTGACGATATTGCAAGTGTCGGGCGAATACTTGCGAAACAATCTATGCTCCGGCAACGGAAACGTGACTCCAGGTGACGCAAACTTTCGCCGAAACGTCGACGATCGCGGACACGGCCCGGAGTCCCGTCGAAGTTGCTCGGAAAATCGCGGATCGGACCGAGCAGCCACCGGGAACTCTCGGAGGAAAGTTCCGGGATTATTGGGATTGTTGTGGGCTCTCGCCGCGAACGGACGAACCCCGGGATCCATCAATAATCATTTTCCCGTCGAACAGAAGTCGAATTCCGCGTTCCAGAACGCGTCGGATGCTCGTGCCGATTGCGGGAACGGGAACGGGAACGCGGCGAACTGATAACGGGATCGCGCGACGGAAAGTTAGGGTGTTTCTCTGCGAGGAGGAGCTGCGCCGCCGATAAACAGAAAAACGAGGGGAACGAAGAAAGAAACGTCCTGGAACAGAACACAGTCCGCCAGTAAATACTTATCAGCGCCGCGCAGAATTCCGACGTGCTTCCTTTCCGCGCCGCGAAATAAAATCGATCCCGCGACTATCCGCGAGGAACACTCCCGGCGCCATGTTGCACTTGGAAATTTCTGCTCGGCGAAATTTATGGGAGAAACGGTCCAAACACTGTTTCGAGTAGACGTCATTCTGCTGTTTACCGCTTCGACTGCGCACGAGACGAGCAAAATCATTTGAGCACGTTCGTGCCGGAACAAAAACTTGTGCTGCGCGCTCGCGTCGATCTTCCAAAGTGCTTCTTTAAAATAGTATTACAAAACACTTCTTCGAAGTGAAAATAGAGGAGTTGGCTGAATTATTTTGATTTTATAGGATCTGTCGTGACCGCGTGTCGATTTTGAGAATATTGTGGCGAGGGTCGCAACGAGATGCTAATCTCTTCTAAACAAAAGAGTTGCGACGAAAGTTTAAACGCTTCTGAATTTATGTCGCGGAAGTATAATGTAGTTTGTTTGCGTTAGAAAGTTTCGGGGAACTGCCGCGCCCGAGTTTGCAGTTCTTTTGACACAAAACACTGTGAAGATTTTTTAAAGGATTTTCTCTTCGAGAAAATCGATGTTGCACTTGTCGGCGTGATTATACACAATTCATAAAATCCTTTGTAGAATTATTTGTTATAACCAGCTTTTTATACGAATACAACAATTCCTCACCCCAGTACCGTCACTCGCGTGGAGTAGTTGACGGCGATCGTGATCATTAGTCAACCTTGAGTTTCTTACCTGGGAACATCGGGCTGTTAATTAAATTTGTTCTCCTATCATTTTTGTTGTCGCAGTTGCTGATTCTAATTGCTGAACTAAAATTGTCCAAATCAATTGTGAGGAGTGAAACGAAAATGAATTTTCTCCTTCGCACGTCTTACTCAATGAATTCTGTTTCATTGAGAAATTCGGAGAAAATGAAAACAGTAGAAATTGAACGCACATTTCGCAGACCGAATCCGCGCACTGAGCGAAGTACTCGAGATTTCGGCGGCAGTAATTTGGCGCTGAAAGTACTAAAATAATTTTCGTCAAAGGAACAACGCACAAAGAAGGTCGCTGAGAGGTCCTCCGCGGGATAAGAGGACCTGATCACAGAGAAGCGTTTAAGAAGCCGCGAAATCCCCGAAAATATGTCGCTCGGAGAAAGCAGCTCGGCGGCGGTTTGCATAAAGCATCGTAATGCATTCAGCGTCGGTCCGCCAAGCGTTCCCCGTCCACGCGGCACCACAAAAAAGAAAGAAAGATAAAAAGCAGACGAACAACACCAACAACAGAAAAAAGACAAGCAGCAACAGAGAGATGGAGTGGCACAACGAGAGAGAGAGAAAGAGAGTCGGAGTGGGGGCAGGGAAAAGTAACGCAGGAAGCTTTGAAAAGTTTCGGTCGGCGAAAAGTTGCGCGGAAATGCGACGCTGCCGCTAAACGACTTTCGTCGTACGTACAGCTTCGAATTTCATTTTGAAACGTTGAATCTTATTAAGAAGTAAAGTCGTTCCGAAAGTTCTCGAATATTGCGGACGGGGTTTCCCTTATAAATCCTTAGCTCAACGCGACACTTCTCTTGCGAGCGTCGCGACGGAAGCTGCCCTGGAAAAATCCAATTTGGGCGGATGGAGGAGGCGATTACAAGCCTTTCGTCGCCGCGGGACGAAATTCCGTGTCGAAATAAAATGCCAACAAACTGCTTCAATTGGGAGAAACTCGCCGATACCAGCCCGATGAATTTTTCGTCTGCAAGGTCCGGCGTGGTTCCCTTAAAAAAAGCACGGTAATCGAAAAGCTCGATACACGCGAACATTTCTCGAATGTCACTTGTATCGTGACAATTTCTTGATCTCGTTAAAATACGAATTCGGTGATAAAACTTCGACATTCAACATAACCGTGGCAGTTTTCCCTCGCCTTTAATTTTGTCCACGGACGGGAACGCAGCCTAACCGCTCCGTCCCACAATCGTAATTCTGATTTCCTCTCGTGCGCTTAATAAACCGTTCGAACGGTCCGTAGGACGTAATAAGAATTTCATTAGTCGATCGAAATTATTCCAAGAAGTTGGCGTTTAACGACGCGAGCTCGCTACTCGCCGAGAGGAACGAGAGAAAAGATGAAGAGGGGTTGGTGCTGATTCGCTCTTTCTCCGTTTCCGCTGGTTTTTTTTCATTTCTTTTTTTTTTTTTTTTTTTTTTTATTAACAATCAATTCTCCCTTTTAACAGGCGGTCGGTAAAAGCTTACCTTTGGCCGGGCACGGCTGGATATCGAGTCAATCTTAATGACTTTCTCGGAGACCGGCCGCATAAAAAACCGAGCGAGCACTTAATGAAGGTAATTTCAAGGGGTCGGGCTAAAGAGATCAGATTTTACCGGGAGTCTCTGTGCCGGGGCGCGGATAATCGAAGCCGAAAGGCTGTAATCCATCGAACTGGGCCACTGGCTGCGGGGAACAGGGTTGAGGGTGGCGCGGAGGGTGGAAAATGGAGAGAGAGAAAGAGAGAAGGAGAGAGAAAAAAAGGAAAGTACATGAACGGAAGGAACGCGAAACAAAAGGAAAATATCCGGAATACTCTCGGCTCTGTTTGCATTTCGGGTTATCTCTTTAATCTGACCTCGGCTTTTCTTGATCCTGGAGACACAGCAGCAGCCCCCCCCCCCCCCGTCGTTGGAACGGCCATCTTTAATTACGGCCACTTTAAGTCACCGCCAAGATACCGCCAGCATTCCCGGTACCACCCACAACCCTGCTCTCCCACTCGCTGCCGAGGAATCCCCTACTCTCCCTCCAGCCCTTCGCCCCCGATGTCTGAAACTTCAGAAACAGGGGATGAGAGGGCGTGCTCCAACCCCTAACGAGAAGATTAAAGGAGTGACGAGCTAATGCCTAATCAATCGTACTGTCGCCAAACGAGATCTCCTTTCACGATATCGCCGGCCCGTTGTTATTTATTTATGCTCGCCGACGGTATTGTTCGAATGGCCTTGCGCCGCTTCCTCTGGATTATTGATGTTTTACAGGACAGCATGATGTGTTCCACCACTCGTGAAATTTAAATATGTTTTAACCCTTATGTCAATATCCATTTCCAATTTATTTTTATATTTATTCAAGGTCCTTTATTCGAGGACAAGCAGCGAAGTTGCTACACACCGAAACATTTCAACCCTCGTGTCAATACCCTTGTATCTGGATTTTATGAATTTATTAACAGAATTTAAAACAGTAGAAACATTAGGAGAACTTAAAGATACCGTTGTACTATTTTCAGCCCGTTCAACATATTCAGAAAGAAAATAAATTTCTATTTCACTTCAGTTTGTTGCAATTCTGCTGTTACTTTATTGTAAGGACAAATAATGAATTTGCTACACCCCGAATCATTTCAACCCTCGTGCCAATACCCTTGTATCTGGATTTTATGAATTTACTAACAGAATTTAAAACAGTAGAAACATTAGGAGAACTTAAAAATACCGTTGTACTATTTTCAGCCCGTTCAACATATTAAGAAAGAAAATAAATTTCTATTTCACTTCAGTTCTGCTGTCTTTTTATTGTAAGTGGAACGAGACAAAATAAATACGTGAATTCTATAAATCATAACAATAATTTTGATAACTTTAGTACGGCGAGAATAGTACATTGGTGTGTCTCCGAACGTTCTTAACCTCTTCGCTATTTTAACCCTTTGCACTCGAGTGGTGACCCTGAAGCACCACTAGAAATTGTTGTGGCCACTATTTCAAAGAAATTACAAAGAATGCTACAGAATATTCGTTAGATTACAAAATTTGTATTCAACAGATTACTAAACGTTTCGTGCGAATAAAGTGAAAATATTCCAAGACGGAATAAAAATTTAGTTTCAGAATGTAAATAGCGCCGAGTGCGAACGGTGAAATTGTACCCACACAGTTTTTGTGCTGAACGCGTAAAATCCGCAGTCTAATCATCGCTTGTAATGTATAGTTATAAGAATGGTCGTTGGTCCGAGGGTTAAAGCATCGCGATAAACCTGGAAAAGGGTGGCGTGAATACAAGTCCGCGAACAAAAGGGACCGAACGTGCTCGGGAGCGGGCGGCGATGTTTAAACCACGGCAGATTACCGGGTACAAGAAGCGGCATTATTTTCCTGCAAACATCGGATTATTCGCTGGCGTAAAGGACTGGCGGAAGTCCTCGAGGAGCGTCGATCTCTCCACGGAGGCGCGGCCGGTATACGTTCGATTAAGTGGCGTATTTACGGGGGAGGGAGGGAGGGGGTTGCATTCTACGGGTACAAACGAGCGAGGTGTGAGTTCGTCCTTGAGTCTTAACCAGGCTAAAAAAGAGCCGTCGATTACGAGCGGCCATTATTTTCCGCGGCTCTCTGCCAACCCTTCTCGAGTTCTCCTGGCAAGGGAGAGAGGCCCTGGAACTAAGAGGGAAGAGGATGAAGGAGGGAAAGAAAGAAAGAGAGAGAGAGAGAGAGAGAGAAAGGAGGACACAGGCGCGCTCCTTCGTATTTTTAACCAACCCCCTAACGAGCGGCTGGCTTACTTATTATTGGCTCTCAAGGTACCAGACGCAACCCTTATCTCTTCCTCTCTTTTTCGGCCCTCCGTCGTTTTTACCGTCACGGGTTTCTTTTTCCGTCTGTTTCTATCGCCCGAGCAGCGCGACGCCCGGCGTCGGCGTCGGCGTCGGCGTCGGCGTCGGCGTCGACGTCGGTGTCGGGCGTCTCTCCACCGTTGATGGAAATTCAACCGTAATTTATTTGCAATTTTATCCCGGCCGCGCGTTGCGCCACTGGAGTTCAATTTTCCGTGCGTTATCCGCCCCCGCGTGCTACGATGAATCTTCCCCGGGTGAAAACTCGTTAATCCGGCCCCGCGAAAACGAACGAAGATCACGGAAGCAACTTTTAATATCGGGCCACGTAACCGTCGCGGATATTAGGGGCAAGGCCGACCGATGTTTGCCCTTCCGACACCGGGAAAATTAAATACGGGATCCCGGTTTCACGAATGCCTGCCGAGCCCTCGGAATTTCACCGTTTCCCGGTTTGCCATTTTAATATCTCGAAAATAGTTTTCGCAGCGGTTTCGTGAAGAACGGTCGGATCATAACGACGGTGATAACAATAACTTGTTAGTAATTGAAATGCGAAGAAGAAAATACTATCCCTACACGATCTATGTCCCAGCACGGACCCTAGGATCGGACATAGATCGAGACATTACAGTGCGTCGTTGTTCGACGCTGAAACGGGTCAAATATTCTATGTTTATCGAACACACGAAGGTCAGGGGGTGTATATTCTTATGAAAGGAGACATCAAAACAATCGTGCGCAGGTTTCACGAGTATATTACGGGGTGCCAACCCCATCGCCGTAGGGTTAAATAACGCGGCCGAACAGAATTTTCCCCAATTCGACCGTCAAGAAATATTTTTCCAAATACGCGAGCTGCGGAAAGGGTGAGCGGCGTTTATGGGGTTGGCTATAGCAGTAAAGCGCACGATTTGATGGGAGCCAATACATTTGAGCTTATCACCTTATCGCCAATGGGTATACCCAGCTAGTAGCATCCCACGGCGGGGGGTTGGCCACCATAAAATATAGAATGAACCCCCTGTCAGGTCGGGGAACACCCCTGCACGGAATCATGCCTGGACATCCCCCTAGTTCTCTCCAATAGTTCCCTCTCTCTGACTCCCTATTCCCCCCTTCTCCCTCTCTCTCTCTCTCTCTCTCTCTCTCGTCCCATTCCCATCACACACGTCGCCGTCGCGTCAATCGATCTCGATGATACGACCACCCGCGACCAACTTTATACACAAACACACTTTTGTTGTTCCTCCTCTGTTCGATTGTCAAACTTACGGGCAGGAATAACAGCAGAAAAATATTTCATCCCCCCGAATGTAGTTTTAAATCTTTCATCTGAAATACTTCATACAGTCGTACAGATAGTATTTATCGTAGGACAGCGAGATAGGGGTTGTTTTAAATTGGAGGTTTCAGATTTGATCTCGCGAAGACACACAATTTTGGGGGCTCCGAGTAATACCGTCAGAAATGCGAAAGGGAAATGGCTTTTTTTTGCGTTCTAGGAACTTTTACATCTCCGGCAATGCTTTATACATTCATATTGCAATAGCCTCGGTAAGATAGACCCGTAAGATCCCTTTTAAATTCCATGTTTCAGATTTAATCCGAAGAAAACATACACAATTTTAGGGTCGTGCATAATACCATCAAATTTACAGACATGCTTTCAGATTAAAAAGCTTGACGTGCCATCTGAACAGTGTAAAAAGATTTTCTCGATACACACCGATCGACACGCGAATATTGTAATCACGTCAGCGTGGTTTGTCACGAACACAACACCGCCCTCGCTTCATTAGGTTGTTAGGCCACAGGAAGTCAGGCCTGCACGACAGAGTTAAGCTGCCAATCTTAAATAGGAAGACAAAGTCCACAGTCCTCTGTAATCGAGTTACTTCGCTCAAAGTCGTGTAACTATGGCAATACACGTATCCGAAGTTTCATATACGTGTACCCACTCGACCCACGAGGTGGCAGCGAAGTGTACACCCAGTTACGAAGCGACACAAAAAACACACACACACACGAAAGACAGCAAAACAAAATTTATTTTCCATGCCTTCTCGGTTCATCGAAAAACATTTCTAAAAAATATTTGGAAAAATATTTAGAAGATGATACAGTCTGAAACAGTACAACAACAAATATGTTTTCATTCCCAGTTACGTGAATCAATGCAATTGCACTCGTTCTTCGAATACTACGATTCCTCTGGATAACAAAAAAGTAATAATATACAGTAGTGAAAAATTCCACATTTCTCGAAATATTCACCTTTCTCCCTCAGTAAATACTCGGAAACGGGGTAAATTTTATCTGAAATGTTTTTTACAACAAGCTACGCACGTTTGGAAAACAATTGCGTGAAAATGTTCGAATGGGACACCCGTTGTATCGACGATTGTTCACTGGAAAAAAATTATACAGCTTTGAAAATCTGTACGTAGAAAGTTTCTGCGGCAAAGTCTCCAATTCGTCCCAGTTACTGCACCCTGTACAGTCGTCGAACTGGCGTGCCATATCGAAACCAACCCCCGTACAACCCCCCGCAGAGCAGATCCAACTGGGTGCATACATGCAGAGTGGAAAACACCATGCATACACGACCGGGTGTGACGAGGCATTTAACACGCAGCCCAGCAGATGGTCGGGGGTGGCCGACGGTGGTGGTCCGAGGGTGGCGCCCCGCCGTTATTCGCAATCGGCCGCAAATATAAATATTTAACGCGGTTATACGGAGCCGCGTATAAAATTCGCTTAATTTATTACCGGCCGGTTGGCAAATTGTAAAACGCTGATTGCTCTCGCCACCCACCGATCTCGCGCCGCGTTTTTGCCACCCCCGCGGCGAGGTGGCGAGAGATCGGGGGGCGGGTCTCGTAATCTCGAGGGGCGAGTTTCGTCGAGTACCCGCTCCGAGCGGGTAAAAAGGTGCCTTTGGCCCAGAAGAATGAAGAATTGCATTAGCCTGGATTAAATCAAGAAAAAAACGGGGGGCGGTGGGGGTGGCCCGGAGGGTGATCGTCAGCCGCAAAAAGTTCCTTCTCAGCGCGAACCACTCCCACGTTTTTCTCCTTTTTTTTCGCCGCGGCCGAAAGGAAACACGTCGGGAGAGAAAAGATCTCCGAGAACTTTTCGAAATCAACATCCCCCCGTACAGCCCGTTTCCCTTCGCCGTATTATCCGGCGAATTTAAATCATCCCGAATCTCGGCGAAGCGAGAATCATGCAAAATAAAAATGATCGATTACAACGAACCAGAAGTTCTTCCTCTAACACAGGCTTTTAAATTCTTTCAACCCCTCGCCCTACAAAATCGAGTCAGACGCGAGACGAAAATTCCGAACAGAGTCTAATAAATAGGTATGTTATTAATTTCCTTCAAACCGAAATAAAATTCTATTTTGTTGTAGTCGATATATATTCTTTAGAGAACAACATGGGCGTACAATAAATGTAAACTATCTTTTTTCCTATGAAATTCTCAACGATGAAGAATTTCTAATCGTTATAATCACAAAATAAGTAGTAGTGCAAGGGGTCAATTCATCTCCGGATTTAACGAACTTGCGGTTTATTGACAGAATATGTTACTTGAAATGTGTTTGCAAAATAATATACAAAATCGCGACGAACTGGGACACAATAAAAAATAAATGAAGAATGAGAATAGGAAAAGATAACACAGAACAAAATGGGAGTGCGCATATCGTTTCGATATACGTATTGAAAACAAACCCAAAATTCCGACAGCGTGCACAGTTCGACGGTGCAACCACTTTTTGCATTAGCATCGGAGCTTAATTCAATATTAACTCGGCTTGATTACGTATTCGTATTATGCTATAACCCGCAGTGCCTCAAACAACAGATCATTTTCGAATAATGGTTTATATAGTTTCGTTCCATCGTTTTTGCGGCACGGACGTGCACGCTGAAAGCATGCGACACTAATTCAAAATAACTCTGTGTACATTCCCGATAACGTAGAAACCGAAATTCGTCGCTCGTAACAAATTCACCGGACGCATCAGCAATGCAAATATTTTCGCTATCCTGTCCGTGTAGATGTGCAACGGAATTCTCGCGAATGCATCTATTATATATCGCAAATATTTTTTCGTCGGTGAAATCCAGCGGATCCCGCGTTGTACCGACGCATTAGTAAAATAAAAAAAAAATAAAAAAAACAAAAAAAAACGTGTCACGTCGTGTGTAACGATACGACATGACTCACCGCCATTTGCATTCGCTATTTTCCGCCGTGCGTACCGGCTGAACGCGAAAAAATAACGATGGATTTCCAACTAATGACGTAAAAGTCTCGGAAACTCGATCGCGAGAACGTTTCCACCACTGTCACCCATTTTCATAATTACTTACTAGAATTAATATTTATTCTATCCGTTTCGTCATTTTTTACTTCACTGCTAACGTAATGCTGACCGTTCAGAGACTATTCGATACGTCGATAATACGTTGCAATTGCGAATTTTTTACTGATCAGTTCGGATAACCGAGGTTCTACTATATCGTGGATTAAACAAGTAAGTACGATCGGAAGTGGGTCGTGTTTGGTATCGTTTCAATCGGAAAAGTGTCGCGAATGTAATGGTATAAGTTTCCCGAAGAAATTGTTATCAACAGAAAAGTTTTAACAATTTTTGTGATTAATCCCGAGATCTTACCCTTAGACGCAAGAATCTCCGGATTAAATGATCGAAAGGGCACAGTTACGCGGCTCATTGGATATTTCTACTGTTTTTAAGTTCATCTTCACATTTTTTCTCGTCCGGCCAATACTGTCCAATACCATTCCGATTCGAGAATCTGATACTAGAAGAATTTCATGAAGCTCTCCTGTAGCGTTCTGCACAGTGAAATAAATACGTGGCCGTAGACAGCGTTAAATTCGTTGATTGTAACAAATGTATGAGCGAGAAATATTCCAATCAAACTGGCAAAAGGTTCGATGTTCCACTGAGGGAATGCTCTCCCGAAAACCTTCGCAGGATCCCGGGAAATTCGGGTCACGCGGTATTCCGCGTTATTTCGCCGGAACGTTGAAGAATAACCGGCAAATTTCCGCGCGACGAGACGCGAGTTCTCGAAAGATCAATTCTGCGGCCCGCGTGTTCGCGAACTGACGACTCGGTTTCCCGGCGCTGGAAGCCAGAAAGCTTTTACGAGCTTTCGGAATCGTGCGGCGCGTGGGGGTGCGAGTGTTTGCGTCGTTCGTCTTGTCTTTCCCGAGGTGCTTCCGATTTCCCTCGAATTCGAGCACGGCGTCGAACGGGACTGCCGGGTCCATTGTCCGTGAAATTCGAGCCCCGACACCGTAGAAGGCCGAGAGGAGAGTCGAAGGTCTGCCGAAGGTTTCGCCGAAGGTTTCGCCGTAGGTTTTGCGCCGAAGGTTTCGTCGAAGGGAAGAAAGATGGAAAAAGTACGGAAGGCTGTTTGGGCTCGACGTCGCATCGCCGCCGATTGACAGGGCGTCGAGTGGCCCCGGTGTTTACACGCCCCTGGGGGCAGCCAAGGTATCATGGGCTGAAAGCCAACCCTGTATAGTCATCTAGACCCCGCTGCCCATCCTACCCGGCCTCGTTCTCCTGCATATTGGAAAAAATAACGTGCGCGCGCGCGCGCGAGCGCTCCGACTCCCTTCCAGCTTCAATATCCAGTTTCGCGACAGGTCTGCAAGATATTGTTTTAAAGCGGAAATCTGTCCCCAGCGAGCTGTAAATTGAGAGTGGAGCGGAGGGACACGCGGAGGGAAAAGCGCTTCAATTCGACCCCGCGCCCTGGAAAAGTGAAACAGAAATCAGAGTGGCTGGTTTATGATAAATGCTCGCGCGGTTTTCGGCCAGTTTTTCCGACGAAACCGGTAACTCGCTGAACGCTATACTATTGCTTGTCTGTCTAAGGAAATCCTTGATGCATCTATCTGTTGCAAAAGTAGCTGCACGAATATGCATTTTGTTTCTTGAATGTCATTCTTACAAAATTGGAATCCATAGAACTTGATGGGTACTCTACAGTGGGTCTACAATGCTGCTGAAAGTACATTTGCCATTTTCGCTAGTCAATACTTCATACAAAGTACGATTGTTTCGATGTAAAATCGTCAACTTGAGTAAAGAGTTCTAGTACATACCCAAAAATAATTTAAAGAAAAACAACACTTTTTCAATTGGAACTTCGTGTTTTAGAAAACCGTGAAAATACGTAGGACACGCGTGCTCCAGTATTCGCAATAAGTAGAATTAGTTTCGTGTGGTCAGACGTACTAGCTTTAACACTTGGAGCTAAGTTCAGTGTTCACAAGAAGTAGAATTGGTTAGTCATAGTCCGACGTGCGAAACTTATTACTTCGAGCTAAGCCTAGTATTGACACGAAGTAGAATAGGTAGTTCGTGACCAGACATGTTATTAGTTATCGGTTGGAACTAATATTAATATTCACGAAGAAGAAGCAATAATAGGGTCAAGATGGTAAGAATGTTAATATTAAAATAGAATAAGTAGTAGAAGGTGATACAATTAAATATTAGAATAAATAATTATTGTATTATTTATATTAAGAGAATAGAGAATGTTATTCGATGTGAAAGAATGAGTCATCTAAGGCGAGTAATGTAAACTAAGTCTAAAGGATAAATATATTGATATTCACAAGAAGTAGAACTGGTTGATCATAACACCGCCCACAACATGAGACAGTGATATATTTACACAGTTTCATATTTCCCACGCGTAAATAAAACAATCAGACATTTGAAAAGTACATAAATTCAAATCGTTGGAAAAACGATGGCAAATTCAATCTTGGAGAACGCGTATCACCGCCACGAATTAAGAACGAAGCTGCGGAAACTATAATCTCGCATAATCTGAAACATTCCACGAAGTTCGGTTCTTCTTTCGCCGCCTTGAAAAAAGAATCTGAAACTTGTTTCCAGAGTTTGTATAACATTATTGAACGGAGCATTTCTCCAGAAGGAACCCACTTTGAATAATTCATAATAAAGGGTAAAATACGGGAACAGGCGGGTAATGAAATTGTTCAGCACTTTCCGAGGCCAAAAGATTGCGCATACTAATGACCGGAGGAGCCAAAGTTTTCGCGGATACTCTATCTCGAAAAAAACCGTACAAACCGGCTTCCAGGCTTCCTATAATCACTCCGAACAATTCGTTTCTCTCGGTTAACACTTTGACCGTCCAACTAGAAACCCGAAAAATTCCATAAAATCAAAGTAAATTAATGAGATAAAATTTGCAAAAAATTAAATGTATAATACCGAGTAATCCTCCAACTTTCTTGCATGTTACAGATCCTAATCAAGTGTAGTACAACGAATATATCAACGTAAAAATTCATTTCAAAACCTGCACAAATAATTCCGACAAAACAATCTCGATTAATCCCGTAACAAATGTTACTCTCTCGAGAACTGTATTTCTCAATTAATTACACAATTCTGCTAGTATTGTATACGATTTCTGAAAGTCTCATGCGTAATTTAAAATTAGGACTTTAAGGCTGCCAGTAATACTGTTTTAGCGAAACTCTACAGGAAAAGCGGGATTACAATAATTCCGCGTAATTTACAGAAACGGCCCGCTGTGCGGAGATCGGCGGTCGGACGGAGATCGTCGACCAGTTTAGGGGAGCGCGGGTCGATTTACCCGCGGATAATCGGCAGTCGGTAGTAACGAGTTCGCGGAAAGATAAATGGGACTCGCATGTCCTGCGACGCGGAAGATTTCCCCCAGGTTTTCCGGGGTACGAGAGACGTTTGACGTACGTGCCCGCGCCGACACGGGAGCGAAATGCGAGTTCAGAAGGCGCGCTGGTTCTCCCACGTGGATTGAAACTCGTCCGTGTCGCTGGTTATGCTTATGCGAGGCCGGCTGGCCTCCGCCCCGCGGACCAAGATGGGAATCCAGCACGGTCATTCCGACGAAAGCCGCAACAACCGGCAACAATATGCGCGAACGAGCTCGCACGGCACGTTTGGGAGCCAGCGGATCCATTAAAATCGCGCATCTGTAGATTAAAGTAGAATGGAGCGGGGCGGCG
>CM052137.1:4881873-4943574 GCA_028454255.1 Halictus ligatus
CGGGAACGATGCCCTATAAAGACGGAGCCGGTTTCTGCGTCTTGAGGACCGCAGCGGGTCCGAGGAGCTCGTAAATCCGGCTGAAATCAAATCCGTGGGACGGTGACGGGTGTCGAGACCGAATGGCCCCTAAAAAAGTTTTAGGAGTAAACCGGGCCACACGGGCCGAGGCGGTTCAACCGAGTCCGATCACGTAGACTCATCTCGGTCATAAAACAAACCCCGTGCGCTGCTTTGCCGCTCCCTCTACAACCTATCCCGGGGAACGTATAACCGTCTGTTCCCGCGCTGTTGCGCGAAACGACGCTGTTGCGAGACCGCCTTATCTAATAGTCACCTCAGACGCAGTGTCTGGCTACTCCGAGAAACGTACAGCGCCCGCGAAAAGAGTATTGGCACACTGTTATAATTTCGCGAAAAGATTCAGCCGGTGCTAAAACCTCGATCGGTCATACCGGGATCTTTCATGATCCCGGACAAAATTTCTTTCTTTCAAATTTCTTTTTAGAATTGTATGATTGAGAATCGTCGCTTGATAATTGGAAATATCGAGTTTCCTTAGGAATAAAATTTTACGGGTTAAAGGGATGGGATTAAAACCAGAAAGTAGTCGGACGGTTTAGAAGGTCGACGGAGAAGATAGTGAAATTCCGTAGTTCGACCCCGTGCACGTAGACAGAGAGTAAAGCTCCGTCCCGGCCGTAACAACGAGACGAAATAAGTGGCGGCACGCTGATTCTGATACGCTGCACGTACCTCTAAATATGGACGTTCCTGGGTCCGTTCTTATCGGGATCCGCGAAATAAAACGAAAGGTGTGCGAAACGCGTTCTACAAATGTTTTCTAAACCCCCGTTCCCGGGAATACCCAACTTCGTTCTGCTCGAATTATGAATAAAATAAATATAAATAATATTATCAGGTGCACAAAATTAATTCGAGGCCCCTACAATCATTTCTAACTTTATTTTAAATCGCAATCTGTTACTCCCCATATTGGACACTTCAAAACTATTTATCAAGTGGAAAAAATGCTTAATGAGGGCGATTATTTCTTAGTAAAATAAACAGATAAATTCTTAGGTGCACAAAATTAATTCGAGACCCCTACAATCATTCCTAACTTTATTTTAAATCGCAATCTGTTACTCCCCATATTGTATATTTCAAAACTATTTATCAAGTGGAAAAAATGCTCAATGAGGGCGATTATTTCTTAGTAAAATAAACAGATAAATTCTTGTGTGCACAAATTAATTCGAAACCCCTACAATCATTCCTAACTTTATTTTAAATCGCAATCTGTTACTCCCCATATTGTATATTTCAAAACTATTTATCAAGTGGAAAAAATGGTCAATGTGGGCGATTATTTGTTAGTAAAATAAACAGATAAATTCTTAGGTGCACAAAATTAATTCGAGACCCGTACAACCATTCCTAATTTCATTTTCAATCGCAATCTGTTGCTCCTCATACTAGACATTTCGAAACTATTTGTCAAGTGGAGAAAATGGTCAATGAGGGCGATTATTTCTTAGTAAAATAAACAGATGCATTCTTAGGTGCACAAATTAATTCGAGACCCCTACAATCATTCCTAACATTACTATAAATCCCAATCTGTCACTACCCATCTCGAAAATTTGTTAACTACTTGTGAAACAGAGAAAATGCCACGATGAAAGCGATTATTTTCTGATAAAATGAACAGATAAATAAAACCACAGTTTTCTGACAGAAAATGGGAATCACAGTACGATGAAGCATAATCCTAGAAGATTTTGTGTAACTATGTCTGCGACTACTTTTAAATACTGTCCGAGAGACTCGTCGTTAGGGGTTGCAGGAAACGCTGCGGTGCACTAATCGGAAAGAATGTTTGCTTAATCGGGACGGCATTATTCGAAGCGGTTAAAAGCTGGAAAGTTCACTGGATCAAGACCGGGGGGGGGGGGAAGAAACCGCGGCTAGGAGCGAAGTAATAGTTTCCACGGCCCCGGTGCACGCCGGGGCCGTGTGACTTTATTACGAGGCGCCGCGCAACAAAGTGCACCGTCTCGCAGTCGTTCGTTCCCGCTCATAATGTGACTATGGTCCGAGCTATTTCTAGTGGAAGCCTTTTGTTCGCCGTTCGCGTATGCTACTGTGCCGGCGAGCCGCGCATTATGGCGCCGCGGCCCCCGCAGTCGACTCATAATAATCGCGGACGAAACTCGGATTACCGTGCCACCGTGCGAACCCTTTTTTCTTCCCGGAACTGTGCGAATAACGATCCTCGCTCGCAATGTCCCGAACTCGCTATAAAAAACCGTTACCGATGTTGTTCCAGGGGAAACAAGAAGGAGAATTATTAACCCTCGGACTCCAGCGTGTTCCAGGCCTGTGCCGGAGTCGTTTCTGACCCACGACGATATTTCACTGCGGTTTTTGATGGATACAGAATTTTGTATCCGTGAAAAAGTTGGTCTTCCACTTGAAAAGACTTTGACTTGAAAAGTTAATCCCGTGAACAAGTTCTTCCTCATTTTTATTTTGTTGCGACGATCGGATTACGAGGTCTTTATATTAATTCTTGACGGGAAACTTCTTCTTCAAACTCGGTAATGGACGAAGTTCGTAAACACGGCCGCCGAGCAGCGACCACGATTAGTAAATACTGCTCGCGCGAGCATATTCGATAATTATCGCTAACCCGTATCAACTTCCTAACGAACGAAAAACTGTAATTTTTTATCTCTGCCGGAACTTTTTACCGGCTCGTGTTTCTATAAAGCGGTAACAAGCTTTTTAATTAACTTCTTCCCGGACGCAACCAGTTCTTTTATCGCTTTCTTTTGAGCGATTAATTTCTTTTTGATTTTCAGATTATGCCGGCTACGGCCGGAGAAACGCGGCAAGTGGAATCGGTTGGCCATGGTCAGACGCGTCAGACTATTCTTCATTTCCCCGGGAACTAGGCGTCAGAGGCAACATTTTTACACCTTTTTCTCGGCTCATTTTTACACGCAGAATCATCCTCCGGCTCTGTATTTTTCTTCCGCTGTTCAATTTTTCTGGCGCATAATTTTGCATCTAAACCGTGTTACTGGTCCGTGTTTCTTTTACAAAGAAGCAGTAGCAAGCTTTTTAATAAACTTCTTTTACCTTTTCTTTCTTCGAGGATTAACCTGCTTTTAATTTTGAACCAAAACGCGACCGAGAAGTATCCTGTATAATTTGTACGGCTGTTGAATTTCTGGTGCGACGTTCAACGCGACTCCGGGACTGGATTCCGAGGATAATATATGCGGCACGGTCGTCTTTTTCTTTTTCTTTTTTGCGGATACAAATTTAGAGCGTATCGAGATCGCGTAGCGGCGCTCGTAACTTTTGACGAGGCATAAAGCTGAAACATAAACCCGAAGTCCGCGAGAATTTAATCAACGTCGCCGTATGATATATTAGCGACGACGACGGGTTATTGCTATTAGCAGAAGAGGACAGGCCTTGCTCACCTACGAATTAACGCGTTTACGAAGCCGCCCGTTTTCAACGATAAAACGCCGCTCCGAGATCGTTCTTGCTTGTTGCGTTCCCCGAAGAGAAAAAGAACGATAATCGCCATAATTCCCTTTTTACGCAGCTCGAAGGAACGTTCGCATTCCTCCGCGGTTCGATTTATTATGCAGTAAAGCGTATTCCATGAATAACGTTATTATTCATTTATGGCGTAGCAAGATTGAATGCAACATTCGACCGTTTCCCGTCTATCGAAATTGCGAATGCAGGAAATGGAATTCCTCTTAGCGCTTTCGTGTCGCGATTCGTCCGCGGGAATGTGAATTATAATAAATGTCCGCAGACTAGCAAGAAAAGACTGTTAAAGCTGATTTTGAGAATGAACGAATGCGCAACGTGTCTCTGGGATCATGCGAAAGAATAGGGACAAGGAATCAGAACTCAGAATAAAGAAAAATAATGATTTCAGAATAAATTGATAAGAATTATATCGAGCTAATTTCTTACTATGTCTTTGCGTGTAATAAATTGCTGAATATTTAAAAAGTTGATATATAAGGAAGATATTTTTTATCAGGTAAAATGTTTGAATCCTACAGTTGAAATAACTTCGAGAGTCGATTTTTGCGTCGTTTTGTATAATGTAATAAAAAAGTAACAGTTGAAGTAACCGTAAAAATAATTACTTGCAGGACCAGAGGGACTCGTGAAGAAGAATCAGGACAGAAAAACAAGGACCGGATACGTACAATTAATTGAGAGGGCTGAATAAAACAGAATCGAATCGTCAGAATGGTCCAGTGGTGAACAGGTATTTTTCATATTATTACTCGCTTTGAACTCACAATTACAACTAATCACGGCCACCTGCAGTTACGGACGAGTCTAATGAATTTGTGTTAAATGAATAAATCGATATTAAAACTCCATATAATTCTTTAAAATTTGAACTATTTTACGACGCAAAACAGAACGAACTCAATTCAAGTAGTAACCCGAAAAATGCATAGAATTCCGAAAAAGTAGCATTATCAACGAAGACTGTTAACCCAATCATTAGCGTATATACATGCTCAATTTTCTTGGTCACTATCATTATTGGTTAGCTAACAAATAGAAATGAAGGGCGTTGTTGGAGACGAAACTAATAATTCTGAGTTTTTTCACTTCTAGTAATTTTTGTGCTTGAATATAACAAAAAAGAAAGATGATGCGAATGGGTTGAGAACGCTATGTGTCTCTATCGCATTACTGAACAAAATTTGATGCACTCCGAGGCTAAAGCGTCCAACTGAGAATATGGTGTATCGAGGAAAACATCATTTTGTTTATCCGCCTTCGTCCCCGTAAAACGCCTGTTCCGCGGCGTCGCGGCGTCAGAAAGCCATAATCAAGTAGAGAAGTGTCACGGCCGCGAAGAAAAATGACCGAAGGCCATAGTCTGGGTAGCGTGACGCCCGGGTCGAGTTATCTGGCGTCCGAAGGAAGGGGCTAAGGGACGAAATATGGGTCTCGCGGCCATGGGGGTAGAAATATGGTGGCGAGTGGCGGCGGGACGGCAGCAGAACGGCGTCGGGACGACGTGCAACGCCGGTGCATAAATCCCGGAGTCCTGCGGGGGTGGTAGTGCCGAGAAATGGAGAGCGAGAGAGAGAAAGAGAGAGAGAGAGGGAATGAGTAGAGGGAGTAGAGAGGGTGGGTATAACTCCGGCAAGACACCTCGGGAACGGCATTAAAGGGAGTTCCACGAGCCCTGCACGGATACTTTGGTATTTAAATGCTAGGACGACGTCCCTTTGCCGGCGTAAATGAAGTCGAAAGAGAGAGAGAAGGAGAGATAGGCTCGATAGAGTACGCGGGCGGCAGCGAAAGGTAAAGGGGGAAGGGGGCGAGAGAGGGCAAGGACAAAGGGGTAGCTAGGTGTAGCCGGCCGATGGAAGAGGGTCGGATTCGAGGAAGAAGAGGAGCTCTCGGTGCCGGCAGTGGTGATTTAGGCGAAACAACGGAACTCGTGGAGACAATGGCTGGCGAAGAGACGAGGGGTACCTTTCCAGCCGGTTGGCCCCTCACCCCTCCGTACGCCTACAACCCCCGTAGTCCCAAAGCTTGTCACTGTACGAGGAGGTACCCCGGCCGCTTAACTCCAAGACGAATGGCAGTAGAAACAGGCTTCTGCACGCCACACACGAGAGCCCGGTCGACCGCTTTTCTCGCCCGCCTTATTTGCAAACCGATTTCACCCGCGACAGAAGACACGGCCGCCGCTATATCGCCGAGCATAGATCAACGGTCCCGTCGCCGATCCGAGGGCCCGTCTGAATGCCTGACGCGTCGTCGTCTTCCTCAGAGAAGTTTTTCTGGGTCACAGACAAAGCCGGCCTACCGGTGCCGTTTAGAACTGCATAGAGCACCGCTCTCGACCGTAGCCTCCGGAGGAAAAGGGGTCGAAGACTGCTATTGGGGATGGACAAACCGCATTGTCGCGAAAATCTGATTTGTTGGCCAGCGGGTTGGACTCGTTAACCCGCGGACTGATTTTATCTGCGCGCCGTTTTGTTCTTAAGTCTGGATACTTAGGTATGCGAAGATCACGCGTGAAGATCTCTCTTTTAGGTTCGTTCAAGGGTTCGAGGGTGGTACAAGACAAGGGCGGTGTAAGACACTTACATATTTCAGGATTTATTTTCCTTTATGAGTCCATCGCGTTGTTGCGCCGAACTTGATGTTGTTCTAGGGTGGTGCTAGTATCGTTTATTCGGAAAGGATGAATATTTATAAATTGCAGATACGAGGAGCAGAAGTGATACGAGGATGATAATAATATGAAATTTCGAGGAAGATACAAAATCGTAGAAAACAGAAAATGGGGAGTAACATCGAGAATTTAAGGGTGGAAGATGAGGACGAGAAAGAGAATTGGGGGGTCTGTTTTTTGAGAAGAGAAATATAATTGGGGCGTCTTTTTCTTAAGAAGAGAAATAGAATTGGGGGGCCTCTTCCTCAAGAAGAGAAATAGAATTCGGGGGTCTCTTTTTTGAGAATAGAAATAGAATTGGGGGAGGTCCCCTTCTTGAGAAGGGAAATAGAATTGGGGGGTTCCTTTCTTGAGAAGAGAAATAGAATTGGGGGTCTCTTTCTTAAGAAGGTAAATAGATTTGGGGGGTCCCTTTTTTGAGAAGAGAAATAGAATTGGGGGATCTGTTTCTTGAGTAGAGAAATATAATTGGGGGGTCTCTTTCTTGAGAAGAGAAATAGAATTCGGGGGATCTGTTTCTTGAGAAGAGAAATATAATTGGAGGCTCTCTTTCTTGAGAAGAAAAATAGAATTGGGGAGTCCCTTTCTTGAGAAGAGAAACATAATTGAAGAGTCTCTGTCTTGAGAAGAGAAACATAAATTGAGAATTCTCTTTCTTGACAAGAGAAATAGAACTATCGATTCACCGGAAGTGCTCGCAAGAGTTGTAGAACTCCGGAATTCGGTGAACCAACAATTTCAAGGATCTAGTAATTTCGGACAGATGGTCGCAGTTGATCTTTCGCGAGCACGTGTTCCAGTGGCGCCGGGGATTGCGAACGATCAATTTAGCATGGCCCGCATTTATCAAAGGCAAGGTGAAAACTATGCGAGGGACAGGGCAGGCACGCTGTCGAACGGCAGTGTTATCGACGTGTCGGTGGGATCGGGGCGAACGTTCCGACGACAAAACGCGAACAGTTGGCCCGGCGATGCGGTCTGGTACACCAGCATCGCGATGAATCGAGTTACGCGTGGGAGGGCCTCTCGCAGAGGAGCCCCGGCAATAGCCGCAGATTGAAAGCAAACAGGTATCGGGAGCGGGACTCGATGTTTACGGAGGCTCTCGTTGCATATGCAAGCCCCGGCGATTTTTTTTTCCTTTTTTGTTCATCGAACAAGCTGCTCGCCGAGGGGGTAGCTCGATTTTTCCAGCCCGGCCACATCGGACGTTCGATTTGTCCAATCAGGATTTCGGCGCGGACAAGTCTTGGACAAATCGCCGTCATAAGTATGCGGACGTGCCAATCGAGCAAACGTGTGTAAATAATCGAGCCAAAACGGTTGGTCATTCGAACGAGTTTACGGGTCTCAGTGGGCCAAACTGGTCGCCCGAAATCGATATCACTTAAAACATTCTTGATTGTCGAGCAGAACCTCTATATTCCTTTATAATAACGACAGTATTGAATCTATTCAGATTTCACAGGGTTCTCATGATAACAACAAAGAAGTATACTAAATAACTTTTTAATAAATACGTATTGAAGTCCCTACTTTACTTCATAATCGTTGGAACTTGAAACACGTTTAACACGTTGACTGCCACGCCACTCGAATTTTTACGTCAACGTATTCATCGGACCAAATTTAATTAGGATCTGTACGAAAGTTGGAGGACTAATCAACGTCGTACATTTAATTTTTTCAATTTTTATCTCATTAAATAACTTACTTTGATTTCATGGAATTTTTGAGGTTTCTAGTTTGCCAGTCAGAAAGAAAGAATTTCCATAAGTAACTCGGGTTTCCCACGGAGGGTTAATACCTACAGCAACCTGAATTTACATGGACTCGCGTACTTGTCCCGACTATAAACAAATAACTCGGTTGCCGGAGGAAGCGTCATCTCTGGACACCGGCAGTTCCAGGGGCCGTGGAACGGTCCAAAAATACTGTTCGTGATCCAAATTACCGTGAACTCGAAGATTGGGATCTCCCCTTTGCAACGGGCTCGTAAAAGTTGAAACAGGAAGCTGTCCTTTACGAGCGTGATTTTTTTATTGGCACCGGAGCCGCTGTTTGGCCGAGTACGCTCGATCCCGGGCCGATAATGTCGTTCGAACTTGAAATATTCCGTGGCTGTCTCGCGGCGATCTCTATTTCCGAGCGGGGCCGCGATGAATATTAAAGCCAGGCCCGTGGCCGTCACTTTTGAACGGGGGATTTCATCTGGCCGTATTTTGCGGGGCCGGCTCATTCGTCTTTCTATCCAAACGAGAGACGCCGGGGCTTTTAATAGCCGTTGATCGGGCAGGCGACGGTCGCGCGAATTTTTCGCCCGTTGCACGCGGACACGCGGACAGCCGCTTCAATTTCTCGGTGAATAAATCATTAAAAACGCCGGTGGATTAAATTCAGCCGGGCAAATTGGACGCGAGTATAACCCGCCGCGGCAATGAGTCACGGAACGGCTTATCGATCGGTCGAATTACGCATCCGCGTGTCGGCGATCCGGCCCCCGAAAATTTTATCCCGGTTCTCCCCCTTTCGGCCATTCAACGGTAGTTTTGCTTAATTTCACGAGTATTTTAAGTGAACGTCTAATCGTCGGTGTAATTGCGCGATCGACCGGCGACCCCGGCGCCCAGAGGATCCGTTGTGGGGCTGCACACGATCGATTCTATTAAGTAGCTGTGCTTATAAAATACAAATTTATTAATTATTGTAAGAACAGTTCTGACGCGAAGGAAATTTAAGACCACGGTGAAAAGTGTAACTAGTCAATATTTTTCCAGTATAAAAATATAATTTAATATGAAATCGAGTTGAGGCACTATCTACAACATATCTCGAGCTACTTGAAAACATTTTTTCATATTTCTCCGTTCCGAAATGGCGGCGCTAACGATTACAGAACCTAGCGCATGTTTCGGGAGAGAGTCCTAGGGAATGATGGTAACGATTTAGTCTATTAATTGTAAATTTTTTAGGGAACAAAGAGGAAATTAAAGACAAGCCGAAGGTCGTATCGCAATGGCTCAATATGTTAGAATTAAGCGATCCACCTTTCGAGTTTATCTACCCCATCGCAAGAGGAAATCGGTTTCCAGCAGGCAATCTTCGGCCCAATTTCCAATCGGCCGAAGAATCCGGCAAAAATGCGAAACCCGCGGCTGGCTCGTTCGGGCCGAAATCCCCGATAATACACAACGAACGACTATCGAAATAGTTGGTCTTATTAGGCAGGCATTTTTCGGTTCGTTTCCCTCTAATGGCAGTTCCGCTTGTCTCGCAGAAATTCGCTCGGCGGCTTCCCCCCGCGCCAGTAGCTTCATTCCTTAGGTCCCCGTATCCATCAGCGACGCGAAAGAGTCGTCGAGATACCGGAGAAGAGACGAGGGTACGCTGTAATATACCGGGTGTCCCTGCCGAGACCCGAAGCTCTCCGTTTGCAACAACTTTAGGAGCGTTCCGAGAGGAAAATATCGCACGCGGAAAATTCACACCGGAGGGAGCTGATATATGCTAACCGGAAGTGAAAGTTGGCTGATTAACGTTTACTCAGTGTAGTTTTATCGTGCTAAATTATTCGTAGCGCGTGTCGGAGCGCTCACAATAAAATTTGAGAGACTGATGCATGGGGTCACACAGAACTCGCGAAGAAAGCCATGACACTTAACCAATTCGCATCATAAGGAACTATGAAAAGAAGGCCTTCGTCGCCAAACTTTCTTCAGCACTCCACGGAACTTCAGAACTTCATATTTCAGCATTACAAGAAAAAAATTGGAATTACTACCGTGAGGATGCGACAGGTGAATGCACGAGCGAGCGCGTGCATGAGTGTGTGAGAGAGACAATAAGAAAGATGCAACGATCGCGAGCGATGTAGATTTTGTTTATGTATTTTGACGACGATCTACCAAGCGAGTAAAACAATTCGAGTTGAAGAATCGAAGTTTAATAGTTTAACGAGAGAGTTGAGAGAAGAGCCGTTTGCAATAGATAAACGAGAGATAATTGTACGAGTTTAATAAATAAGGTTATCTTGCAAACTTCACTGTGACACCTAACCGCTTGGCTTTCACCTAACCTATTCCTGCACTACTTTCATCTCCGACAACAGCCTCCATTTATATTTTTTAGCTAACGAATAATGACGGTGACCAACCAAGTTGAGGGTATATGGGGGTGATAGTGACCAGGAAAATTGAGCGTATACTAATGATGCAAATGGGTGAATCTGATACTGACAGAGTATAGTCCCTTTCTTTTTATCACACCTCGATGTTCCGTCTTGGACAACACCCTGTATGCGCGAAGGGTAGCATAGGGTGGCTAGACGGTTAGATAAAGACGATGCATGCGCATCCCCGGCGCGGCCTATGTGCGGCTGCACACGATGCACGTGACGCGAGGCTTAGGCGCGGCGCAGCGGGGCATGCATATTCGAAGCAGGAAGCCCGGGGCGTGCTTAATTTATCGGCGCGGTGTCGCCTCAGCTGTTTTCTTTTTTTTTTTTTTTTGCGCCCGGTACTGTCCCACACCCCTACCCCCGCCTCATCCAACTGCCGTTGCAATTTTTAAAGAGCTTCCCGCATTCTGACACGGGCTGAGTGCGAATCGGAGAACTAATTCGCCCCCGTGTCCCAACCACCGTTCGCCCCCAACCACCCCCCGCGAAATGCAACCGTTCGTCTGCCGCTGCTGCTGGCGTTGGAACATTCTCCGATCCCGGTGCCGCAAGAGGTGATTCATCCCCGGGGATTCATTTCGCGTCCCGATTCCGCGGGACCGGGGCTAATCACGAGGATTGGAATTAGACGCGCGGGGTTTAGGGAAATAACAATCACGGCGAGGATTAATTATGCATCGTGACGAGCAACTGTCACAGTCTTTGTAGATTGAAATCTAGAGACGGCGCGAACGCCCGGCCGCGACCGACGGAAGGAATGTTAGCAGCTACAAATGGGGCACCTGATGACTTGTCCAATAAAGATACTGTCTCTGTGGTTGGTTATAATAAATCACTCGACCCGGGCTGCGCCCGGCTTCCTCCAGTTTCGTTGCCGTTCGAAATACCGCACGGGCCGAACCTAGGCAACCGTGATCGATAGCCTGCGGATTTTATGCAGTTACGTATTTCTTGAACAACAAACTGGATAAAATTCGTCCGAATTACGGGGCTATAATTCTCGCGGAACGATCACTTTATTATTATTATTTTCGTTAGCTTAACTTCGGAGTGGTCGACTTTATTTACTCGTAACCGAAGGAGAGATTGTTTATTCATGGATACGTAATAATTTCTGAATTAAGAACAATGAATTATACGTGTCTTGTTATTTGAACCCAGTGACATTTTTAGTGAGAAATAGGGCTTGTAGTATCAGAACCACTGGCGTTACGAAAATTAACCACCCCTAGGGTTAACACATTCGCGACCGGCACATCTTTTTTTTATTTCTAATACTTTCTAATATTTTTCTAATATTTTCGAGTACCGGCGAAAATAATGAAATTCTGGAGCTGGTTGCCGCAAACTTGTATCGCTGAAGCAAGAATAAAAATGATAAAATTATTATTGAGATATCAATGTTGCAATTATGTGTCGTTTAGATTAAAACGTCAGTCAGGAATAGAATTGAAAAAGACGTGAATTCACGTCAGTCGCGAATGTGTTAACCCTTTTAGTGCCGGGCGAAAAAGAGGTGCATATGCGAATATAACCGGCCGAATTTCACGATTTTACTAGAGTTTGGAAAAAGGGTCATAAAAACCAAACGAAAAGCAATATTTACATAATTCAAAAAGCAGTGTATTAAGGACGAAATAGAGAATAAAACAGTGACGCTAATTTTTCTATATTCATTGAAAATTATATAAATAACAAAGGTATAAGTGATTATAAAGAAAAGAAAAATTCTCTCTTTCAAAACGTAATTGCACATACGAAAAGTCATCTTTTCATCATAACTTTACATAGACCGTTTATTAGAAAGTATATACTTTGCATTTCCAATATATTTTGTAACGAAATTGAGTTCTTTCTTTCAAAACGTAATTGCACATACGAAAAGTCATCTTTTCATCATAACTTCATATAGACCGTTTATTACAATGTATATACTTTGCATTTCCATTATATTTTGTAACAAAATAGATAATATTGCACAACAAACATAAAGAATAACTCCAAGGTACATGGTAGGCGCCGGACGGATTATCTCATCCGAAACGAGTAATTGTTATAGGTAATATAACATATAGAATATAAGAGAAAGTTAAACCGAAAAACTATTTGTTTTAATTCCAATAAAATTAGACCATTTATAACGTATTATATTTTGATATAGAGTTCTCTCGCAATGCGAATAGCAAAGCGCTACAAAGTGCAATCCAATATATCGGCCTCCGGCACTAAAAGGGTTAAGAAAAAGGGTTTGTAGGAAAGCTTGAGTCGCGAAACGGCGAATTTAATCCGTGAATAGGCGATTTTCCGCGCATCGGTTGATTCGGAGCGCAAAATCTGGCCCGCCGTGCGGTCCGTCGAAAAATTCGTTTCGAGCGAGAAATAACGTGGCGAGGATAACGCTCGCGGAGGAACCAGGTGGTGGGGGCGAGTCTTTATTAAATTCGGCGGGGTGCGTGCTCGGAATTAAGGTCACCGGATTCGCCGATAAATTCGGCGCCAGCCAGCGGCGTTGTTCATTCTCCCTCGGAAGCCTTGTGCATTCGATTCCAACTTGCCCGCCGACTTCGGTATCAGTTTCTGACAGTGGACAAGGCAACGGGATTCGATGTCCGCCGCAACGGGAGCCCCTAAACGCTTCGCTCGCTCGATAACCGGCTAAACAGCGGTAACGATGCTTGACCGGCGGTCACGAGGCACGAGGAACGAGCGCGAGCATGACTCGCGTGAGGCACGATAACTTCGAATCAGTCGATTATACGAGCCGGTTCGAGCTGCGCGAATCGCGGCCGAGCACCGACGCGAGTCCTACTCGTTCGTTCGCGAAATATCGGCACGGTTAAATAACGTTTGAACGCGGCCATGAACGTTTCGCGCGCAGCATAAATCGTCTTTTCTAAATTCTGCCCGTAAAAGTTTGCATTACATTTCAATGAAGTTAAAGAAGCGGTATTTATGTTTCGAAATTATCGTGCCTGGAGAGCGGGAACGACGACAGCGCGAACGTGCCGCAAGAATTATGGGCGTGGACTACTACTGTGATTTCTACTCGTTTATCACGCGCGCAGAGAAACACGATGATGCAGCGACGCAAATGTTTGCGCATTCGGCTAACAAGTGTATTTATCCGTCTAAGAGACTTCTAGTGAAAACTGTAATGAGTATCGTTTTCATTGATCGCATTATGGTAGAGAATGTAAAATGGAAAATAGAAGGTACGGCTTTGCAGAGTTTCGCGTGGAATAATTCGAATAATGACAGGGTAAATGGATGAGGTTCGGCGTGTTTTAACAGCCTCGTTAATTTAGCCCTTTATGCCCTGAGGAACTTGAAAGCACCGTGTTTATTTAAACGCCTCTGTGAGCCAGATTGTACCTAGTTTCCCTCAAAATTCCATTTTAAATCGCCGCTCTATATACGTTCACGTTTTAATGCTTGCCAAAATCATTAAAATGTAGGACGTTTAGTAACATTACTCCAATTTGCTCTGAATCTTGCTTTCTGGCATTTTAAATTAGTCACATTTGAAGAGGAAATAAATCACGTTGGGGAACTTGATTTCAGAACATCAACAAATTTTTAAAGTTTTGTGTTTTATAGTTCTTTGAGAAATATCAATTTTGGGATACGAATACAAATATAAGTAAAATTAGTACTTTCGAATACCTGCAAGTATAAATATAATTAAAATTATTACTTTAGAATACGAATATAAATATAATCAAAATTAGTACTTTCGAATACCTGCAAGTATAAATATAATTAAAATTAGTACTTTCGAATACCTACAAATATAAATACAATTAAAATTAATACTTTAGAATGCAAATATACAGAATTAAAATGAACAATTTAGAATATAAATCTCAATGGAACCAAATCGAATACTTCGAAATACAAATACAATTGAAACGAACACTTTAGAATATCCAGGATACCTTAAGATAAACAAGTGGATATTTCAATTAAGATTTGCACAACAACACAAAGCCGGAGTCTGGCTCATACGATCCCAAAGGGCAGCATTTCCCCTTTGCGAAGTATCCGGATAAAGAATCGAACAATACACGGAATGAAATCGAAAAAGAACAGCTTCTTTTCAAAACTTTTGTCCTTCTCTGGAGACGAGACGAAAACGTACCGAAAACTTCGCCAATATTGAACACCTATGAATATGGCTTCCTCGTGAGTCTGCACGAGCCCGTAATACTCCAACTAACAGTGCGAAATACTCTCGCGCGCGCACACACGCACACACGCGCGCGCGATCGCACACGCTCCGTTTTTCCCTCCCTATTCGTTTACCATAGCCTTTCTCCATTTTCCATCTCTGTAGAACACCGAGTGCCTGGCACAATTGATTTTCCACGGGAAAAAAGGGGAGAAAAACCCGTGGAGGTAAAACGAGATGTGGTCGATTCTCGATTGGTCGATAACGATGTCATTAAAACTAGGACTCGACCGATTGTCCGATTCACCGAGGAAATTATTTCCACGGGAGAATTCTGCAACTTAAAACGACAACGTCCTTAATCTAAACGATTCCTCCTTTTTTTCTCCCGTGATACTTTCAGCAATAATGAGATTTAAAGTCAAGGTAGAAAGAGAATTACCGGTAACAGGCAGAACGGTAGAACCATTACGTTCTGTTACTTCTTCTGATTCCTTGAACAACAACATTTTCAAAGGAGCAGCTTTCTCTCAAAAAAATATTCAATTCTTTCGATTCGAAAATATTTTAGTATCTGTGTTCGGCGCATTTCTAGAACACACAATTTTAGTGAAATTAAAGCACGAACGAAATTTATTCCAGCCTTTCTTCCTCACATAAAATAATATAACCTTCCCACCGAAAAATCACGAGATTTCAAATATACTGTTATATTATTTCGACGAAATATTTTCCACAAAGCTGCGCAGTCCAGCGGCGAGATAAAAACACCGCTCGGGAAAAATCGTTGCGGTTCAAACTGCTGATAACCGCAATTATTTCTCCACCAGTCGAACAACTGATGGAGCAATAGATGGGATCGGTTAGCATGATCCGGCAAACATCAGGTCAGCGATATTTCGCGCGTGCGGAACGAAAAATTTTCGGTAAGCATCGTCGTCGGCGGCGGCTTTATTGCCGGCGACGAAAATAAATTAGCCGGTTCAGAATGCCAGTGTCGCATGCGCTAATGTGAATTTGTGGCATTACGAGCATGAAACATAGCCGCGCCGTGCCTGATTCCGGCAGGTTCGCATGCAGAACTCGCCGGGGCTGCCAGTAGGGACACACGGGTTTAACGAGAATCGCATCGGGTGCATCAGACGCGGCATGGTGGCGTAAACACATTGCCCCTATCGATCGAATTTCCCCCCAGAGAGCAGAGAGCGTTGTGAGAAATTACAGGTGATTGCATTCCTACCCTCAATAACGCAGTCTGCTCGTTGTCCGAGCGAAAAATCGTACGGCCTATCGCAGGGGTAGCGCGAAGAGACGTTGCATTCGTAATGCTCGAATCCGCCGCCGGCCGAAAACTTTTCTTCGTTTCCGTTTTAAAAGCCTCGCATTTCTCTGCGACTCGGTTCCCAGAATCTGGGAACGAGGAATTAGTCGCATCGATTTTCTACCGGCAGTCTTCCGTTTCGAAAAGCTGCGGCAGAAAATTCCCACGCGTGCACTGACGATGAATTAAACTTTCCACAAAATAACAAATAATTTTCTGGCGTTTCTAGATTCGTTTCTCCATAGATATCTCTAGAGAATAATTACATATAGAACTTATATATCTCTAGATACATAATTTTTCGCTTCACTGTATAATTATTAGGGAAATAAGAAGAAGAACCTATTTTCCGGGGATTTTGGCTTCCATCGGTTTCATAATCACCGGCGGAAGTGGATTCGTAGCATTTTTAAATTCGTTTCTCTATAGATATCTCTAGAAAATAATTAGATATATAGATTTTATATCTCTAGATATATACAATTTTTCGCTTCACTGTATAATTATTAGGGAAATAAGAAGAAGAACCTATTTTTCGGGGATTATTTATTTTTAAGGGATTACCTATTTTATGGATTATATATCTCTAGATGTATATAATTTTTCGTTTCACTGTATAATTATTAGGGAAATAAGAAGAAATACCTATTTTTGGGGGGCGGAGGGGATTTTGGCTTCCATCAGTTTCATAATCACCGGCGGAAGTGGATTCGTAGCATTTTTAAATTCGTTTCTCTATAGATATCTCTGGAAAATAATTAAATATTTAGATTATATATTTCTAAATATATATAATTTTTCGTTTCACTGTATAATTATTAGGAAAATAAGAAGAAGAACCTATTTTCCGGGGATTTTGGCTTCCATCGGTTTCATAATCACCGGCAGAAGTGGATTCGTAGCATTTTTAAATTCGTTTCTCTATAGATATCTCTAGAAAATAATTAGATATATAGATTTTATATCTCTAGATATATACAATTTTTCGCTTCACTGTATAATTATTAGGGAAATAAGAAGAAGAACCTATTTTTCGGAGATTATTTATTTTTTAGGGATTACCTATTTTATGGATTATATATCTCTAGATATATATAATTTTTCGTTTCACTGTATAATTCTTAAGGAAATAAGAAGAAGAACGAATTTTTCCCGAGGAAAAATTTTTCCAGAATTTTGGCTTCCATCGGTGCCATAATCGCCGGCGGAAGTGGATTCGTTCGGTGTCGTTCGTGCGATTCGCGAAAAGCGGCCGGGTATCAATTAAGGGCGGGATTTGTTCGGCAGGAACGAGGCAATTTGCAAAGTGTGTTGAAGCACGATCGGCGGCCGGGAGGACGAGCGAGGAAATCAAGGGAACGAGCCCTTCGGCGTAGACCCTCGACGACGACAGCCTTGACACCGAGGCGAGGGGTCCGACGACGGACTTCCGTATTTTCGCCAGAAATCTTACAAGCCTGCAGGGAAACGTTCTTGTTACTGTAGCACGCCGGCCGACAATAAGCAATTACGTAACGCCCGTCGACGGAGCATTATTCATTCCCTCCGAGCTCTCGAATTCCTCGCTCTTCGTTCCCTGTAATTTATGGCGACAAGTATTCCGAAGTGGCGTACACCTGTTTTCCTCTCTTTCTCTCGTTCTCGCGCGGAGAAAGGAAAAAATTTAAATTAGATTTACCGGTCGACGCTCGGAGTCACGCTCTTACTTATCCTACCTGGCGCAACATTTTTATCGGCGGATCTTTTTTTTCATTGTTCGAAATTGGCTCGGACCGCGGACCGATTCTTGCCAAGTGGTTTGCGAGTTATTTAATTTTTATGTTAATGTAGACGGTCAAAAATATGCGAGGAAAATGGTTCTGTCAAACTTTGAATGAATCTAGACCATAGTTCCGGTCGAAAGCATCTGTCTAGCGAAGGTCAACCTCTTGTACTATATCGTCTAGTCATCATCTACAGTGAATTCTCGATATATGTCAACAACACGGGTCTTGCGTCTTGCGTCGACATACCAGCGTTATGTTTACACTCCTCGGCGTCCGAGACCTCTCGACCTTCGTGACGTCTCACGAGGTATACCCCGCGGTAGTGGGGATAATTCCGACGTTTATTATCCAGGCCTTGGCGACGTATATAGAGAAATCACAGTGCCAGAGTCGGCAGCGTTTGGAGAATATAGGCACACGAGAAACTCAAACCTTCTTCTACTTCTAAGAAATCATGGACGACGAAGGTTTGATCAACAGCCTTCCAGTTACCTTTAATAAAATAAATGAATAAGTAGCGGTGAAACAAATGGTGGCGGCGAAGAGAGGAAAAATTTTAGTGGAACCTGCTCTGGAAACGGGAATTTTCAGGAACATCGAACCAAGTATTACCGAAGCATTCCATCGAGACCCGTCGGAATCCATCGAAGACTCGATTCTGCCGGGTGGTCGACCGTCAACCGGATTCTTATCGCATTTGCAACTGTTTCAACCTGTTGCGAGAGCGCAGGACGGCGTCGGGACGGTTGAAAATTTGATCGAAACGTAACCGGTGTCCCCCGAGGTGGCATGAGAGGAGAGAGAGAGAGAGAAAGAGAGAAAATGAGAGGAGAGAGATGGGACTAGAATTCCAAAGTTCCGAAGCTTTTGTCCAACCCGGCCCAACGATAAACCGTTACGGCTGCCTTGGGTTATGGCCGCGCCTGCTCGTCGTGTGTATGGAAAATCGCATGAATATGCGCATACAGGCCGCCGTACACGGATACACGGCTGACCGGTCGTTATTGGAAAACAGTTGGTACAACCGATGGAGTAGGAAACGAAATGTATCGACGTTGCGGCCGCCGCGATCTCGCTGGCCCCGATCTGTCACACAAATCACCCCCTCCACCGTCTCCCCCGTCGACCACCGTTCACACCACCCACTTTAGACGCGCCGTGTAATCTCGACCTTTGCCCCTTGTAAATATCCGTTTCCCGCCGATATTTACTAACAAACGGGCACGTCAAACGATCCCTGTTGACCGGCCACCGGCGATCGTGTTTGGCCCCGAACGTCACCGGCAATGTGCTATGAAAATTATTCGGACCCCTGCTCGATTCCGCGATATTACCGTGCTCCAACAACATTTGTAGTTTCGTTTGTCCCAAGCCTCCCACCTTTGTAACTATCGCCGCATCATTTTTGTGGATTCCTCCACAAAAATAAATAGAATAATAATCTTATCTCGAAGCTTAATGTCCCAAAAAATTGTTGACAGAGCGATCAAAATTGCACTGTGCAAATGTACATTGTAGGAATGTGCATTGTGGAAATGTACATTGTAGGAATGTGCATTGTGGAAATGAATATTGTGGAAATTTACATTGTAGGAATGTGAATTGTGGAAATGTACATTGTGAACATGTACATTGTAGGAATGTGCATTGTGGAAACGAATATTGTGGAAATATACATTGTGAACATGTATATTGTGAAAATGAATATTGTGGAAATGTGCATTGTGAAAATGTACATTGTGGGAATGTGAATTGTGGAAATGAATATTGTGGAAATGTACATTGTAAACATGTACATTGTAGGAATGTGCATTGTGGAAATGAATATTGTGGAAATTTACATTGTAGGAGTGTGAATTGTGGAAATGAATATTGTGGAAATGTACATTGTGAACATGTACATTGTAGCAATGTGCATTGTGGAAATTAATATTGTGGAAATGTACATTCTGGGAATGTGCATTGTGTTCGTGCATCGTATAAATATACCTTTTGGCCATACATTGTAGGAATTTACATTGCGTTCCTACTCGAATCGTTTGACTCAACATTACAAGGGTTATCCTCTCTTAAACGATGAGTCGATTAAGGAGAGTCATATTATCACGTTACCACAACGATATCGATTAAATCGTCAAATTTTTCCTGGATTCCTCCACAAAAATAAATAGAATAATAATCTTACTTCGAAGCTTAACGCCCCAAAAAATTGTTGACAGAGCGATCAAAATTCCGCTTCGACGAAATTTTCCGACAACAGGCTGCAAAGGATAAATCTACAGAAGCGTGTATCGATGTATGTAACGCGACTGGTTACCGAATCGGGATTTCGTTGGCGGAATTAGCCGAGCATAATTCGCCGATCGCAAATCACCGTTTCGCGCACAAACACGGGGTCGCAACAGCGACACGCGTCGCAGCCGCGAAGCACGAGACGTGGACGATTAACTCGGCCATTGTTGGTATCAAAATCGGCCGGTAATAAAGTCTTGGCAATATTTACGCATGAAATTAACGCGAGCCGCGACCGTGGTACGCGCAATAACTAAACGCTTCGTTTTATTAAGCGCTTGTACACCTCTGTAATTTTCCCGTTTCGCCCGGCAATGTCGCCGAGCGCTAACTCTCCGCTCGCGGATTACAATAATAATCCGCGAGCGGCCCTGTAACGATCCTGCATCGAAATCGCTGATTTCCGGTAATTATTTTCACGATCGTCCATTTATCTCCCGTCCCGACAATATTTCGCTTCCTCGCGAGTTACGCGATCCATTCGACAGCTTTCAATTCGGTGATCAAGCTCGACGAACTGCCGCCTGGATCGAACGGAGAGATTTTATTAGTTCGATAATCAAGCAATCTAGACTTCGCCGAGCGACGATCAAGCTTGACGAATTATTTATATTTCATTTTCACGACTGCTCTTATTTGTTCGCAGCAGAGATTCTTCGACTGCAGCACGAAATATCTGAATGAATTGCACTTTGTTCGGTTTATCCGGGCGTTTATTAAACCTTCGTTCAATCGACACATTCGTTGTTAATTGTATTGCACGTGGCAAAAAGTTCGAAATTAACCTGCAGGTTTTATCAAAATTACGGGAGACAAACTTTGGTCGCATTTGAATGCGAAACGTTGTCACGTTGAAATGCTGCGGATACAATGTGCTACAACGTGCTCGTTAAACAAACGAATGCGAAGAAGTTGCAGGTGAATAAAATTCTATTTCCTTTCGAAATGGATCCGAACCGGTGAGGCGCATTAATCGCGTATTATCGGCGTCGATAGAAAAGTCTTTATCAAAAGCCGCCCCGCTCGTAGGATAATCCGATGTAAATTCGCGGTATAATGTCACGTGGTATCGCAGTGTGCGACGTTCAGGGGTGGTGGGGATCGTCCTGGCAGCGTCGAAGCTTGATACAGTTTCCAATTTCATCGACCCCTGGCGACGCTATCGTAGAGGAGGACGATATTCTTGAGCGGTTTGTAATACGAAACAAATTGATGGCCATTTCCGTAGGCAGGCTCCCGAATATGTGTGCTCCACGTAGAGAAAGCTGCGCGATTTTTATCGCCGGGGCCGTATTAGGAGCCTATACCCCCCACCCCCCACCCCCTTTTTGTCCTCCAGCGTTCTCAGTCGCGTTCGATCCTCCAGACTCATAAAAGCAATAACTCGCAATTTACGGGGTCAACAGTTTGGCCGCGCATAAGGTGAACCGGAGCCAAGCTGGCACGAGCCGTGCACGCCTACGTTTTTCAATTTCAACAGTCGAAAACACCGTCTGCCGAACGACCTATTGAAACTCTCTCGTAAAAGTCCGTCTCTCCTTCGTTTCCACGCGCGTTCCGCCCATCCCCTTGGCGATTTTTTACCCCCGCGAACGGTATCGGGCCCGGCACCGGCCAGAAACAATCATAACTAGGCTTGCGGATTATACGAGCCGTTTCATGCGAGAGTGGTCCAATTTTTCGCCTGTTTTGGTTGAACGCATATCAGGAATTTAGCTTGTCGTCAACGCGGCAAATCGTTAAAGGGGCAGTCGGAATTTTTCGACTTCCGGGGCCTCCAATTAAAGCTGGACGCTTGCACTTCGTGATACGACTGAAAATTTATCGATCCTGACTTGATAGCTCGCAGGGTAATTTGCAGATTTTAAAGGGTTAATTCGAGATGATTTTAAAATGTGTTCCCGTAGGAATTTTTTAGGGAATTTTTTATTTAAGGGCTATAATTGAAGCTGCTTGCACTTCATGGTAGAACTGGCTAAGTTTACAGGAAAGCTCGAAAAATTTGTCAATCCTGACCTGATACCTCGCAGGGTAATTTGCAGATTTTAATTATGTTAATTCGAGGTGATTTTAAAATGGGTTCCCGTAGGAATTTTTTAGCATTTAAGGGCTATAATTGAAGCTGCATGCTTGCACGTCATGGTAGAACTGGCTAGGTTTACAGGAAAGCTCGAAAAATTTATTTATCTTGACCTGATACCTCGCGGGGTAATTTGTAGATTTTAAAGGGTTAATTCGAGATGATTTTAAAATGTGTTCCCGTAAAAATTTTTTAGCATCTAAGGGCTCCAATGAAAGCTGAATTTTTGCACTTCATGGTAGGTCTGTTTGGTAGAAAATTCGTAAGCATCACGAGAATAATAAACACATGTAAACCTTGGAAAATGAGGTTACTTCGAGTCAATTTTTTAACATACCTCCGCAAAGGAATTTTTGAGCTTTCGAAGGGTGAAATTGGAGCTGAAAGATCGCACTTTATGATAGAAGCCGTGAGGTTTGAGAAGAATCTCTCAATCATGTCGAGAAACCGGTAAAACCCGAGAAAATCAGGAATTTCAGTAAAAATCAAAGGATAAATATAACGGATCCGTCCAGTCCCATCGTAAACCAATCAGAGGCACCAATAGCCGATAAGAGACGTCGTAAAGAGGGAACTGTTACGGTTTTCGTTCCTCGTTTTCCACTGAACGGATCGTTTGTACCCGATCAAGAGAAATCGCCGAGAATCGACCGGTAATACGAGCAGAATGGCAGAACAAGAAACTCGGGATGGATGGATGGATGGACAGGGGCAGGGGGTGGGTGGAGGGTGTGACAGGGGGTAGTTGACTCGGACCGGAGTCACCCCATACAAAGAACGATGATGAATCGCGGCTTGATGACGATAAGAAATCCAGATAAAAGCCGGGGTTCTTTGATAGGAAGTCGGTGATACGGCATCGATGAAAGAATCCATCGACTGGGATTGGGGGAGACAAGAAAAACAAGGTGACTGAGTTGATTGAGTCTTCGTGGAATGTTGTCGGGGGTGTGTTCTCGTAAGACATGCCGATTTCAAAGCCCGGAAAAACGATTTCTACCCTTGCTGAGGAACCGTGGATAACAAATGATGGGTACTCTCCAACTGATCTCTGTCTCTCTCTCTCTCTCATTCTCTTCCCCTTTTTCGTTCGAGGACAAGTTAGGCACAGAATTTATATTTTCTCTCGATAGATTGATTGCCAATAGCGTCAACTTTCGACAAGCTCGTTGTAAAAGTTTATTCCGAGAGATGACACTCGAACGACAATGTCCGAGTCTATTCTAATTCAACAGCGGTTGTTCAATTACGTGAAGTGAGCAGGTCGAGACAAAAATTGACAAATTAACACACAATCCTGAGGATTAACCCTTCAGTGGAGGCGTCTACGTGACTCCGAAAACTGTTTCAACATTTATTACACGAGGTCAGATTGTTAGAGGCGACACAGTTTCAAGTAATTGCTTCCTGGAGTGAAGTACAGCTCAAGATCAAGCATCTTCACTTGTACAGCGATCATTCTAGCGCTGAATACTTTACCAAAAAAAGAAAAAAGAATAACGGAACAAGGTGACGGTTGTCGCGTCGCAGCATGTTCTTAACAAATTCGTTTATCCGGCCCATTCCGGGCGAGCATCGCGCTCATCTCGGCGTCGGCGCGCGGCATAAAGAGAGAAACGTTTCCATTTAAGCGAAGCTTTTCAATTATAAAGTGTTCCCCTTCCGGGCGGTGGAGCACGAGGCACGCTTCAATTCCCTCGTCTCCTTCGTTTTTCAGACAGCCATCAGCGGCAGTAGCAGCCGCCGCAGCAGCAGCAGCAGCAGCAGCAGCAGCAACAGCATCAGCAGTAGCAAAAGCAGCAGCAGCAGCAGCAGCAGAAGCAGCAACTCGTTTTCCCGTCCCGACTGTCACTCTTTCTTCTCGCCTCTGCGGCCGTCCTCGTCTCTCCCAGCGTTTCGAGGCTGCGTTCCGCGGCTCGCCGGAGTCACCGCAACGTTCTCGCTTCCGGTTACACGACGTCTCACAGAGGAGCGGCGACGTTTCTCCGGTTCTTCTTGAAAAATCGACCAGAAACGATCCCCGACGCTCTTTTCTTCCGCTTCCTTCCTCCCCTCCCCCTCCCCTTGTCCCAAAACCCCTTTTGTTCCTCGTTCACCCCGTTCGCGCCCCGTTCCCTCCCCCCTTTACACCCCGACGATGTCTCTCCCTCGTTACCGTGAATGTCGCAACGAGTTCAGGCGGAATTTCAAGGAGGGCCGCAAACGACGTCACTTCCACCCGAGATACGCTCGACGATATCGGACACAGGAGATCGCCGTGATGGATCAAGGAATCGTCTATGGCCTGGAAACGTGCGCCCCGCATCGGCCACCCTCCCTCCCTCGCTCTCGAGGTACCCTCTATTCCGTGTTCTTCGTTGGCCCCCTCGCCCTCCCCCGTTCCTCGTTTTCAGCGAGAGCGGAACGATCCGATTATCGTGAGAAAACACGGAGGAGCCGCTTTGAAGAAACGCCGACGACTGGCATTGATATTTTCTCTCGGACCGGGCGGCCGAAGTCCCGTGGAATCGTTTTCCATTATCGAGCGGCCGGCAAATACGATTTCATACGATCCAGCCGACGAGCGGCGGCGGGTGTGTTTCGCTCCTGACTGCGACTCCCGTCTACGTCGTCCTATTCAGCTCCCAAAACTCGGGGAAGACCTATCGGATGCTGAAGAGGCCGGGCCAGGAATCCCGTGGCGTGGCCGATCAATGCCACGACAGTCTTCCACCGTTCTCCTTCCTCTCCCCGTCTCTCTCTCCATCGCTCTCACCCCCCTTCTATCTTTCTCCGTCTCCCTCGCTCTCCCTCGTTTGGCCCCCCTACCAACCTCCATCATCCCCATCGTCATCTTCGCCCACCCTCTCGATGTCGCAAAAGTTCAGCTTTCTCTCTCTCTCTCTCTCTCTTTCTCTTTCTCTGCCTCTCGCTAGATAGCTAGCTAGCTAGCTCGCTCGCTCCACCGCGGGCCCTCTCCTTCCGTATTCGCCAACCTCCGCCAGTTCACGTGGCGGCCCTCCACCGCCCGGGCCAGCTTTCTTCTTTTTCACCGCAGAGAATAGAAGATCCTCACACTCCGGCCGGCACACATCGCACACGACGCCGACCATTCACCGATCCGACCCCCGTGCATTATTGAAACTGGATCACCGATGCAACCCGGCTATGCACGCGACCAGGTCGCCGGCTAACCGCGCCACGGCACACGCGCGTCCGCGGCCGACTCTCGCTCGATCACGAAGATGATGAGACCCGCACGGTTGATTTTTGAATCGACGCGGAAGACTTGCAGCGGTTGCGCGGCCGATTCGAGTGCCGCGAGTGGACGTTCGATGTTGAGGGTGCAACTTGTCCGCGGTTCATGATGGTTGATGGATTTGTGTGCGGAAGCGCGCACTGCGTTTGTCCGTACTTTCTACGATGTTTATAAATGGACACTGGCTGTGTGTATACTGTCGCAACGAGTACAAATGTACGTGGTAGGAATATATATTGTGGGGATGTGTATTGTGGAAATACACATTGCGGGAATGTACATTGCGGAAGTGTACATTGTGGGGGTGTACATTGTGAAAATGTATATTGTGGGAGTGTGCATTGTAGAAGTGAATATTGTGGGAGTGTACGTTATGGAAATGTACGTTGTAGGAATATAAATTGTGGAAATGTATATTGTGAGAGTGTGCACGGTGGAAATGGACATTGTGGAAATGTACGTTGTGGAGACACGTATACATTGTAGGAATGTGCACTGTGGAAATGTACATTGTAGGAATGTGCACTGTGGAAATGAATATTGTTGAAATGTACATTGTGAACATGTACATTGTAGGAATGTGCATTGGGGAAGTGAATATTGTGGAAATGTACATTGTGAACATGTACATTGTAGGAATGTGCATTGTGGAAGTGAATATTGTGGAAATGTACATTGCGAAAATGAATATTGTGGAAATGTGCATTGTGGGAATGTGCATTGTGGAAATGTACATTGTTAACATATACATTGTGAAAATGAATATTGTGGAAATGTGCATTGAGGGAATGTGCATTGTGGAAATGTACATTGTGGAAATGTACATTGTGAAAATGAATATTGTGGAAATGTGCATTGTGGGAATGTGCATTGTGGAAATGTACATAGTGAACATATACATTGTGAAAATGAATATTGTGGAAATGTGCATTGAAGGAATGTGCATTGTGGAAATGTACATTGTGAACATATACATTGTGAACATGAATATCGTGGAAATGTGCATTTTGAAAATGTACATTGTGGGAATGTACATTGTGGAAATGTACATTCTGGGAATGTGCATTGTGTTCCTACATTGTATAAATATACATTTTGGCCGTACATTGTAGGAATGTACATTGCGTTCCTACTCGAATCCTTTGACCCAGCATTAAAAGGGTTATCCTCTCTTAAACGATGAATCAATTAAGAAGAGTCATATTATCACGTTACCACAACGATATCGATTAAATCGTCAAATTGTTTAACGAAGTCCGCTTGAAGAAGGAAGCATCACCGCTGACTTAGCAAGATCAAAGCCGAGTGGTCGAGCAGGGAGGGACGCATCTCAAAGTCCAAAGTCAACGGAGACGTTCGAAAACGAGGGAGGCAGAGCTTCGTCGAAACTGTCGGACACTTTGGAATCAGATTTGGCGAGGAGTCGTGAATCGCGGCCGGATGCTATACTACCAAGGGTGGCCAGAACTTTCGGCTGGACACAATTTCCACGTGGGTCGACTTCTATGGCCGTGAATCCCGGGGATTAAACGGTCCCGTGTTTAACGTCGAAGGGCGTCGAGGAGCGATCGAGCGATCCGAATTGACACTCGTCAGGCGTCCGCCGAGGCAGAGCGATCCAGAGCGTGGCGAGGGGGGGGGGGGCAATGCTGGACCGAGGCAAAGCGAGGCGAGGGACTCTATTTATCATGCGTATCGTTTCCCCGCTGGCTATGAAACCACGATCCCAGGAGAGATTTCGTCGCCGGAACTATCGAGCGTTCTCGCTGCCTAGCCCGGCTCCGTCGGCGTCGATCGAGAAACAGCGGGAACGATCGAGCGAAATTGATTGAACGGGGGCAGCGCCCTATCTGCCTGCAGCGTCGTCTTTGATCGGGATAAAGCCCGGCGTGCCAGTGTGCCGGATATGCAAAGGCGCGGGGATGTGTGGACGCTGCAAGACGAAGGAAGGGCGGATCGGTTTTGTCTGTTCATTTGCCGGCTAACGAAGTTACATCCGGAGCGGCTAACCTAATCATTCGACCACACCAGTCGCGGCGTCTACTCTGCCCATCTATCCGTCTATTTACCGTGCCAAACGCCTTTGTCGGCTGCCGTTCCCATCGAACCTCCTCGGCCGCGAATGTTTATCGGCGAATTAGAACCGTCGACTACGTCGACTCTAGACCGGTTCGTGCCTTTTCAATCGCCGTACACCGCGGTTCTTGAATCTTGTTTGACTGACGGATCACCTTTAAAACCTCTGCTAATCTTAATGGTTACCACCCTCTAATCTTAATCCTCGCGACTGGACATGTGGTTTCTAACCTTTGGCAGCAAGTAGGAACCTGATACTTTGCAGAATTTCTTTGCGAACTTGAACCTTCATTTATCTCCTCGTAATGCTCCAAGGAACCTCTCTGACTTTACTCAAAACCGTAGGAATTGTTACAAATATCATTCGATCAATTGGCACTCCAAAGGATCCCAGGAAGTCAAAGTAGTTTAGTTAACGAAATCAAAAATCAAAAACTAGTAATTGCACTTTTGACCTCTCCAGATCCCACAAATCCTAAATTCTAAGAAAGAAATTCTAAGGAATTACCTTCTAAAAATGGTTGAAGATTCTTGTCAGGCAGTCAAAGTGTTGACAAGTGAGCTGGAAATTAGGGGAAACAGGGTATAAATTGCTCGCATTGATGGACCACGTTGCAGGCAAATGTCAGACAGACGCACAGAGCGAAGGGAACTCTCATTTGGGTAAAACGGCGATTTCGGTAGCGTCGAATGAGACAGGCCAGCTAAAAGCAAGTGGAACGAGGGCAGTGTGTAATCAGACAAGTAGCGCAGAGACTGGGTCTGGTCGGACGTGAAGCGCACCTGATTCTTGGCAATGGGGACGGAGCATAGTCTGCGGCTTAACAAATGGAACGTGAATAGTCGGCTGTTGAATTAAATGGAATAGCCACTCTGGTCAGACAAGACGAGTGGTAGCATCACTGACCGGAGAAGCGAGGCAGTCTTCGGTCAGGCAAGTAGAATGGGACAATCCTTGCTCTGACAAGTGAAACGAGAACAGGCTGAATGGACGTAGCCTTCGGCCAATGAGTGGCAACAAGGTGGCTGGCAATGCGTTTGGTCAGACAACTGTTAAAATTAACCCTTTCAGTGTCGAACAAGGATATATCAACGATGTGTATTTCAGTCACCACTAAAAGAATTGCTTAATCATTTTTTGGTACGCTGTAGGGTGATTTAAGTGATATGATAGGAGACTTTGGTGGATAAGTAGAGTAACAGTGCGTTTGGTCAGACAAATTTTAAAATTAGTAATTTTTGGTACGTTGTGGGGTTGTTTAAGTGATATGGTAGGAGACTTTGATGGACAAGTGGAGTAACAATGCGTTTGATCAGACAAGTCTTCAAATTATTGCTCTCATTTATATTCTGGGATAATTTAGTGAGTGATATGGCTGCAAGCTTTGGTGGACAAGTGGAATGATATCGTTTGTGATCAGACAAGACCTGCGACAAAACTTGACTAAACAAAACAAAATTATCAGCAATTATACAGATTATAGAACTTCATCAAACATTGTGTACATGATGGAATAAGTGGTACAATAAAGTCCTCAGGTTATACGAGTGGAATAGGAGCGTCCATGATCGGACCAGTAGAATAAGGATGATCTATGATCAGACAAGTGGGACGTAAAAATTCTGAATTTTCTTTAATATTTACAAAACGGAATACTTGTTTGCCAACTATTTAGATATTATTAAACACGTTCGATTCATTTTGGACTATTCTCTACTTTCCCGGCGAAATCGCTTCCTAGTAAAACAATCCCAAATTGTCGTTAATTAATCCTAAATTGATATTGCGAAACACGATCCTCGAAAAAAGCACCGCTGGTGTTTTAAAAGCAGGACAGAGCTGTTTCCACTCTACGTCCGGCAGAATTGTCAATTTCATTTTTATGCATACAGATACAGCTGGAAACAGGGAAGCAGAAATACAGTTATTGGCGCGAAGTTAAAGAATCAAATCGAATGTTTCCACGGTGTCGCGCTAATAATCCCGCAAAACGTTCCGGTGCCGAGCAAGCGGAAACGCGGAACGGTATCTTCCAATCTACGGGAACACAGAGAGCATCGCCAAATAGACGAGCGAACGAGAACGCTTCACGAGCGGACGAGTGGAACGAAATTACCGCGAATTTTCTCCTCGACAAAATCGGAACGATTCGGAGAAGAGCCCTGACAATAGTCACCGGGATAAGACTTTTTAATTGTCCCCTCTCCCCCGGCCAAACTTTTAGTACGTTTTTACGTCATTCTACCAGTTTTGATCGGATTGAATCCGTGACACAGTCCCGGGGTAAATCGTAAAGTTCGGACCATAACCGGGCGCTTCTCCCACACGTTCGTCGTGGACACGGGCTTTTTCGACCGCGTCTGTTTTTTTCATTATCGACGGAATGATCGCGACGCTTGATCGCGCGCCGTTCGCTCGCCGGGTCGTCCGGTTTCTCGCGATGCCGGCCATGAATACAAAGGACGGTATTACACCCGGAAGAGAAACAGCCCCGATGGAAATGATCTCGAACGCCGGGGCCGTGGTATTAACTTTTTAATGGAAATTTAATTGGGAGGAATAGCGTCGGCGCGGGACTTGTTCGCGTTCTCGGTGAGAGCTCGCTCGGCGGGGGTTCCTCGGCGATATCGAACGTGCAATCTCACGATGATTAATTAGGACAACATTGTTTGCAAATTGCAGGGGCCACGGCGGTTGCCCCGCGAGCACATAATAACGGGGGGGGGGAAGAATGCGCGTGTGATTGGTCGTCGCTCGACGCCGGGGCATTGAAATGCAAAATGAACAAAAATAAAATGGAACGAAAAAGAAAGAAAGGGAAAAAAGCTCACGGGGTCGGAGAAAATGGAAGAAGCCGTCGCGGCGCGGCGCGGCGCGACGCAGCGCGGCGGCGCGGGAACGATGGGTCCTTTGACACAACCTTTCCTCTCCTCTCCCTTAATTTGCTCTGAATAGCAGTTGATTGATCAAGATTGAGCAAGACGGAGTAATGCAATTACGTATCCCGGAGATCCTCGACGTGCGCCGATAGAGTTCGCGGGACGCAGTTTTCAAACGAGCCCCCCAAAGTTTCGACGGTCTTTTACGGCGACGCTGATCAAAGGGAATCGACGAATTTCGAGCCCGGTTGGAATAACTTTTCTCTCCGCGAAAAGCCCCGGGAAAAGTAAAGCGAGAAACGGAGGGAACGCGAGGAAAACGGCAGAGAGACAGAGAGAGAGAGAGAAATGGAGAGAAGGTAAGTGTATCAAGATAGCTGAATAGGATGGTAACAAGATAATGGCGGCTCGTTTCCACAATAATTCGAATCGCGGCCCTTCTTTGCATATCGCGGTCTGATTTCCAGGAAAGCTCTCGGGCCACGCACGCGATGCACGCCTCCGCGCAGATTTCTCCGGAGTAATGGGCTTTCCCTCGTAAGTAGATGGTTCGCCGAGGGAAACTGGTTCAACGGGGACTAATCTAAAATAAATATACAACGCCGGGCGACGCTCTTCAGCGGCGCGGCCGTTCCGCCGAGGAGGACCCGCTTAAGGACCAAGGATTACGACCGGGGAAAATCTCTCACGGCGAACGCAATCTCTGCCGGATGCTAACGCCGAACACCCCCCCGGGGAATTGAATGTCTCAGGCTATGATTGTCCAAACGCAATTCTTGTCTAAACGATACAAAATCAAGAATTGTGTGGGGACATCAGCGCTCGAGGCGCGACTCAACTGCTCCGGAAGCTTTCCCGTGGAACGGCGAGGTAAATCGAAAGCTTACAACACGTTCTTCTGATTTCTTCAACATATTTTTGGGACGAGAAGTAACGTTGGCTTGGCAGATACTCGAGCATCCATTAACAGTAGAACTACCGAGCAATAAATGCGACTGACGTATATTGCTTTGTAACAGTGAGAAGACTGTGGCCATTCAGACTTCATACAACTTTTAGTGTAATATGTGCTTCAATGAAGAGGTTCAACAACTTCAGTAATTGCAAAAGAAAAAATTAGGAACCAGTCTTTTTCACTGGTCCGGTAGTTCTAGTGTTAAACTGCAAGTCATATCCTCACAATTTCGAATGCTTCGTATAGTTCTCGTGTTTTGGTTCATATCATTTACCAATGTAATGTACTCAAGCAAATTACTTGTCAAAATGTGGTAATCTTAATTCAAGATGTTTGGTGGTACTGTATACATTTCTCCAGATTTTTTAAAGAACTTTTTACTTACTGAAAAATGCATCACACACTAAAGCCCCTACAGTTTGAAGGTACCAGAAGAACGATTACATTCTGAGGATTAAACATATCCAGCTTATTGTTGCTGATAGAAATAAATGAAGGACTGCTTGATTAGGTTCAAAGGTGCAAACATTGTAACGAGTAGGCTGCGGATTTTTACATTGTAATCTACATTGATTACATTGTAATCAATATTGTAACGAGTAGGCTGCGCGTTTCTAAAATCTGCAGTCTAGTCATCATATCTATGTTTTAAAGTGTACTCTATGTAATAATAAACACGATATTTCGCAAAGTATTATGTACTCCAACCAACCAACAAAATACTCTGTACTATTTCGAACGATATTAAACCTTCCCCTCTCCTGTCCAACATATTAAAATACCCCCGATTATCCGAACTAAACAGACAATCACGAATTTTTAATATTGGAACAATTACTCGGTTCTAATGCTAGACTTAATGTCTATTGATTTGTGCAGTAAATAATGTTACACTCAGAGGTTCGGGTAATCTTTATTGGCAAGCGTCTTTTGGCCAAGCCAATGTTTAGCAACAAGAAACAAAACAACGTCAGCGTTCCAGCAAACGCAGGAGTTTTCCTCTCGGGAGAAATAAATAAGCAACGAGCGGCCAGCCTCGTTCCGATTCACCTAAACCGTAGGATCGGCGTCGAGTACACAGCTCGTTATACTTTCGGGCTTATTCAACGCGGGAACAGCGATCCGAAGAGAAACATTCCTCCCGATATCGCCAGTCAACCAAGTTCCGAGCACGTTCGAAAGAAAACTACTTTCATCCGGCTGGTGTCTCCCACTCGAGACCTGTCCGTGCAACGCGCTAATTGTTATTGTTATCCTTATTGCAGTCATAACGCGAAACCGATAAAAAGAGGGCGAAACCAGTAAAAAGATACAGCCGCTGTGTGTTCCGATCGGTGAACGAGATCCCTGATTTACGCACGGCCGTGGAAACAAGCCTAATATCGATGAAAGGTAGTCAGGAGAGTAGAGAATGTTTCTGGTGCGGAAACAGAGCCGGCGGGGAGCATGAATTTCCCATACGAAAAAGTAAACGAGAACCTCGTCTGGAAGATTATCGCCAGACCGCGGATCTTTATGTCAAATAAAAATTGTCAATTGTTATCAGTTGCGAGAAGTTGGTACCGGGTACAAAATTTCGTCCCTTGTCAAACGGGGTCGAAATTTTATGACAAATTTCGAATCTCGGGTTTTTAAGCTAACTCTCTTCTACGTATTCTCGGGTTCAATTTAAGACCAAAATCACTCATTTCTGATGAGTAGTTGTTCGGTCTATAAGAGCCTATTTGTATCTCCTAGCCTTCGAATTATCCGAAAATTCTGTGTTTCTATACAAAAGGTAACTTTTCCCGGAAACTACCACTGCTATCTTCAAAAACTCTTCTATCTTCAAAGACCAATATCACTCATTTCTGAGGAGTAGTTGTTCGGTCTTCAAGAGCCTATTTGTATCTCCTAGCCTTCGAATTATCTGAAAATTCTGTTTTTCTGTACAAAAGGTACCTTTTCCCGGAAACTACCACTGCTATCTTCAAAAACTCTTCTATCTTCAAAGACCAAAATCACTCATTTCTGATGAGTAGTTGTTCGGTCTTCAAGAGCCTATTTGTATCTCCTAGGCTTCGAATTATCCGAAAATTCTGTTTTTCTGTACAAAAGGTACCTTTTCCCGGAAACTACCACTGCAATCTTCAAAAACTCTTTTTCGTTCGATACCTCATTTTCTCCCGCAAATTTAAAAACGGGGACTTTTCAGAAATTATTTCGCTGTAGGTGCAATTTTCTTCGTGGGCCCAAGCTTTAAAAATTCGTCAAAACTACAATTTAAAAATTCGTGAAAACTCAACGAGTCTAGTCTTGAAGTCGCAACAGTCGAGCAAACCGTGAAGCAACCTGTATCGTGTTCGGTGTCAATTTAATCAGAAAAACGTCGCAAGTACATCAAAAACGTTGTCGCAAAAATCTAATCGAAACAGCAAAATCTCCGGTATCGAATCGAACAGCTCAGAGTCCACGATCGCGCGTTATCGTCGAGCGGAATCTCTGCCGGGAAAACAAACCTGGATATCGCCCGGCCGTTATTCTCCTGGCAGTGGAAAAAGTAAAGGAAAAAAGAACCGCATCGGAAACAGAGTCGGGAAATTTCAAAGAGGAACGGGTTTCCCGTTCGACCATCCCCCCGCAACGGTATAAACAAGAAATCATTATTCAGCAGGAGGAATCCTGCGGACGTATCCTGCACACGTATGAATTTGTACCTGGCGAAGTAGTACGTACAGATCGGTAGTTACGGGGGATTGACAAATGGCATCGTCAGCACCTCCGTTTCCAACGGGAACAGAATCAGAACCCATTCTTCGGGCCGGGTCCATTCTCTTTCCCTTTCATGTGCACGCTGAGGGAGCTTCAGGGGAGGGGAGGGGGGTGGCTGCAGGGGCGCGAGCAAAAAGGACCAGGAGGAAGGGCGGAGGGTGTAATGTTCGAGCTGGTAAAAGCGAACGAAAAAATCCAGCCCGGAGATTCAATAGTCTAACCATACGAGCTTTCGGCCATAACAATAGGAGAGAAATTCCGTTGACCCGGCCATAATTTTCCGACGGGAAAAGGAACAATACCGGGCGTCGTCTCAGAATCGTCGACCGGTGTTAACGATTTGCTCGACTCGCCCCAACGATTTTCACCCGGCCCGATCCGATCCTGCTAACGATCGACGGTGTATCGATCTAAACTCTTACCTTGTTTCTCTATTACGGCGCAATCGTATTCTCAATTCTACTTAAATCGTACGTAAATATTTTTCCCGGAGATTTCAGACAGAATTACAACAGAAATAAAATTTCACTTCTATCAGTATTTAATCCTTGCAACTCTGGGACTCCGAGGCGCCACTGGAAATTGCTGGACCATGATTCAAAATATTTGTCATATTCTTGAATTTGCTTGTATCGAACTATGGGACTCCCTGGCAATCGCTGTGACTACCTAAAATAATTCCCAATTATTGCTGCGGTGAAATGAAGAACCACGTTTCTAAATACAGTATAAAGTCTCAATCCTCGGATCCGCGACATAGATCGTGTAGGGCCGCTATTTCCTCGTGCATCCTCAACTAAATCACCCATATATCACCGGCGTTGTTAATACATCGAATCACAGATTCCATATCGTCGGTGCATCGAATCACAGGCATGCATTCGAATGGGTACGCGGGCAAGATAGCATTCGCGACGTAGCGCCGTGATAATAAGCGGAGCTAGAAATGAAGGTTGACAGGGTGGTATTCTAGCCGGCGGACGATGAAATAAATTATTCGAAATCCCGGTAACAAACAGTGCAGTTCGCCGATACCGTGCCGATTCGCAACGGCGAAACGAATTAACCGGATCAAACGAATTAAGCGAACCGATCCGGGGACAAGGGGCGGGTTTCTGCTCTCGGATATCCTGTGTTTGGGGGAGGGGGTGTCGGATGGGAAACTCGTACTCGCAGTAAATCCATCTTTTCCGCGCGGCTCTTTGTATTCGTACGTACGTCCCGGTAATCGTAATAAACAGTAAATCCTGCCCGGGGAAATAGGAGCACTGATACGAAAATCCTTCTACACGGTGGATAAAGGACCATCTATTTTTTGAACATCATATTTTATGTACGACGTACTTTCGAAAGCCGGGTAATCTGTCGGGCGAAACGAAGAGGAGGACACCGCGAAAAAGGGGATGGAGGGAGAAAGCAGAAGAAGAAGAAGAAGAAAGGAGGATGAGGTGAAAGAGGAGACGATACTTCCACGAAAATAAGGCGAGGTAAGACTGGTAAAAGAGCGACTATGTATTATATCTCGGCTGGAGGGTTGGATGGTTCCACCGGCAAGGCCTGTGTACACACGTATATCGTAAATGTATGCAGACTTGCCGACGGAGGGGTTGGGAAGCAGGGGGAGGACTGGGTTTCAGGGTGGCGTACAACAAACCGAGGCTATGTGTGAACACGCGCGGATAAGTTTACGTGCCGGTAGCTGACACAGATACACCCGGATACATTATGCATCCCGGATTTTATGTGGCATAATGCACTTGTTATCTATGCATATACCCGACAACGCCGGCTAACTTCCCCCACGGCGGCCAAAACTCGAATAAGAAAGTCAGCCCGCTGACAAGCGCGGATTTCCGACGCGCACGACGTAATTGCCTCGATCTGCTCGTTTCTTCGACCCTCTTCGGCTCCGCCGCGCAGCACAGCGCGCGAAACTACTCGCCATCTTGCGAAAATTCCAACGCGATAATGTCTCGACAGTTCAGAATATATTTCGAGACGAAGAAAAACTCTGAGAGGGCTCGGTGTGATCCATTGAGTATTTCAAAATTCTCAGCACCCGCTTGTAAAAGGTGAGCATCAAAATCTGGATGTTAAATAAATATTAGGTCGTCACATAAGTTCGTACCGTTCATTTTTCTACCATTTAACCAGTTAACTGTGATTTACGAGTATAAAAAAACTCTATTGCGGTGCAGTTAACGTTGATGAATTGTTAAATTCTTATATAATAAACAAGTAATTCTTTCTCATTTAGCTTTACAAGGGCTTTGGCTTTTACAATAGCCGCATTTGGCCAGTGTATACTCGTCATTGATTGATTTTAATTCCGCGCCCTGTGGGAACTTTTCAAATTCAATTCCACAGTTAACTGGTTAAATTCTAAAAATAAAATATGCAATCACCCTGTCATTACACAACCTCTTCTGACCTTTTCGGCGAAGACATGATATCGTCGCTATAAAATTTCCATGGGTTTTTATTAAAATTCTTTTCAATGGTCTCGTGTCGCGTCGACCCCGGAATTTGGGAGAAATCGTATCGCGACTAGGTAAAGGTTTAACGGCGAATTATTGTATTGTCAAATTGTCAATCTCCGGAGAACTGGTCTTTATCGCGATATGGCAAGACTTGGCTTGCTGTTAGAATCTCGAGTTTTGAAACAGTTCGGTTTTTGAAGCAGTTCTGACTTGGTTACAATCGTATTAGGAAAGCTCGGATGTGGGTGTGGTTTTAGGAAGTTGTCTATGATTGGTTGAAGTACGTGTTTTTGGAAGGTGTTGAAAGTGGTGGAAAATTAGGAAGAGTGGGAGTAGAAGGTACATATGGTTACAGGCGGCTACGGCCTGTAACAACGAATTATAAAACTATAATTCGTTCGCAGTTCAGCATGTGCTGAGTTTTTCTCGGATTTCCCAGTACGCCAAATTCTGCTAGATTGTTTACGACGGTCATGGTCATTATGCCGCGGGCGGTTAGTTGACCTTCACACGGTCGTGCAGACGTCCCTTCGCAGAGGGTTTTTACGACGGAACAGGTGGTGCACAATATCAATTTTCCGTCTCCGAAGATTAGAGTCAAAGAGGCTCTAACCGTTGTGGGAGAAAATAATACGGGAGTGGTTTAATCTGCAGAAGGCCGGGAATTCCGCAGTTTAACGGGAACCGTTGCAAAGCCAATCTGTCGGACAGTTTCTTTGAGGCGTCTCCGCGTCAATTGTCAATTGTGTCAGTCACCAGACACCGGATCGATCGTGCCGTTTCCGCCGTGAGGCTCCCGGGTAAGTGCTCGGAACGCGACACCGACGACGATCACGGGAATCGGCGGTTGCAATCGACGCCGAGGCCGGGCGAGAAGTATTGTTGCGACGGTGTCCGATAACGCGTCGAATCGGCTAATTGATATCGGCGAGCGAGCGCTGCGACAATAGGAATCGGTCGGCTTTTATTCGACCGCGTTAAACAGCCGGTTAACCGGTGATCGGCCCGTATCGACGGGAAACGGGTCACGATTAACACGGGTTTTGTAATATGGAAAACCGAGGCCCCGGCCCCGGCAGAATTAACCGAGTTCATTAGCGGCCCGGTATGCTTCAGTTCCAGGAGGCGTATGTTATTGCTAGTTACGCGGTCCTATGCGCCGTTGATTAATACAGGTGCACAAAAGCACTCGGCACACGCCGGATTCCTCAGTGTTTAACCGCGTGCGATATTAATCGCGATATACATGCGCCGCCCGTGGCCGCGCCGTGATCCGCTTTCAGACAGGAACACCGCGCCCCGGGTTCGAGATGAATACCCTGATATTGTTCGATATTACAACACCTGCAAATTTACTGTTCCCAATAACGCCGTTAGAGATATTATCCTTGCGAAGTGTCCGCGAAGACGGGGGAATTAAACGCGGCCTTTCGGCGCGGATTAAATACCGAGTAACGAGATTTTAATTTATCCCGCCGCGAAACTCGTCTTTGTTGCTTGTTAGAAGCACCGCGAAGTTAGCTCATTACCCACCGAGGATTGTTCCATCATTTTGAAAAGCCCCGTGAGTCAAGGTTGCAGACTTTTCAGAGTGGATTTTTCGACCGCAACAATCGCTTCGATTGCGGAACAAGTCACCGCCAGAAGAATTTTATTTCGGATTGAAATGTGAAAGAAATTTTCTGAGCTCCCTCTTTGACACCAATAAACACCTACGAAACGACTAATCGTTTTTTATTTATCGCGACTTGAGACGCGCCTTTGCGTTTGTTGGAAGCACTGCGGTATTTATAGGTTCCTGATTTTTATGATACGATCGTCGATTTAAATGTATCGTTCGGTTAAAACTGTTTGATTTCGAGAAATTAAAGTGGTGGGTCGAAATAAATTTACTGAAGGGAAACCCTGAAGGAAAACAATAATATAAGTAAACGTTTCAGTGAGATTAGATGTGCAATCTTCGGGAAAAATTAGAATGTAAAGTAATAAATTGTATGATTCACAGATTGAAGATCTTCGATTCAAATTCGGTTAAACATATTTGATTTGTGAAACTTGAATTATACTATCAAATGGAAAGCACTAAAGGAAGAACTTGAAAATTAAATATTCTAATCGAACTGCGTGTTCAAATTCCAGAAAAAGTTTTAAATATCGCAGACAAACACAAAATCAGGAAGTTGCAGAATTTAGAGATTGAATCCCTTCTTTAGTTCAAATACATCATTCATTCAAGACGACTGGTTTCTAAAAGATTAAAAGTACTAAATAGCAATGAGACCGCTGAAACAAAAATCTAAATTAATCGCCCCCAAAAAATCACATCACATAATCACATAAATGACGAATATATGACTGCACGAGAAATGAAAAATATCCGGCTTTAAAAATATAAACATCAAAGCAACGATTGAGCCATTATCGCCGTACGCCACGTGCCAACTGAAAGAATTCGTAAGACCCATTAAAAGCCAATTAGGATGCTAGCTCAGCCGTAAATCTCCGCTCGGGAGCCGCAAACAAGAATGCGCGGTCGAACGGACGGAATCCAAACATTTCATAGAGGAGCCGGTGACATAATCGTGTTCCGGCCGGAGTGGCCGAGAGGTCGGGAATTGGCATTTCCATTTTAACACGTGCGTTACCGGGAAAGGAAGGGCGGGCATTCTCCTCCATGGAATTTTAATCAGCGTCAATTACTCGCAGGAGTGGCACGTCCTCCTTACGCCGCACTTTCCTCGCGACGCGACGGCGCGACGCAGAGACAGAATTGAATTTTCCCGCCGCGCCGTTTCCGGCCCCCGCCGCCCTCTTCGCCGCCGATTTCTTATCGTGTGCGATGACCCGGCACCGTACACCTATGCCAAGATCCTCGCTGGCTAACGCCGAGACAGTTTAATTGCTCGGAGGACCAACGAACACGCCCGCAAAAACCGTCATCGTCCCCCTGCCGCTTCTTTCACGCTGCGGGATGACTCCTAATCAGCGAAGCCAATTTCGATTTCGTTCCAGAGAACAACCTGCTCTCTACTCTAATTGGAGGCCGTGTCTGGCTAATTTTTCTCTTCGAACGGAATTGGTATGGTCGGGAGATAATTGTCCTCCTAACTTCTGAATACAGACAAAATGCTGTAACTTTAAAACAGCAAATATCTGGACGCCAATTAACACTGAATTGAGTGACATAAGAGTTGACAATAGTGATGCATAACGTTGATCTACATCCCTTGGGGGGTCACATTGTGGCTAAGAATAAAATTAGGCTGAAAAATATTGCATTAAAAACGTATTATAAAAGCAGTGTTGGAAATTGTTGCTAGCATCGTTTAAATTGTACTCGTTGTAGAAATCAGTGTAAAATTAGCCTTTCGTTCATTCATTGATATTTGTGCATTCTAATTTGTGCATTTTAATTTCTGCACAAGTTCCGCAGTCTATTAGTAAATTACTCGCAAAGTTAAAATGGAAAGGCGAGTTTACTGATGTTAGGCAGAGAGTATTGCAAAAGCCATTTTAAAATCCATTCCGGATTATACCGTAACTATGTAAATGCTACAAACGGACAAAGCTCATGGCCAATAATGTTTCACACCTCGTGCCCCCGGGCATTTCTTCGCTAACCGTAACCGAATTGCGCGAACCCGAGTGTAATCTACTAATTGAACCGGTCAAATTAGCGAAATTTTAAATTAATCTAATTAGCCGTTCAATTACCGGGCCGCGATGCGATTACGGTAATCGAATTACGCTGGCCCGTATAATTAGTGTGCACCAATCGGGTTGCGTGCGCCCCGCCTGACCTGTCGAACGATGAACGCACCCTCTAATCCGCCGCCCTTATCTATCAAACAGGATTCCCCGCGATCCTAATCTATCTAAGAGATAAATAACTACGATAAAACTGTTCCCACTTACCGATAGTCCCCCCCTCCGGTCGATGATTCCGGATCAACCTGGGACCGACGTGTTAACTGACACGGAAGAAATTGCTCGCACTCATCACCGTCATTCATTACAAATCCCTCCCGTCGAAATCATTCGACGGCTCGATGCCGGTCATTATTATTACGAACCATTATTTTGACAGGAGCCTGGAAACCAGAAAAAATCTGATTCAAGTGAAATAAAAAGTTTGGCACGAACTGTTGTCTAATTTTAATTTTGGTCACTGTTTTGGGAACATTAAATGAGCTGCTGTGCATTTTTGTATAGACGTTGAAATGATTTAGGAAGAATATACTGAAAACAATGCACTTTAGGAAGTAAATAATAAATGACGAAACTTTGTTTTTATTTATTCATCTACGGAACTTTGACCAACATATTCCGGGCGTTTTCCTGGTTAAAATGATACCAGACATGACATAATTCCGAGGACATTTGTTTGTGCAATCGACAATTTAGTACAATCTCCACTATCCGAACCGACACCTTCATCATCCGAAAGTTAAGTCACGGTATAAGGAATTCAATCTAACTAACACGGTTCGTTACAGCACACGTCGATAACGATTTAACCTAAGACAACCAATCAGTTCGGATAGTAGAGGTCCTACTCTATCGTGGATTGAGGAAGCAAATATGATCCAAACTGTGTCGTGTTTGGTGTCATTTTAATCAGAAAAATGTCACGGATATGTTGGTGAACGTTTCATGAAAAAATCATTGTGAGCAACGAAGTTTTATCATCGAATTGATATTGTCTCACCGGTGCGCTGTCAAAGAACAGCGTGTGTAGGCGACGCGGGTGTAATTTCGCCGAGTTTTTCGCATGAATCGAGACGTTGGTATACTAAGTAGGCGGTCCTGACTCAGAATTCGGTTCCCCGAATTCGTCTCACGCAATTATGCCCGTGTGCCCCGGGCGATCGCGCGGTAAATCCGGATTTACGATTTTCATAAGGGTCGCCGTGGGGTCTCGGGAGAGGGCAGGCGAACGCATCGGTGCACCGGTCGCCGAAAATCGGGAAACGAGAAGGTACCGCACCGTGGAGACTCTTTTCGGGCGAAGGTGAGCGTGGGTGAGGTGTGGTCCTTCTACGTGGGCGCCGGTGGGCCAGAAGCGGGTCGGGAACGGGAGCCGAGGATGAGCCCGAGGTCCGCGATAAAGCCAGGATGAATCCAGCATAAAAGGACCGAGGCACGAAGGTCGATTCGAGGCACTTAGAGGTGCCCGGTTCTCGTTGAACACGATGATGATGTATGGCTCTCAACGATAGAGAATGTTATGGCGCAAGGACTCCGTGGGTACGACCTCGTTTTCTCTTGGAAGCCCCGAGGCTTCTTCGGACGACCGTAAGAAAAGAAGGAAGGAAGGAAGCCGGATAGGAAGGAAGGATACCTAAAGATGGCCGTCGTCTCATAACTCCTCGACGCTCTCTTCCTTCTTTCCGCCCCGCTCTCACCCCCGTCCACGACTCGGCTAAAGATACAGGATACGGAAGAGGATCCGCGGAGCTGTGTGCGTCGGCCCGGAGACCTACACTATCCTCCAAAAGTATCCGGACACTTACATCCTGCCCGGGCACCCGAGAAATATCCTTGCGACCACGTCTCGTCCTGCCGTGTCTCTCGTCAGCTCGCGTGATTGCCGAACGACGTAACCAATGTTCACGACGCCGGTACGACGTCGGCTATTTGAAGAACGTTTTCAGAAAAACGTGACAGCGTTGATGAATTCATTTCGCGACGCATTTGCGCTGAAAAACAAGAAAATGCAATTTGAAGCAAGGTGAAAACAATTTGATGAAAAGAATTTAGGAAAGGACGAAAGAAGGTTGCCTACTGTTCTTTGTCTTTGCTATAATGACAAGCAGTCTAGGATTAACTCTACGATGGAATTCGTCGTGTAATTTAAAGAATTGTGAGGAGCAAACGTTTGGAACCAGTCGTTTCGAGGCGGGGTTGATTTGTTTGAACATGTTTGGTGTCCGGATACTTGTGGACGGTAGTGTACGTCTGACAATAAGTAGGTACATATATACTCGCGGCAGCGTGTGCTCGCGCAGCACGTTCCTACGGCCGTGAATACGGATAAGTATATAGGAAGCACGGATAAAGTATATACGGTGTGTCCGTAATCCGTAGATATCAGCTTGTTGTCGCTGCCTTCGTGCTATTGCAAGAGGTTTATCGGATCTCTCTGGGCCCCGTAGCCCGCCCTCTTTCACGGCGCCGTTCTCCATCCCCCTCTCACGGCACTGCGAGACCAGACCAGACGAGACGAGACGAGACGAGACGCCAGATTGAACTAACCGATCATTTCTGCCTTATGAAAATTTGTTTGACTATCGAAGGATACCTTCCCCCGGGGATTGGCTTTGCTCTGCCTTTAAAGGAAGCTGACTTATACGGACCGATGACGCAGATTAAGCGCTAAACGGAGACAGCGGTCTCCTGGAGATCGATATTAGCGGGTTCTTTTTTTCACCGCGGACGTTCGCGACCCATCTTTCCGAAATTAACCATTTGCACTGGTTGGCGCTAGTTTCAATCGAAAACTAAGGTTTTCTTTCAGTCTTACAATATTTTCATTTTAGTCGTACGAAACTGATCCGATTTCTACATATTTAAATGTTTGGTAATCTGTTCAATTCAATTTTTGTGATGTAGCAGATATTTTGTAATATTTTTGGTAATTTCTTTGAAACAATGACGCAAGGATTTTCAGTGCTGCTTTAGAGTGCAAAGGGTTAAAATTGGGCTTTATCTATCGGTGTGCGATACAGGGACGCGTGTTTGTCTTTTGTCGGTGAACTCTTGGTTGAACGAGTTGCATTCGAAGTACTTTATATAATTCACTCGTCGAGCTAGGAAAACATTATTTGATCGTTTAAATACGTACTAGAATATTCCTTAAAATTCCTCTTACATACTCTAACTAGATTCTTACTTACTATATTCATACTAGAATATATTCCTTTCTTCTCAGTGCGTTGGACTTTGATGTACAATCTGGGCCTTTATGTTAATAATCAGAAATTTTTACGGTATTTATCGATGTTGCACTTTATAGTTTCAATACATATTTTTACGCCTCCAATGTAAATTAATCCGTGACTGCCTAAGAACATAGAAATCTATAATAATCTTGCCAGCACGTGTGTTAAAGAAGTTTTGAAAAGAAATTGAAAGTGAGTACCCAGTTACTAGCACAAGGGATAATATTCTCTCTAATTAAATATTATCTCTAATATTCTTAAAGAAATTATGCTTCCTCTCAAATAATAAAGTCGGAAGAGCACACCAGAAGCGTTCCAGAACTGATGGTAATATCCCGAAGCAACGGGTCCGAATGTTCGGTACTGTTAGTTACCGGGAATCGTTGCTCCGCCCCTCTTTTCCGCAAACCTAACATTCCCTGGCGCGATGTCTCAATAGAAATAACATTAAGTGAGTCAGAACGCCCCGTGGCGAGGTATTAAAGTAAACGTGCAGGTTGTGGGAGATATTAATGGATATCCCGTACGTCGTACACAAGAGGCGTACGTGCGTCTATGTGCGTGCTTGTATATATGTGTGTGTGTGTGTGTGTATGTTAGCGGGTAGTAGCGCCGAGAAAACTATGTTTTCATAGGTCCACGAAGGAAGTGCTCTTACAGCTCGTGTTCGTCCATCGTATTTCATGCTCCGCCCCCTCCCTCCTCTCCACCCCCTTAAATTGCCTCTCTTTTTCTCCCACCTATTCCGTCGTATAGCTCTCACCCCTTTCTCTCGAACAGGGGATGAAGAGAGAGAGAGAGAGAGAGAGAGAGAGAGAATCGAATCTCGGCGGAGGATGGTCGCCTAGGAATTTTTCAGGGAACGATAAAAGACTTATCCGGCGAATAATATTTTTCCAGTCGGAACGAGGAAACTTACATTGCCGTTATTCAGTCGTCCCACCTATATCCTACAAATCTTCGCGGGACCATATCGACCGATTCCTGTTCCGCTCCTCGGGCAATACTTGAAACAATACGTCGCAAAGGTGAACGCATCGAGATCGAGAGATCGAGTCATTCATTTGCCACGCCGGAGTGAAATATACTCGCGGACGACTTATCCCGAGACTTCGATTCGTAAACGGAATCCCGATTGGACGCCAGAGAATTATGTTCGTTTGTCATGTTTTGGCAACGACCAGGGACAAGGGACATGTATCAGGTCGTCCCGTGACTTCGCGCTGTGGATATGTTTGTATTATTCGCCGTTGAAAAGTATTTCAACCCCCTTGCACTACAAAGCGAGTCATGCTCGTGATGAAGATTCTGAACAGAATCTAATAAATATGTATATGATTAATCTCCTTTAAACTTAAATAAAATTCTATTTTGTTAACGCACAGCTATTGAAGAACATACAGCCATGAAATAGATATAAATTTTCTTCGCTTTTTAGGAAATTACGAATTACGAGAAAGTTCTAAAAAAGTAAAATAAATCGTAGTGCAAGGGGTTAATGAAAAACCGCAGAAATTTTATAGTGACGGTACGATGTCTTCGCCGAAAAGGTCAGAAGAGGTTGTGGAATGAATGGGTGATTACATATTTTATTTTTGGAATTTAAATTGTACAAGAACAAACAGCACGAACTTATGGGACGACCTAATATACATAAACGTGTGCCAATATTCTTCAATTGTCTAGGACACTTGACAATTAACAATAGATTTACGGGACCCGTCACAATGGCGGGTTTTATACTCTTTAATTTACAATTATTGTGATTGTAAAAGTGCATATATAGGAAATTTATTTAACACATTTATTCCTTGGAACATATATTGTAGTAAAAGCCTGCTAAAAATCTGGCTGAATATATTCTTGGTATTTTCATAAAATAATCCAAACTGGCCACTTTTAGTGCTCCGTAAATCTAGTATTTTTTTTCTTTTCTTTTCTTTCAAGGTTTTACGTCGCATCAACTGCATGGTTATTAGCGACGAACAGGTGTATCATTATAGTATAACTTCTTGGATTTTCGATTCCTTAATAAATTCTACTAGATCTTTTATTTTATCTTCGTCAAGATTCTCTTTCAGTGTTCTTCCTATTTTGAATCTTTCTCGTAGTGTATTGCATTATGGGCAAGATAATCTAGTATTAAACCGTGGATTTTATGCGAAAGTTGTTCAGTATCGCGTCCCTAGCAACACACGTCAAGGTCACTCGTCCGCTAAACACAATCTTCACCCGATAACTTTGTATAAAGTTTTCATAAGACGGTAGAAACACTGTTTTGAACGATAGCGCATAGTAATCCTCGGCGGCGGCTCAGAGGGGACAGCCGAGCGCAAAGGGTTACAGAACACCGACAATTTATCCCATCTTTCCTGACCGTTCACCAAAGTCCCGGAAAAGCGGCCGCACATTTTTCACCGGGCTCTCAGAGCCGTGCGATTATTCCGTCGGATCGCGTACATTTTATACCGATCCCGCGTTTTATCAACGGTCACCCCTCCAACCCCCTCTCCTCCCCACCCGTCCGAGCGTTCCAGTATCAACGGCTTTAAGGAACACGACTTATCCCGGGGCTCGCATGTCCGAAATTTCAATACGATCGCGAAATGGCCCGTGAACGTGCCATCCACCGCAATGCAGGCTGGCGAATGCGCGCGGCCGGATGACGAATTTCGGGGGTCTTTTTGACGGATGCGTTTCGCGATTCAATCGCACGTGGACTGGTCCTTCTGCGAGAGTAAGGGGAAGGGAGGGGATCGGTCAATCTTATTTCTATCCGCAAGGACGCTTTTCTCTCTCCCCGTATTCGAAGGTATAATGCTGGTCGCGTATATACTATCGGCGGACGTTGCCGCGGGGAGGCGAGGGGCGAAATCGAGGGGCCATTCTGGAATCATACTAGATATCGTCGTCCAATCGTATTCCCCGTGTTCGCTTATCCTATTCCGGCTCTCTCTGTCCGCCGGGATCTCTGTCGAACATTCGCGCGTAATCCACCGGGTCTAGGCTGTTCCGCTGGTTCCTCGTCGGGGACAAGCGGCTACTCGTGTTTCCAGTTAAAAAAATATGTATAATCCGGCGCTGACGGCGGTGTCGACAATCATCCTCTCTAACTTTTTCCCGGTGTTGCGGACCCTGCTCCACCGGCCGGAGATTTCCCAGTAAACTAATTAACCGCTCGCCAGCACACTTTTTTGTTTTGCCCCGCCGAAAGGCTCAAATATTTGAAACTTGTTCTCGCCGCGGATTCCCTTTTTTCGTGAAAAATTGGAACGGATCGGGGAACACGTAGAATTCGATTGATTCTATTTTTTGCGGTGGAAAGACTGTACGAACAAGAGCTTGTGTCTGATTAATCGTGCAATGGTTTCGAAATTTATTTGAACACCGAATTCCCGATTTACCTGTTTCGTATCGAAAGAGAGATAATTGCGTTGGTTTTGTATCGTTTTCGCAATATTTCTTGCTAAGCGGAACATTCTCCGGTTGATTATGGAATTTTCATCGTTCTCGGCGACTTTTTCACGTCGAAAAGCAAATAACTGCGTAACACGATCCCCTGAAGGGTATACGCGAGAGGATTTCCACAGAGTCATGAACGCAAGGATTTACTTTACAGCGTAATATAATACTACATTTCCTAAGCACTCGATTTTCCGAGCTAGCCTTCTACCGACATATATTTTTTAACTCTTATGAAATATTGTATACCGCGACGAACATCGTGCAAATCATAAACAGGAGCATGCATTCAACATCTTTTATATCTTTCGACCTTCATTTTACACCTTTCCACGCAATTTTTGATTTATTGGATAACGTAATTTAGTTAATTATAAATAGACGTGAATCAAGTATCTCCTGCCCGATACATGACCGCGGCTAGACCCGAATTTTGGACATACATCGAGTAACCACTGTATTTCCTTTTTTAACAGTTTCAAGACAGTGGTATATTTTACTGCTGTGTACAAACCCGTGGCCGGGTTATTAATTTTTGTCCAGAATTTGAATCTCTTCGAAAACTGGAGATTGCCTGTCGATCAACAATGGGAGTTTCATACAGAGGGAACAAGATTGTGAAAGATACGGGACGACGAGAGTAGATCGCGGGTTCTCGACGATACGGGACGTTAGTCGCGCGACAGGCTTTGCCATAAATACAGACGCATGAACGACGGAATTGCTTGAACGACGAGCCAATAAATCCGCCGAGACCGGAATTGCGCGCGGTGCTTTGTACGCTTTGCACTCGTTCTTCACGTTCAATCGACGGAATTTACAACCGGGCACCCCGCTTCCACCTATTCAAATTGCCACCGTAACATTTTTCCGTTTATACTGCCATGCATCGAGGAAATCATCGGCGATTGTTCCTAAGATCTTCGGCTGGAGTATGCGTTCCCTATCGGAAGCGGTCTCGCGTCGGTTCCGCAAGAATACCCTAAGTCCCCTGCCGCGCGTCAGCTAAGTCATCGTCGAGGTTTTAGAGGGTATAAATCCCTCGTCACCTTCGCCTCTTTAAAAAATTCTCCCGCGTTCAAAAACAGGAAACACTGCGCGTAGAATATTTATTAAGCAGTCCGTTCGGTCGGTGTCGAGGTCGGTGAAGAGGTTAGTGAGTAATGGAAACAGGTTTCTCGGCGAGACAATGTTAATTCATTGACAGAACCTTGTTGTTTCTAACAATATTTCTTCATGAAACTTTTATCCGCGAGTTCGCGACGCTTTTCTGATTGAAATGATACCAAACACGACACCGGTTGAATCCTATTTACTTGTTCAATCCACGATCTTGTGGAACCTCTATTATCCGAATCGACGGGGTAGATATAGACGTTCGAATAATAATACAGTTTCTTGGTTACAGTGCTGGATTAATTTATTAGTGGAGAATTCAGTAATGGAAAATTCAGATATCGATTCGGACAATCGAGGTTCTGCTAAATCCACAATCGAAGCGGGAAACGTGCTTCGAACTATGTCTGGTCCAATTCTAATCGGAGGAGCGTCACGAATACTTCAGTAAGAGTTTCAAACAGTAACAATTAAAAATAAAAGGATTTAGATAAATCTTTCACAAATCTCGTGCACATATCGTATGTTTCCGGATGAATCCTGAAATTCGGAAAAGCGTCCTCGAGTCTGGTAATCAGCGTGCTAATTAACCGACAAGAAAAGAAATTCCCGTCGCACTCGGGCGACGAAGGCAATTTGCGCGAAACAATAATGCCGTGCTCGCGGGGTTATCGTTTCCGCTTACATCGGGCGCGGTGTTCTCCGATGGAACGTTATTTTTGCGACGCGATCGCCGACCATACTCCTCGGCGAAAGGGGGGGGGGAGTGGGGTGCAAGAATTCTCGTTTATTGGCTGCTCTTTCGAGCCTCCCGACGCGGCGGCGACAGAGCGACTGCTGGGCCACGTTCGGTAGATTCTTTGCGCGCTTACGCGGGCAAATTAATTCGCAATTACGGGGTGGGGGGATTCGTTAATTTTGCGTGGTCCCGGCGAAGGCAACGCTCGAGACGGCAGAAAGTCAAGGCAGCCGGAAAAGCGTCGGGAATTCAACGAGCAATGGTTACGTGGCGGCGTTCGTGATTAAATTGTGATTAAATTTCTTGCGTAATAACGGCGCCGGTGACTGCGGAGGTAGGGGGTGTGTTAATTGGTTCGGCACGCATTAATTTCGCCCCCCCCCCCCCCCCCCCTCCACCGCGGCACCGCCTCTCATTCAATTTCGTTTCGGACTCTCCTTTGAATGCTCGAATTTTCTTGTGAAGGATCGCGCGGCCCGGCGACGCGTGCCTGATCCAAAAAGCCCGGTAATATTTAATTTTAATGGTCGCACCTAGCCCAGGCCAGCTGATATACGGCCGTGTCGCACGGTGGACAACTGTGTGTGTGTGTCTGTGTCTGTGTCTGTGTCTGTGTGTGTGGGCGCGCGCGCGCAGCCCCGTGCGACATTATATACACTCGCCTTTGATCGAGTTTATTTGGCGACCGGCCAGTATTTGCCCCCCACCCCCTCACTGCACCAGGGCCCCATTCACCACCGCTCTGCCATTTTCAAACAATCGCTCACGATCCACCCTCGCCCCTGTCCTTATTTCACATCTACATGCACGGACGGGCGCGGTCCTACCCTCTCTCCCTCTCTCCCTCCCCCCTCCGGCAAGTATAATTCCGTTCTTTCGGTATGTAGCCGCGTATTATTCGCTTATTTTGTTGTCCGCACACGTCGAGGACGCTCGACCCGTTCCAGGCATGTGTGTTTCTCTTCGTCGACTAGGCACGAACCGCGGAATTGGAAGGACAGCGAGCATCCCGACTCCGGAGCACGCGTCCCGAAGGAACACGGACGGGAATAAGGAGAATCGGTGCGAGCCCTGCGCTCCTCGCGCGGCCACCACCCACCACGACCCTTGGACAGTCGCTTAGGTTCAACGGGGATTGCGACATTCTCAACCATTCGAATCTGTTGCACCATTAAGAGCAAGCTGAGCATGGGATTTCATATTTTTTTTTTCTTGTGCTATTCGACTTTCTTCGCCTGAAACGCAGGGACAATACAGGTGTGAAAAGCCTAAACTTTACCATTTATTTTCTCAGTTGTCACCGCAGGCATTTGCATGAAATCAAAGGGAGATTGAAGCTACAAGCTAGCTTCAGTTGGTGTATTTTTTCAGAATTTTAAATCGGCCGATAAGGGTCGAGAAAAGTTATTTACTTCCCGGGGGTGGTTTTGCGCCAACAGTTTGATCGACTGAAAGAATTTGGGAACAGTATCGGCTTGTCAAAATTGTTAGGGGAAGGATGAAATTTCTGTTTGACCGCTAAGGTGATGACAATAACTTTCGAATGGAGCGTTTAAAGAAACGCCTACTCGCCTAAAGCGGCGCAGTCGATTTGTAACTGTCAAACCGCTTGCTTCCGACCGGCGTTACATATTACACGCGGTTTAGCGTTACAAGAGGTTTGCCGGGGGATGAGAAAGACAGAGAAAGCGATTAATAAAGCGATAATAGTTGGTAATATACCGGCCGGAAATACGGATAAAGGCACATCGAGAGGCTCGCGCGCTACAGGCTACAATTATTTCCGAGCGTGCTAAGCCGCGATACTTTATCGAGGATATTTTTCACCGTGTGCCAGTGGGCTCGCAGCTGACGCTGACCTGCATAAATATGTTGAAACGACGTGCCCGGTGAACTGGCATCGAAGCTAAATTAAAATCGAGTTTCCATTCATTATCACGCCCTTATCACGGCGCACGCGCGTTACCGTGCTCGTCGCAGATAAAAAAGTTACATCGACGGCCCCCCCGTCCCGTATAATGCTACTTCGGAAAATTTAATCGAAGTCCGTTTCGAAAGTAGTAATATACGAGAAGCGCGTGCAGTACGATTCCATCGAAAATTACAAATCAATATGCAATTCCGCTACAGCCGAAATTCAATGCAACTCTAATTTCGCATTGAATTCTCTATGAATCGTGCCGAATTTTTTAACAATTGTATTGAACGCTAATTTCGAATGCAATAATACTAAACGCATTTCCCTTCGGCGCGCGGAGTCCGGGTCTATTTTGACCCAGAGTATAAAAATCGTCATTCGATTACTCCGTTCCTGACGAATTAATTAAATGAACAGCTGCTGCTTTGCAAGAGGAGCCTTTAAAAATTTTTCTTTTCTTAAATTCATAAATGAAAACAAATTAAATTATCCTGAATTATCATGTCAAATAACGTCGTGTTACAAGAACTTTGGAAGTAGAATCGTATAGAATTGTTTGTGGATTTCTTTGTATGAAATACTCCTACGAAATATCATTATACGAACAGAAGCCGTCGACATGTTCGCGGATGTTTCCTTTGCGGGGAGAGATGTTGAAGAAAATCGTATTTTTCTGGCGAGGTGAGAGCAAAAATATCACGTAACGCAAGGAACACGGCGGAAAGTCTTAAATCTCAAAATTACTTATATAATTTTCCACCGAAAATACATCTCTGCTTGACTTCCGATTTTCCAAATTGATCTCGACAATTTTTATTTCGCATAAAGATTCAAACCTTGCGAATCGATACGGGTGCGACGTAACTTGAAGAAGTTTGAAAAACGAAGAATGGTGTGCGCACATTGGCGAAATGTTCGAGAAGCGAAACAAAATGGAGCACGTCAAACTAGGTGGGTCCGGAGAGTGGTGTTGCATTATTCCGAGGCCGAGTCACGTATCGAATAATAATGGTAACGAGCCCCGACCGGAAGTATTGGAAGAAGAGTTCAGAAATCAGACGGAAGCCAGCAGGCAGGCACGTGAAAGCAGTTCGCGAATGTTTGAAACCGAGCCGGCTCGTGTTCGAGTGGCCCGTTGCATCGGTTACGATATTTCTTCGAGAGGAAAAATCACGGGACCGATGCACACTTGATCAAATGCGTAAAGGCAAGAACGTTAAGATACCTCGAGGATGCGCCTTTTTAAGAGCCGCCCTCCTATATCGGATTGTATTGACGAAAAGAGATCCCGACGACACTACACCAGGCAAATAAACGTCGGAGAAAGTAACCGTATGTTAACGGATCGGCTAAAACGACGTTCCTCTTCGTATAAAAGATACTATAAATATGGTTTAGGCATAGAAGATTTGTCAAATTTTTCTTCCACAATATTTCTGAAATAATACCTCTCCATCAGAGAACTAGTTCAATTTTCTAGGCGCTACGCCCAAAAAACTGAAGTTCAAACCATCAGTTCGGATAATCGAGGCTGTACTAAATCGTGAATTACATGACCCAGCATGCTCCGAAATACGCCATGTTTCGTCTCGTTTCAATCGGAAAAACGTCACGAATATGTAGCTAAAAGTTCCACGAGAAAATAATTGAAAGCAGACGTGCTGCGACAAATTTTTTAATAAATTTCAGGAACATCGTAAACATATCTTTCTGACACATTACTGTAATCCTGAAATGAATGACAGAATCGCGTTCCTGACCCTGTTGGTTCACGAGGAGAAATTTGTGCAATATACAAAAACCGCGAATGGGTGAATTTTTAGCACGTATAGGGGTGAAACAGCATTTTAATATGTTTCGCGTATAAATTAACTGGAAAAGTTACCTTTCCGACAGGGCGCAGAGTGGAAAAATGCCGCGTCAAAGTTGCGGTGGATTGCAATTGCGGCTGATTTCCGCGAGGGGAAGGGGGGCGAAGAAATCGGGAAGGGAGAAAGGCGGCCACCCCGAATTCCGAACTTTTCTGTCGAGGTGGCCCGGATGTCGGGACACGGCCTGTAAGCGATATAGATTATCAAAGTTCGCGGCAACTGTTAGCCGCAGAAGCGTCGGGGGCTGGAACAAGGGGATGCTCGCGCGCCCTTATTCCGCTCCCGCTGACTTCATCCCGTGACTCGAACTTCATTTCCACGAGCGGCACGCCGGGGAATGTTCAACTTGATCTATCCGTTTCTACGGTCAATTTAATCGGCCGGTTTCTACGCCGACGACGCGAAAGTCGTAAAACCGCGATCTACCCCCGGCCGCAACCGTAATTGGCATTCCGGTAGTCAATTGACCAATTATCGGCGGGTACACCGCGGTCGCGCCGCGCATCCGCGTGTACTTTTACCGAATCCACCAATAGAAACTCGATCCGCGTGTCCTACTTGCGCTCGACATGCCCAATGGTCGACCAGCGATCGTGGAAGTTTAATAAAATTCACGTGTTTAACGAACATATTTCTATCTCTTGAAATTGGTACCAAAAATATTCGTTCAAGTTGCACAAACACGGCGGGAACGTTGATTTTTCCGGATGCAACCCTGCTTTTAAAATATATCTGCAATTTCTATTTGCAAACTCGACGCTCGAAATCCTGCTTATATATAAATTTATATATAAAATATATATATATATCAAATATATATATATATCAAATATATATATTATTAATATATATATACTTGTATCGCGCTTGTTAGAAATATTAACCACATTGTGGATCTGTATAAATATTCGTAGCCTAGTGACAACCAGTGGTACAGTGTTTGCTCAGATTACGAAGTTCTACAATTTTGTATACAGTTCCCTATATATGTCGCCGAGACTTGGCCCATAAATGTCACGGAATTATCCCCACCACCGCGGGGTATACCCCGTGATGGGCCCAAAAGCTTGAGAGTCCTCGGTCGCCGAAAATCGCTGTCCTTTTCTACTGACGACTCCTGGACGATGAACGACATCAAGACGCGTGACATATATCGAGAGTTCACTGTACCTTCAAGACGAAATAATCAAAATATTCTAAAGAAGTTGGAGAAAAATACAGTAGCGAAAGTCACTGTACAGAAAGGAATAAGAAGATTGGGGAATAAGGAAACTTCTAATTTGTTGTAAAGGTGTGTAGAGTTTTGTTTGCAGCCGCATTCCCGGTTCGAAGTGATACTATTGGAATCGAGTTCACGTGATTCCGGAGAAGGTGGAAACGGGGACAGGCGGGAGTCGCGAGGATATAATCAAGAGTTGAATGTTCTTTAACGATCTCGAACGAATCGAGCGATTTATCAGAATTCATCTTCGCCGGAAAAGCTAACTCGATTCTACGGGGGATAAAAGGCCGGGGCTATCCGTAAAAGCGGAAACGGATATGGGAGGATATCGCATAGTTTACACAGCGATAAAAACCCCCATAAAAGAACCGTATATTCCAGCGTCCCAGCGTGCAGTTGGAACGTCATGACTTTATAGGCGACGAAAAGAATGAGCGCGGTGTGTGCGTACACGTGGGTGAACACTTCCAGGTATCATTTCTCGCGCGGCATCGCGTTCGATCGACAGTTTCATGCGCAGTCTCGATCGAAATCGCCAGAACAATTTTAGCAACGCCGGATAAATGTCTATTTGTCCATGAACACCGCGACCGTTCGTGGGAATTCGAAATCTTCCACGGTGGCCAGCGAAAACGCGTTTGCACTCGTAAAACTTTCAAACGCGTCAGCAATGAAAATCATTCGAATCTATCACGTGAAAATTGTATCCAGAAATTTTTTAACACGCCCGATTTAATGAATTTCTTCGTCTGTCAATTTTAAAAACGTGCTTCATCATTTCCGGTCACAGTCGCGCAGAATTGGAGATTTAAGAATAAGACAACGAACCACGGCGTTAACCTGATACGATAATAATAAGCGGTTCGATGCCACTCGGATATTCCCGTAAACACCGCCGCCCGGAAATAAACTAATTATAATAAAGGTAAACGGTCGAAACCGGTAAGGAGGCGAAATTAGATTATGCAAAACGTTGGTAGGGGGAATCAAGCTGCAGGAACGGTGTACGGAGGAGGACAAATAACAATTCGCGAAGGCCCGGGACAAAGTATAATTGAAGAAGCTCTTGTTAGCATAGGAATGGTACTTTTCCGATCTTTAGAATAATGTCGCTTTAAACTTCTCCAAACACACGAAAATATTTCCTCTTATATACGGGAAATTGGACGGGACACGTGCACCGGGCGAAGAGGGGAAAAGAGAATTACGGTAAAATAAATATCGGGGAAGAAAAAGGCTGCGCGCGTGTCGAGTTCGAGGCTTTCCCCGGAGCCGATATCGCCAAAGAAAACACGCCGATTCTCCCTCACTTTTGACAAAGTCAACCGTATAAAGGATATACTCAATTACGTCCATTCATACGATGAAGGAACGTGTCCCCGAAAATATGTAACGGCTTTCGTTAAGTTCGAGTCAATCTTTTTCGGGGCTCGTTCAAATTACTTTCCACATTGGAACCGGCTGTATTATTGGTCAACCTGGGCACACACACACACACATGAAACGACGCACATTCTGAATTAATGTAGACATAAAATATTTTGAAACGTTTCTCCTACAGAACAAATACCGAAACAATACACCTGTAGTATTTCCCCTATGTCACTTGGGCCGTACCTGAAGGTCACGCTCAAGGTTCAAGGTGGGGATTAGGATGAACGAGACAGTGGGTAATTTGGACAAAATCGGATTCAAAATCAAGGAACTTTCCTTTCAAGGAACAAAGCTGAAACTTTGAACAGTATGGGAAAAATAGGGAGATTATTACCATCCAATCATTTCAACGAAAAAATGATTTCACTAGTTTTTGTCACAAAAATCAATTTTTTGCAAAATCCTGGGGTCGTAGGCAAACTTTGAGACCAGATTTAAAATCAGCGTGAAAAAATCTATGGGAAATGATGTATATCACGATAAAAAAAATGTTTTCCGCGCGTGGTATGGAAACAACCAAAATTTTCTTGAATTTCTGCACGTTTAACGAATTTTCTCAAGGTTAAAAAACGTTCGTACCACTGTCTCCCTATTTTTTCCATGTTCTACAAAGTTTGTGCTTTAATTTAAAAGAAATTTCATCGCTCTACCTCATTCCTATCGAAGGTTCCTTGGTTTTGAATCCGATTTTGTCCAAATTGCCCGCTGTGTGCCGTCCCGAGCAGCGTTGCCAGCGTACAGTCCGTACGCTCCCCTTTCCACCACCAGATTCCCCTCTCGCGCGAGGAGATACGTGACGTCACATTGTTCCCACTACGAAGAGAATGGAGGGGATAGAGATAGAGGAAGAAGCATTTCGAGGGGAATACACAGCTTCTGGTAACGCTGGTCCCGAGTCCCTTCACTCCATACCCTGACGTAGCTTTTGTTAATAAATAAGTAGAGCTCGTATTCCCCTCTCGCGCTCACGCGAGTCGAAGTGGGGGTAGCTGCTCGAGCGCCAGCAACCCAGGACTGGCCTACATACTGCAAAAATCGGTGGTGGTATACTTGAACTGGATATCTTAGAAATTCTATAACTCGCTGCCGAAAGAGCCGAGTCGAAAGAAGAGCTCCCTTCGACTCTAGGCCCTTTGTTCCGGCACCTATCACCGGGGAAGGGTCAAAAGTCTCTGTGCGTAACAGGGATGCCTGGCATATCTCCGCAGGCGGACCGGAAGCTAGTTTTTTCCGGTGCCCGGTGCTTAATATTCGAAGATGCTGGTGGGGATGGTATTCCCCGGTATTTTATCGGCGCGTCACGTTGCCGGAATGTGTCTGCATCGAAAATGTTAGGGGCGTCCGCGATCCCATCGGCACGGGGACAGAGCGAGAGAGATATTGGGTCACCGTTCGACTGCGAGCGTTCGATACAGAACAATATTTGACGAGGAAGGAGAGCCGCCGCGTCCCCCACGACTGCCATCGGGATATAGATAATCCTCCGAAACTTCTTCAATGATTTCATCTTTAGGCCATATTACGTTTCCCGGGGACGCCCATTGTCGGCCCGTGCCACTTCAGCCTCTGCATCCCGGTATAAACACGGCATGCAAACGTAACACTCGTCGTCGTACGGACGGGGGGGAAAGGACCGACGCTTCGGGGACGCTGCTCGCCACTTACACGAGGCTCCGGAGGGAGCCACGGATATTTTGGTCCACTTTCGACGGACGGACATCCCCGATCTAATAAAGAAACTTGGAACATTCAGACGAGACGACCCTCCGCCCGTCCCCGGCCGCAATTTCTCTTCCGCCTCGCAGACCTTTTTTTCCGTCGCGACGACGCGCTGCTGCTGCCGCTGCCGGCTCGTGAAACGAACAAGGACACCGGGTTCTAACAGTTGCTGCAGAAAGAAACAGCTTGGCGTATATGTCTCCTCGAACGGCGGATGGGCCACGGCGGCCGGGAGAGGGGAGAAAAAAGTCTCGTACAGCAAAGTGCCAAGGTGCACCATCTTGAGAGATCCGACTCCCTATCGAGAGAGCGGCGCAGTGTCTACACGCGAACCACTTTGCCACGATCTGTCGACGGAAATGGAGGACGTGGAGCGCTCCTCGGAGGGCAGCCAGGCCGGAGAACTCCCTCCGTACGGTGGACGAAATTTCTGTAAGCGCGCGACGATTTGCCAAGAAATATTAACCCTTCGCGCTGCCATTTGCGTTACGGTCACAGCGATCAGAACGCTTTTATTCCCTAAAAAAGAAACCAAAGGGCATTAGCGGAGAAGGTGGTCAATTGTTTCCCCAAACCATATCGATCTTTCTTCGTGCCATTCGATAGAACCCCTGAAGTAAAGCCTCTGTGGCAAGTTTCAAGTCGGTACCCCTGCCACAAAGGTAGTTACAGGTTGAGAACGGTGTAATGAATTACGGTCTAATTCTTCTGTTCTGCTTAAACAAAAGTTACGAAAAAATTCGTGAACATTCTACCCACCAGCACACACGACCGTGAATTTTTTCGGATTTTTTGATTGCAAAATTGAATTTTTAAAAATTCCGGAAAGAGCCGCTGATATTGTATTGAAGTTTTCAGGGGACGGTAGTTGCTATTTTTACGGTTGCGTTATTAAAGCATTATAGAGATTCCGCCGTATTATTCTGAAATCAACCGCCGCGCCGTGGAAGACAATGCGAGCGAGGAGGGTCCGGGACAGAAATTTATCGGCACGGAATTTATCCGGCGATAAAGCGCGCGTAAATTGCACGGTAACGTGTAAACGCGACACCTTCGTCTGTCGCAGCAAAGTTTGAGCATTAAGACCGTTAAACGGCGTCGCGATTCGACGTTTCTTTATTGTCCGAGCGACGAAACAACCGGAGATTCCTGACGCGGCCACGTCTTAGCCAGCGTCGCGACGCGACGCACCGTTACGAGCGTACTATTCCGACGCGGGTTTTATTCTCGCGGGCCGAGCCTCCCCCCGCGCGATCGTCGTTTCGAGAACGTGCCGTCGGATCGTTATAAAAATCGAGAGCAAGGTAAACGAACGGGGAGGAATCGAGGACGGGCCGTCGGGAGAGCAAGCAAGAAACGCGGGGAGACACCTCCGGGTGGAGATACGAGCGGAAACGACGACAACGACGGGAACAGCTTCGACGAAAGGAGGAGGGCGTAAGAAAACGAACGCGGAGAACAAATGGTTGCTTCGGTGACAGATAAATTACGATATTTTCAATGGAGCGTGGCGCGAGATGCTGTAAGAACATTAAAGTCTCCCGAGTTTTTCGCGCCGCGACGACTCGCGACGCTCCGCTTCCGATAAGTAGACGCGACAGAGGAAAAAGTTATAAAGTGTAAGTTGACGGGGAAACGGTTCTTCCGTTTCTCCGGTGCCGGACAGCTTTTGATCCCGTGATGGAGACCGGACCATAATCTGTCCAACGAGACGAGAGAGTTAAAGTGCAGACGATTTACTATAGCGTTGAGGGAAGTCGTGCGCTGTCACGTTAAATAGAATAATACGTAGATTGAAATGGCTCAGACTCTAAGAATCTGTTTTGAAGGTTTCTGAATATTTTTTAGAACCGCTTCAGGAACCCCAGAATAATGGTACACATTCGCCCCTGACAGACTGACAGAAAATAACTAACGTTTACTATCTTGCCTCGTTGGATGGACTGTAGATATTGTGGTTTTCGTTGAGGACACTTTTGACTAGCTAAAGAAGAGGATATGTAGACACTCTAAAGTGTCTACGTTAGCAGACATTAGTAGTCTAAAGTAGCTAGAGAAAAGGACATAGTCGTATAGACACTTTGGACTGGCTAGAGAAGAGGATGTAGACGACGTCAGGCTCCTCAAAGTTGCAACAAATTACACTTACAAAAGCTCTAAACTGTGCAGCAAGATTTGGCAGAGTTCTTCGAGATATTCGAAACTCTTACAGTTTCAGAAACATGAATTCTAGGATCCCCAGGGCTCCCAGGATCCGTCAAGCTCCGGAGACCTTCGTGGCATTGAAACTCCGAAGTATCTTCAAACTGTCAAGCTCTCTACCGGTCCAGACACTTCGGAACTTTCATAATCTTCAGGATTCCATTTCCGAGACGTCAAACTTCTTAGGTACTCGAAGATTTTGGAACTTCTGGGGTCTCCAATCTGAGACTCTCGAAATTTTCAGAACTTGAACTTCCAAGGTCGTCTCGATTCCCAGGATTCTTCAAACTTCCAAGACTTTGGGGAACCCTTGGACTCTCATGTACTTGGAGATTAGGAAGGTCTTCAGACTCCGGTATCCTGATACTTCTGAAAGCTTTGCAACATTTTCCATCATGACCATAATATTTTGTTGTATCTGTAGCGAGCATTTTACACCATATCAAGCTTCTATAGTTTCGTACCTTGTATAGTATAGAGATTCGTATCTTCAGTTTGATAAACGAAATAAATTCGTGTCTTCGGTCCAGACAGTGTTAACATCAAAAAGTGAGTTGATTTCTTTGGAAAGGAACGTGGTATAAATTTGTCCACATACTGAACGTTGAACACTCGCAACTCTAGTTCTATTTATCGTGTGCAACGTGCCCCATATCAACCTGATCAGGCCACTGCAACCACATCGTCTGTGTCACATTAGCTTCGTCCAATATCACCTTGTATCATCCCCGATTGGCACGGTAACCAAATGTTACTCTTGGGTGCAAACAAAACAGTTTAATCGTCAAACGCTGGATCGTGTAGCAATCGACCACACGGTGAATCCATTCCAACTGAGAACACACATCTCATATCGATAAATACACTTCCTTTAAAAATTGTTATTTCACTCCAGTGCAACCTCCGTGTGCTAGAAATTTGATTAAAACAATGAACAAAAATTTCGTTTACCAAAATCATTATTAAAATGCTTGTATATACTCTGCAATTATTGTAAGTGCACTGCGAATCTCGAAATAAACATTTGCTGAATCAGTCGGGAGGAGTGGGAGTAAAATAGAAAATTACTTCTAGGTTTAATCATTTTTCTTGTCAAGATGACTGGTTCCTAATTTTTTCTTTTACAATTACTGAAATTTTAAAAATGTTTTCATCGGAAATTTTTTAATGAACCTCTCCATTGAAGCACATATTACAATAAAAATTGTATGGAGTCTGAATGGGCACAGTCTTGTCACTGTTACAAAACAATATACGTCAGTCGTATTTATTGCTCGGTAGTTCCAGTGTTAAATTCATCTATTCGTCCTCCTCATGAATGCATAAAATCCGGAATCCAAACCTGACAGGACGATGGCTGGATCTAGGGTGACCTACAACATTCTGTCTGTGACTATAATAGTCGCTAGTATGGGTCACGCGAGACTCAGCCACTGGCAACTGCGATCAGTCATGCGACGGGTAATTATAAGTAGCACAAGTCAATGAGAAGTCAGGCATTCGTAGTAGAAAGGATTGTATCTTGAAAACAGTTAGAACTAGAAGAAAGTTGTTCAAAGGATTGTTGTAGCTTACAGAAAATTCCATTTTTCTACCTCCTTACTTTTTCCATAAAAGCAACATTGCCTTTAAAAAATGCAAATGTGCCGTTTTAAGTACAAATGCGTACCTTCTTCGACGGAGATTGATTCTTTGGAATTTTTGCTGAAAAAATTGGGGTACCGAGGACGGAGATACGGGTCAGAAGAAACCCAGCCAGGAAGGGTAGAGCTCTAAACGAGTGCAGCGTGAACAGGGTCTGAATCCGACGATTCCCTCGGCCTGGCGGAAGAACGCTCTCCAGCCATACATCGAGCCTCGGTATAGAAACAAATATAGGGCCAATACTTTCGGATATTGCCGCACCGAAGTGATTGATGGTCCAAGATATTCAATATCTGCAAAAGTTCGCGAGCGGCTCGCCCTGCCTGGCTGCCTGACGCCGGCACTCTCTTCCACCCCATCCTTCTTCCCCTTTTTTCCCTGCCGTTCCGGCTCTTTTTCTTCTTCTTTTGCGCAGTCGGCTACCCCCCTAAACCCGAGAGGTATTCTCCTTATCCCGTACGCCTCCACGAAAATGCATGACTCGAAATCCTGAACCGGGAGCAAGAGAGAGAGAGAGAGAGAGAGAGAGAGATAGGTGAACTTATCTCTCGGAATTCAGCGGCAGCCGCGGCGGAGGCGCAGGAGCCCTCCTCAAGGCTCCCACGAAGCCGGCGCGGTCGGAAGTGGAATTGCAGCTTAATCAAAAATATCGAGAACACGCGATCTTAATTGCCCGAATAACGAACCTTATCTGGTAAGTGTATGTAAAACTCCCGGCCGCCGGTTATGGTTACGGGACGAGGATTACTTAGCCCCTTTAAGAAGTTCGTACACTTGTGAACGTTGAAAAAGCCGATTTTCCCAAAAAAGGTTTCACAAGAATATTCTGCAAAAAATGTTAACTCGATCCTGCACCTTGTATTTGCTTGTGAGTGGTTTATCGTATATTGCTAAGGCTATTTACAGTAGCTCACGAAAGTATTCGAACGCTTCCAATCTACATCGTTAACAAATAAAATACACCCGTTGGGTTTAAGTTTTCAAAATAAGATT
>CM052137.1:4943674-5047269 GCA_028454255.1 Halictus ligatus
AAAGATTATTCTACATAATTCTGGCAATTCCCTTGTTAGGAAAAATCGCGCATGTGTTTGAAAGAGTAACAAATACGTGTGCGAAATCCCAATGCAAGAGATTCAATGAGTTTTGTGGAAGAAATTTTTTATTCTCCAGGACTGTGCTGAAATTATGAACGAGAAAGCATCAAAACCAAGTACAGCGATTTCTTTGTATACGTCGCCAAGGCGTAGATGATAAAAGCCGCGGACTATCCCCAGTACCGCCGGGTGTGTCGTTGGACGCCGAGGAGTGTAAACAACACACGGGAGTCAATTAATGGGGTGACAATTATGGAACAGAACATGCTTTTAAACGTGAGTTTCTTAGTCCGCCGTCGTAGCGGCCGCTTTTAAATGTAGGTAAACGACAGTGTAATTACCGCGTTTAATTTCAATGTCTAAGGAACGTTTCTCCAATTTTCGGCTCCGAAACTTCGTCTTCTGTTCGCCGAAGCTGCAAGGAGCGCCGTAAGACTAGGAATTCGCAAGAAGCTGTGGTTATTTAGAGGCTCCGCCAATTTACCAACTGAAAGGTTTCTTGCAGCCTGTTTGCAACTAACTTTTGAGGAAGACGTACCGTGTCTACGATAGGAGAACTTGGCAAACATTCTACCGGAAATATCTCTGTCCCTTAACGTGTCCTTTAACGCTCTCGTTGCTGTAACGACACCTGCGAAACTTTCCAGTTTAAAATCTCCTGTAAACCTAAAAGTGAGCTTGCAAGTAATCCTTACATTTAATATACCTCCGGAGAAATTAATTTTTGGCTGTGGAGAAAAAATGAACGCTGCCAACTAGCTCGCAACAAATCAATGCATGCAACCAATTTAATTTTGTTTTCAATCAGTCGATGGTACAGATCATTTAGAACGCGTAAGATTATGTAAAATGACTCCCGCGTGAATAATGATAGATTTGTACTGTGTTCCTGGTTTGAAGCGCAGAATCTAATTCGGGCCATTCGAGTGCAGAGAAAATAATTCGAGAAAGAAGTTCGGCGGCTCCCCGGGCCGAGACGCAGTTCCCACCGTAAGCGATTAGTCTGTTGGTTTATTATAATGAGGCCAACAGGCAAGTTAACACGGCTCCCTGGCGCCGAGCCTACGAAACTACTTTTCGTTCGCCGCCATTTCAGGCCCGACCGTGCGTTCGTCCTTGTCCCGCGATATAAGTTCAAGTCGCGTCGGACGATATTCTTATTTGAAAACTCAACAATACGGAACTTTCGGCCGAACTTCGGCGGGAATTTCGAAAGATATTCCGCGAGCAAACAAGTTTGAAAGCCACGCGGCTAACCGAAAAGAAACTTCGCGTGTGCGGCTATCCGAACGGAAGCGGTTGCCAGGCGAAACCTTACACCATTCTCTGAAATATGATAACTCCCTCTCTGTGTCCTGTCCTGCAGGATTCAACCGTAACGAGATTTCGGTTTCCTTGACACTTAATCGGAAGCGTTACCGACGAGAAAATGTGAAACGAACACTTCGAAGGGGAAAAGGAGAATTACTGATACTGCCATTTTGAAAAGTGAAGTCGTCGGTCTGTGTTAATACGACAAAGCCACTGGCTGTACATGCATAAAAGGTGAGATTGCGATTTAAAGTGTTCTTTCGAAACTAGCCTCGTTCAAACGCAACTGCGATCGGCGAAACTTAGTTCAACAACTACACTCCAAGTTGCCAAAGAAAGATACGCGCGAAGCAGAGGTTCATAACTCTTGAATTATTTGCAACATATCTGGTAAGTGCAAACATGGCGACCTGTTGCTTGTTGCTAGGCGATCAAAGTCAATGGCGATACTCACGTCTGTGAAGGGGAAGCTTGCTCAATCAACGTTTGCCCGCGCTTAGTCGTAAATCCTCCGACAATTTCGCGTTAAAATGGTAGAATGTAATTCTGCGAAAAAAAAAGCAGCAACGGCGGCGGAATATGGTTTAAAAATCAAGGGGCAAGGTTTCATCGGCTGTAAAGAAAGCAAAAAAAGTAACTTTATGCGCGAAGATTTTTCGAAGGATCGGAAAAAGTGCCGTTCGATAACAGATTATGACACTCGGATGAAATATTGTAGCCGATTTCTATTAAATCGACGCCGAAAGTTCGCAATTACCAGCGGATAAGCTCGCGCGGCTCGATGTAGCGTGCTGCCGGCGAACAATTAGTCGAAAAGTTATGTATCGAAATTCGATAACAAGCGTTACGCGTCCATTTCGTAAGCCCGGGATATTTGATTCTTAACCCGCCAGCAGCTAAACGTATTTACAGCACTTCCCATTATATAACCGGCTAGAAATCGAACTTTATTTGCCGGGAAAGTGTACAATAGCAGAACGTTCGAAAACTGATTCTGTTAGTTTTACACGCCGGGAATCGATGCAGAGTTCGTAGGTTCACAAACTCGCCTATCGGAGAAGATTCAAATAAAATTTTCTGTTACAAGCGAAGCAGCTCGGCTGACACACATTCGTTTGAAAGATTCCTAGAAACTCTCATTCGAGTAAATCAAATTTATCACTAGACCGCGAATTTAAAACATTACTGACCTACTGAAATGATTCCAGGGAGAAAGGTGGTTCATTCCTAGGTGCTTCCGTTTCCTAGTAATTGATACAGACAATATTTATTTGGAAAACTGTCTAAAACAGAAATAAGAATTTACGACGAAGTGACGTTAAGAAAATGACCGCAACTTCTTTGCCATTTAATACGTCCGACTCCCGAAGCATCTATTCTCATGTATTGCAATGTTTTATTCATTTACTTTGGGGGGGCTAGAATGCAAAAACTCGTCGTAATACATAGCGGGAATGCGTTAACGCGCGGGGAGGTCGGAAGAGCTCGGCTATACTAATCGCGCGCGAGGGGTCATGCAAATTTCATCGGCGAAATAGAATCACCTTTGCCGGTTCGGGCGAAAAAAAGAAATCAATATTTACGAACATTCCTGTCGGTCGTTGCGGGAGCGTGTTAACAGGCGAGCCCGTTCCTCGACGGGGCAGCTTCGAAACTAGTTAGAGCTCGCGCGGGGGCGGGGGCTGGGGGGTGGGCGTGAAAAAAATGATTTATCGTGACGAGCTAATAACTCGTTACCCCGGGGGCGAGACAGAATGAAATGCGGCCTCGTTCGGATCGCAGAAAATTTCGGAAGGTCGGCTGGCACATGTGTGACGGCGGGGGTGGTTGTACGCTCGGGTACCGTGACAATATAAAGGGCTCGGCCGATCGCGAACGAATCCGATGTGGCACGTTAATTAAACTTAAACTTAACTTCGGGCCGGATCGGGCCGGGCCGGGCCGGGCAGCTGCCAAAAGTATTACGAGAAACTCGCCGTGGCAATCTGAGCGCGCGTTGCCCGTTACTCGGATCCGCACGGACAGCTACCGCCTCGGATGGCTGTTACACACACACGTCGGTGTTGCGGGGGGTGGCGGAGACGGACACGTATCCTGGTTCCTCGGTGTCCGTGTGTACGTGCACCAGAGGATACGCTTCACGCATTATAGGCAGTGAGCACTTGAGTTATAAGATTGCCATGGACACTTGCCAGGGTAATATCAAACTTCGAGGCTCCACCCCACGAGCCACCCACGCGGCCGCGGTCCGTCCACGTGTTATGCACATGCACGCACGCAACACGCGGCCGTGTTATGCACATGCACAGGCCACACGGCCGCGTCGATCGCGATGGTAAGCTTCGTTATCACGCACGCCCACGTGTGAGCCTGATGCGTTGTGGCTTAACTCCTTTATGCTACCCCGAGCCTCACCACCCTCTGTCTATCTCCATCTATCCGCCTAGCTATCTAGCGCCCTCTCTCCCTCTCTCTTTCTAGCCCTTTGACGCCACCTCTTCCGCCCTGCTCCTCCGTCAACGCACAATCCTAATTATGCGCTATTGATGACGCGATATTAATGACGCGCGCGGACACCGTTACGCTGCGATAGTTTGTTTCTCCAGCCGCCCTATTAGCCGGTAGATAGACAGATTTATGCGATAAAAATGTCGAAACGCGACGCCAACAATCAAATTTAACGAGAATGTGCTCGCACAGTTTATTAACGTTTTAGCGGTAGTTGGTGAACTCTGTTGTTGTGGTCCTCGGTTGGGCAGCCCGTTTAAAATACTGTTGGAAAAACGCAGCAGATTTGCAACTGTTTTCTACCATTTTTTCCTCGAAAGAAGATTTTTCGGCTCCCCTTTAACCCTCCGCAGAAGCTAGACATTTATTTCCGTTATACTTCGATGTACATTCGAAACCAGTTCCACGCAAATGTTTAAGCGAACGGACGCACGATTGAATGCATTAAGCGTCCGAAAATTTACTGCAAACATTTATAAACAAATTTCCCGTATACGATTAACGGAATCGCTAATTATACATGCAAACATGTAGGTAAGCGGATTATTTCGACCTATCGTATCTGCAGGTGTACATAAACGCGCAAGTAAATACGTTAGTATACCTCTCGATCTGCAAACACAGTTACGAAACCTCATAATAAAACAGTGTATCATCTACAGATTATGACAAAAGAATTGGGCAAAAAAATCCAAGTGGAATTCCCGTCGTGTTCGCGATATTTTTTCTGGTAATTAAGTTAACTAAATAGCGATATTTTTCTCTAAAAAGATTACTAAATATACCGCAAATCTTTCGTACCCTTACAAATAAATATATGATTTCGTCTTTTCCCCAAAAATTGCGAAGAATACGATTACTTAAGTGTCAACAAATAATAACCCCTGTTGTATATAACCCCGTTAAGCAGAACAGCCGCTTTACTTGGGCGAACGGAGTGTCTGCTTAAGCAGCGAAGCCATTCGATCGAAGAAGTTTCGGTTTAACAAAGGAAATTTGTGTTTCAGCAATTGCTCGGTTGTCTCCGGGTCAGGCCTCCAGCCGAAGAGCCTGATTTCGTGGGAATCTCAAGCAGTCACCTCACGAAGAACTCCCTTCCCCCCTCCCCCACATCCCGGTGAAGCGTAAATGAGATTGGAAGGAAGAGAAAAGGGCCGGCCCAAGGAAACGCGTGATTACGATAATTCAATCGAGGATCTTCGTCGTGCTGTCGCATCGGCAACGGGGCCAACCGTTGCAGACCCTGCCCGTGGAGAAGAGAGGACCTTAAAGGGTAGTTTGCTTATTCCGGTCACAATGTGAGTCACCGTCGACTCCGTTCATCCCTCCTTCGTCGCTAGGAACCATCGACGTACTGACGCTAATGCATATTCAATGTTACATCCATGCCCGGAATATCCCGGCGAACGACGTCTTGGCTCCTTCCGCGTAGACTTTGCCCCGCTTCGTTCTTGTTTACGGGATGACTTTTCGAATTCGACGATATCTATAATATTTCGGAGCTAATACGAGAGCGATCCCGTCGCTCGAAGAACACATCGTTCGGAACGGGATTATGTCGTACAATGGAATAGCGAACGCGTGCTCAAGTTACTCGCAAAGTGAACGTTCTCGTCGTAAATAGAAAATCTTTTTGAGATCCTTGGGAAATACTGGCCCCTTTGCATTGTAAAGGTCGTTGGGTATTAGCTCTTCAACGGTCGTGAGACGTTCAGGAAGTTTTCACTTCCAGTAACGTGGTGGATCTATACGGACATTGTGACCCCCTTCAGATTCCTAAATTATTCCAAACCTACGGACGGACCTTTAGGGAATTGTGGACCACGTTTGTATTCTTAAGAATATTTATGACAACTATTTTGGCCGTCTTGAAATTCACACCGATCCTTACAATAACGGCACCACCTTGGCAAGTCCATGATCCTTGAAATCGTAGTCCCATGCAAATCTCAAAATCCTGAACCTTTTGGTAACACATGACGATCTTTTGCATTCATATGACCTTTAGAGTCCACCACGATGTCCTTTGCAATTCCATGAGCACCATCTCCCCTGCAATTGTGACTCTTTAACCTTCCGTGAACTTTAAAACCTTCCAGTGCCCTTTTTCTATTCCCTAAAAACCGACAATATTCGTATCCTCAGTAATCATTGCCGTATTTCTTACTGCCCTTTGGCTGTATTTCTAAATACCCTTAGAATGATAAATATATAAAAACTCCCCCTTTGTATTCCCAATGACCTTAGGATATGTTCTCAAGAATCTTAAAGATGGAGTTTATTGTCCCTTCACCCTACAAATGTGCAAGAACCCACAGAATAACCGTACAATTCTGAATCAATTGTCAAGAAAAACCCGGACGGTCACCCATCCTACTTTGGTATCGCAACAACCGTTGTTTTACCTGAACATTGAGCGACTAATCACACAACGAAGTATCCATAGACTGACACAGTTGCACTAAGCTTATTCTTTGCTTATTACTCAGCTTATTCTTTGTTATCGAATTGTAAAATAATTATCAGAGCGTAGTCAAGAATAAAAACATTACCACACTAAAATTCAAGGGAATTCCTTGCGGAGGTGACGCTTTTATTTAAATAGGTTCCCAAAGGTTTGTTACGCGCGATGAAAATGCATGTAGACCAAACACACACACACACACACATCCATTCAAAAGCAAACAGTCTCGGGCGTTGGAGCCGAAAGTTCGACGGTCGTCGGTAGACTTTTGTGGCCGACTGTATATATATATATATTTTATTATTCCATTTACAATTCCTCAAACACTCCCGCGATCGCACAAAGAACTCCATCGCAATTTTTTGAATAGTATTACGTCCATGCGCCGGATGATCGATTCCCCCGAGCTGGATAAAACCTTTTCTCGGCGCATATTCTTTCACACGTACGCGTCCACACACCCACAATGGCCGGCTGCTTATACACAGGAGCCTCCTTAATATTTCTCGGCACTTTCGCGGCACGTTGTATGAATTTCACGCGGACTCAATTCAAAGGAATAATAAGTTTCTATTCCGCGGTTGTTCTGTGGAATTGCCCAGCGCACGCCGGTACAGTAATCGACGAATTAGGAGAGAAAAAGTTAAGAATTAAAGGTAACAAAGAACACGTATCAGTGAATTTTTATGTACTATACATCCCACAGGGGCGCAAAGTGACCTCTGGTATTAGTTTCATCGTTATGAAGTGTATATGAAAACGTGTGTTCCGATTAACTGGCAATGTAAATACTTTTAAATTTCAAAATAATATGAATGTGGGCCCGGCATGCATTTCGAGCCCGCGAAGATCGGCGAGCAGTCGGCAACGCGAATAATTAGCTTGTTTTCGCTCGGATCGGTCGGTCCAGTGTTTTCCGGTCTTTTTGTTCTGCGTCGATTGTGCGGTAGAAATGTTTCATGCGCGTCATCGTTAGTTTACCTTTCCCGTCGATGCATAATATCAACATATTTCTGCATCCTGATCGAGTGCACTCGAGATACGTTCATCTGCGCGTGCAATTTCGCCGGCGATCCCCCGCGTTCCCCTGGCGCGCGCGATTCAGCGCCGCCGGGCGCCGACTACAAATCTCGCGGAAAGATAAATAAGAATTCGCAATTTAAGACCCGTAATGGCGGCGCGCGGGGCCGTTAGCCCCGCGGTACTTGCGCCGTTAAGCCGTAACTTGTGCCAAAAGTTCGCCCGGGCAACTATTGTGCCGCGTCCAATAGGGTTATTAATATCTAATACCCGACGGAGGAGATGCCGGCTCCATTAGGTGTTAATTAACAAAGATTGTCCGGAAGCGAGATTGCTAAGACCATCAGCGCGGCCCCGCCATTACGGGATACCCCTGTCGGCGACCGCGCGGGCATATTTCTGAATTAAACACTTCGTGCTTCTTTTCTGTTCAACTGCGAAGAAACAGCTGGCCCTTTATCTCCGCTTTCCGCCGCGCCACTCTGCGCCACTTCTTTCGCGCCCGAGCAATCTCATTTCGGCGAAAGGAATTAAACGATTCGCGAAACCGGGGACGTTTGTAATCAACCGGGACGCGAATTGAACGTTACGGGTTGCTAAACGTTTCGTCGTCGTTCGCGCACAGGTTTCGCAAGCGGGGAACACTATACGAACTCGTAAGAGACAGAGCCTGACGCGTGCGCTCGATTATTTTCGGAATCCTTGTTCGGCGATTTTGAAGGCAGGGGATTATCCTAGCCGCAACGCACCGTAAACAAGCAGACAGTTAATTAATGTCAAGCTCGCCTCATTATTGGCGATCAAGGTTTATATGTACGCGCGAGTGCGGAGATTATGATAATGTAAATATTTTGATACTGATTGACGGCTCTTGTATCGAACTCTGCGGAGATATTGTTTAACATTTTACCTATCGACTGTTAACTAATTGACCTTCGCAAAATCGTCGATTAACGATTTCTAGGATGTCTTGATAAAATGTTAAAACTATTATTGCTTCTAAATGCTCCCTTATTGAAGAGATTAAAAAGGCAGGCTGTTATGCAATTAACGGGGACTAGTTTTATTTTGCACAATTTCCAACCTGTTGAATCCACTAAAAAGAAAAATAAATTTCTATTTTGCCCCGGTTTGTAAAAATGTAGGTAACGTAGGTAGGCAAGAAAAATCATATTTCTTTTTTTTTCATGAAAAGTATGACAAACAGTGTTATAAAAAGCTCAGCTCGGTGTTGCTTGCTCTGCAGCAATCGGTGCAATTTCAGATAAGCGAGGTCGCAGTCATCGATGGTACTTAGAGCGATGATCAATTAATTTGTCGTCGCGTGTCTATGAGACATTGGAAAATTAAATGTAACTATATCTAAATGGAGAATCATCGGAGATCCCTGTAACGGTAAGGGGTGCCTTGATCCTTCTCCGGTGCTTCCATCGTCACGGAGAAAGCAAGAGAGAGAGAGAGAGAGAGAGAGAGAGAGAGAGAGCAAGAGAAAGAGAATCGACCCTTCCTACCCTCGGATTGTTTCTCCGGTGGCTGGGTTATGTGCTTTAGGATAACGTTCCACGATCACGCGATGACTCTCCACCTTTTAACCCCGCAGCTAAGTACGTTTTAGTTACCCCTCGGTGAAAGCTACCCTTCTCCGTCTCCATATCCTAATACCCTCAGCTCGTACATCTTCATTCGCTCCGTCGTTTCTTAAACACTTAGATTTTATCACCGTGCGCAACGTGTTCCGCTGTCGGGGCATCATTCGTGGAACGGCCCCGGGTCTTACATCAGCCCCGTGGAACATTTAGCTTCATTATTAATGGACGACCCGTGACGTTCCACTTCCGTGGAATTATCCCGCGCCGGGGCGATTTAATTAAAAAAATTGCATAAACCCGTTTCGAGATGAAAACGTCGCCGCGCTGACCCTTCGCCCCTCTCCAAATTCGATTCGCATTAACACACCGTGCCTCGTATTTCTCGGCCACGGTCGTTAGAATTTCCGTGACGTTCATAATTCACTGTCGCAAGTTGCAAAGATTCGAATTGGCCCAAATTTTTGTCGCCTTTTGAGCCGCCATGTCTTATCAACCCCCGGACTCCTGCGAGTTCTAACTCGTTTCTGAGCCACGCCGATATTTCACTACAGTTTTCCTTCGATATAAGGCGATTCCACGGGACCGGCTCTCGTCGTATTTCGGACGAAGAAGAGGAAGAGGGGATACGAAGGGTTAATAACCTCTGTTAACACTTCGAACGCCCAACTAGAAACCCCAAAAATTCCATAAAATCAAAGTACGTTATTTAACCAGTTAACTGTGATTGACGAGTATACCAAACTCTATTGCGGTGCAGTTAACGTTAATGAATTGTTAAATTGTTATCGAATAAAAAAGTAATTCTTTCCCATTTAGCTTTACAAGGGCTTTGGCTTTTATAATAGCCAAACGTGTATATTCGTCATTGCTTGATTTTAATTCCGCGCCGTGAGGGATTTTTCAAATTAAACTCCACAGTTGACTGGTTAATGAAATAAAAATTGCTAAAAATTAAATGTATGACACTGAGTAATCCTCCAACTTTCTTGCATGTTACAGATCCTAGTCAAGCTCAGTACAAAGAATATATCAACGTAAAAATTCATTTTAAAACCTGCACAAATAATTCCGTCACGGAAATATGGGCGACGCGGCGCCGAACGTGTTAATAACCGATACTCTTCGAGTAATCGCAATGTAAATTGAAATGTCACACCCCGGCGCGAATTCGGGCAAATTTTTGCGGCGTCGAGCGGTTATTAAAATGGAATTATCATTGATAATCGTGTTGCCGTTGGAGGGTCCCTCCGGGGAGCGGAGCAACGTCGACAGCATCCCTCCTGACTCGATATCTTTGACCTATAAATTATAATATGTAAATCGCGAGAGAGTAGAAGTATCGAGGGGTCGCAACGCGTTCACGGGTAGATAGGTGGTCTGGCAATTACAGAGGCTTACTGTACATACAAATTGCCGGGCCGGGCTGTCCCGTTCTCGCGCGTTCGTCTCGCGGCGGTCTTTCTCCCTCGGTCTTTCTTCGACGCCATTTACCAACCCCCGTGCACCGAACGGCACCGGGCAAACGCACGGCACCGAGCAACCCCGTAGCAGAAATATCGCGGGAGACGCCGGGGCTATATGAAAGCAGACACTAGAGTGGTATTACCGAAGTAAGAAGTCAGCTTGATAGCTTCGGCCGTAACTTGGTTTTTCGCTCCCATTCCTCTTCTCCTAATTCTGCTCTCCATAAACCTTTGTAACCGGTCCTTACCGGCGCTCCGCTTTACAACAACAAGTTAGGTTACTTAAAGCGACCAATTTTTATGCGGAGGACGACAGCCATCAGAAAGTGCCCCCTCCTTTTATAGCTCGCCGGGATTCCCTTTTAATTCGTTACCCCGGGAGAAAGTTATGTTGCCCGCGGATACCAAGGAAATAAATAACTACCCGATAAACCCGTCTGTTGGTGTCGAAATGTTTCTTCAATTCATGCTCACATTGGCTCAGAAAATTTCGCGATAATGCTGCGAGTACATGGACCTGTCGATTAACGAGATTTTCTGTGCATTTATGGCAAAAATGGGTGGACACAATTCCAAGCTGAAGATAGAATAGAAAAGTCTAAGCAGCTTCAAAACGATTGCGGAAAGGAAGGAATTTCAAACAGTGTTTATTTTGCAGAAAGTTCCGCAGTCTAGTAGCGACACGATATGTATTGATAATCTGCGGCGGATTGGGGCCAGAGTAGTTGTACAAACTAATCAAGTAGATCGCTTTAGTTATGGTGCGCGTATCAGACATCGTAATCTGTTATAACACCCGAACAAACCCTATCAGACATAATTGGACCGAACTCAGACTTCGACGGACCTAATATGACATAGTCAGTCCCATCGATTCCGTCGAACTTCTGTGCTGTTCGAGGAGGTCGGCCGAGAATCAGCTGAATCATGAACCGAAGATTTATCAGCCGCGCAGGCTAGTGATAAATTAATGCCGCGACACGTGCGACCGCATATTGAACAAAAATTCGGACGAAGACAAGCGGGAACGCCAATCGGTTTTTGCTCGCGCGAACTTCGAGTTCGTAACTGTATTTCGCTGTAATTATTCGAGATAAAATGTTACTCTGTATATGTCCGAAATGCCTAGCCGATAAAAATCCCAAAACTATCTTTAGAGGCGTGGATCATGGAATAGTATCTCCAGTGTTTCAGACATATATCGAGTAAACGTTGCAGTCGGCAAAATGAACAGCTCAATTTATACCAGGCGATTTAAAGTAACTTTTTCCTCTGCCAAAAGGTTCTGTCCCCGGCTTCGTTGAATTCTTATTCGCGAAAAAACACGGGCCAATCAGAGCGCGGCCACGGCGAACGAGTTTCGGCTCGGCCAATGCCAACGTCCGCCATAACTTTTCGTTGATAGTTCCTTAACAAAGCCGCGGAGAACATTTTCGCGAAAGAAAGAGGCACCCTGTACATCCACCCGATTGGTTCGGATAACAGAGGTTCCACTTTATCGTGGATTAAACAAGCAAATACGATCCGAACCGGGTCGTGTTTGGTGTCGTTTTAATCGGAAAAGCGTGACGATTGTGTTGGTAAAAGGTGTTCCGAAGGAATCATTGAAGCCAAAGAAGTTTCGCCGATGATCGCGACGTCTGTGCACGATGTAAGTAACTATATCGGTGCGGAGGATCGGCACGTACATCGACGTGAATCGCGTTAATACTCGCGAACGGGCGTGCACGCTCGCGTAATATACTCGGAACAGTCGATCTCTGTTCCGGGCGTGTCTAGTCGCGAAAATTTGTCCCCGTAATCCGGACAAGTGTCGCGACGGGTGTACATTGTCCGAGCTTTGTGTACTGTACCGAGTGAATAAGTAAAATAGACATGGACACCTAGTTGAGATTCGGGTCAGCGGCGCAGGACTGTCCTGTGTCCTGTGTGTCCTGTCCTCCCGGCGAATCCAGACAGAGCGAGAAGCTCCGCGGTCCACGGGCTGAAGCGGAAGAGGAACGGACGAGGACCCGGCGGGGGGAGCGGGTGACGGGGATGGATGCAGGACAAATTATCCACCTACCTCATCCCTTCTCAGCTTTCCAAACCATCCATCTATCCAGCCATCCTGTGGGAATCCCTCTCCGAGAACCCCACGCCCTAATAGCTGCCTATGGGGACGCGATGGGACTCCCGATGGACTGGACGAAATCTCGTGCATTGTGCAATCCAGGCTCCTCTCTGGCCGCCCCTGTCCATCCCTCTTCACTCTACCTTCCCTCTCATTCCAAGCGGTTTCAGAGGGGAAGAGTATATTCCTTCCAATTTGCCAGGGTTGTGCATTCGACGGGAGATCGAAAGATATTGGGGGAAGAAGAAATTTTCCTTTTCTCTCTCTCTCTCTTTCCTCTTCTGCTTCTTCCTCTTCATCTCTCTTTTCTTCGTCCTCCTCTCGCTCCGCCTATTCTACGCTACATTCCACGCCAATGAGCATATCGGCGCGCGGCTCTCTTCGTAGGCAGCGCGTTACAGGTGAATCGTTATACTTCCAGCGGCGAGATCATTCTGCTCGCTGCGAACCAGCCTTCGGGGAACACAATGCTCCTAATAAGCTGATCCTCTTAATTTCTAGGTCGCCTGGGAAGCTTCGTATTCAACGAATGGCGATGGAACAAGCAAGACTCGGCGTGCGCCCCCCTTTTATCCATGGCGAACGAGTCTCGTCATTTCCTGGAAGAAGAAGAAAATTTAGGTCTATCGTATATGTACCTGTGTGTTCAGCTGGTACACTTCCAACGACAAAATTAATAACATACATATTTGCAGAAAATCTGTTCAAAATCCTATAATTCAAGAGGTTAGTTGGAGATCCCTGTTTCCGTGATCAAAAAATTCGGAATGGAACGTTCGTAACTTTTGGTCAAAATGGACACCGGAAATGCCTGGCAGAGAATTTCTGGGTTTAATTCGAGAGACGGTCTTTGTCCCTCTGTTTGGATACACGGCCGGATCCTTTGATGTCTAGATCGTAATAACCATCGACCTGAATTCTACTATGAAAATGGCCATTATGGTCGGACGAGGCGAAACCCGGGTGTACTCATAAAAGGAAGGTCGTTATCGCGAGATTCTACATCACGGTTCGAGGGGCTTAAAGGATAATGCTGGCGCGGCAATATAAAAAATTATGCATACAATAATGAGACCACTGTGACGCGGGTACTCCACTCCCAGTATAAATCGTGGTTTCATAGGGTTACGAGGACAATATCGTGGGAAATTATTTGACCGGAGGGTTCACGGGGGAGGGGGATGTCGTATAAAGGGATCCTGACACATCGCGCGCGTAAACTCGGCTTAATTTGACCCATAAAGGAAAGCGTTTACGTCGGGCCCAGCCAGTGACCTTGTTGTCTTGCTCGCCAGGACTCGCGGTTCGTCACAGAAGAAGGGAAAAAGAAGTCCTTGGCGCAACTCCTTCATAAACCTTTATAACGCCGTTCGCCGTGCGCCTTAATAATGCCCCCCTGAATACGAAAATTCTCCTTGGAAAATGCTGGCCGACGCGTTACGCTAAATCTGAGCAATCCGCGCAATTTACGCACCGTTACTTTGACCGTGGTTTAGGAAAAGGGAGTTCAAAAATCTTCTTTTGCACAATAATACCAAACGAAATTACTGAGGACGACTTTTTGGTTCACGAAGTTGCTGTTGCCGTCGAAGGATCGACTAAAAGGTCCTCCGTCGGGAAGCTTAGGCTTTCAAAAAGTATGAAACAGTCGCTAGTAGATAATCTGTCATTGTTTCGAAAGCTGTGCGGGAGCTTGAAAATCTTCTACGAAATCTACAAAAATTATGGATTAGAAGATAACAGAGACACAGAGCTGGTTGTCTCGTTCTCCGGCAGGCTGTGCGAGAAACCATACTTTCGTAAAAGAGCAGAAGTAGGACGAATTTTCACACCGAACCTGAATAAATTAGTGGGAGGGACAAACGCGCGCGATAAACTCCGCGGAATGAAGTACCGCGTTATTAGAAGGTAATGTTTATGCGTCGTTTCCTGGAAGTTGGACAATTCCGAGGCTGTACCCGAGCGTGGAACGATATCGCTCGCGCGCGCGTGCTATCTGGCGGCCGGGGTCAACGGGGCCACGGGAAAATAGAGAGAAAGGTTGGCAAGACAGTTTAGACGGATGCGTACGGGCTGCGAACACCGTGATACGGCCCCATCAGGAGGAAACATTCTCGGCTCGCGAGGCTCGTGCATTACGGCACACCCTACGCCGGAGACCGGTTACCTACAATTTACCAGTGACTAAAGATAAGCGACAAAACATGGCCGGAATGGGACTCCCGTGAGCGGCGGGCGAACCGGAGGACCCTGGTGAAAAGGGGAATCGCATAATAGGGGGGGGGGGGGGGGGGGGCGAACGGTAACAACGCCATCGCCGAAAACTCTCGATGGAGTCAGCGAGCATAAGGAGCTGGTCGCGGAGCGGAGGCAACAAGAGGGATCATTTGAGGAAGATGTAACACGAAACCGTCTACTCGCTACGGCTCATAAAACAGCACGTTTTATGCTGATGGGCAACGTCTTGGGGACATTGCCGCCGAAGAAAAGGAGAGGAGAAGAAAGGAGAAAGAGGGGACGGAGAAGAAAGACGGAGAGAGAGAGAGAGTACACGTTCGCAAAAAGCTTGGTCCACGGAGCAGGGGAGAGAGAGAGAGAGAGAAGAGAGGAAAAGAGGACCGGCCAAGTGAAAGAACGACGTAGGCCCGGCGAGAGGAGTCGTCGTTCCTCTTGGGATGATCTTGGCGTCGGTGCCAAATGCAAACGGCAGGTGTTATACGCGGCGAGATTGTTCGTTTTCACGAATGGATCCCGTTCGATCTTTTCCCGCTCGATTGTGCCCGGACCGGATCGACAGGGAAATATGACCGTACGTGCCATTGGATTCCGTCGTTTAGCTGGCAACCGGCTCGCAATTTTAAACCGACCTCCCGAAATCCTCCGGAGGCCAGCCATGCACGGCACGAACCACTTAGGCCACCCCATCCGAGCCAGATCGGTTACGGATTCGGCGCTGCCGGCAAATTATGGCGACCAACGCGCCGCACGGTGGTCCGAAAGCCGGAAAACCTGGCCAAAAATATGAACTTTCAGCTAGGTAAGCTTTAAGTATGCGGTTGGTTTCTAAGTGGGGGTAAACAGTTGAGAGGACGTTTTTTTTTTATACCTGAACAGTCACAGTCCGAACTTCGAGTTCGTTAGACCATACCTTTTTAAGCTTGTGAAACACATTGCGAATTTCAAGTGCGCAGTGTACAGATTCTGTTGAAACGTTTCGATTTTAATTGCGCATTATGGATGCTGTTTGTGGAGGTAAGTTGCACAGGTTTTAGTGCCAAATGTTTATCGTTAACAGTGTACGCAAAGAAAGAGTAAAAGTGAAGGCATACGTTTTTACGATTTAGAACAAAAGTTGAAATTCCCACCAGGTTCCACGCTAAAACTTGTTGGAACTTCTACTACATAGTATTATCTTGCAATTCTACAAAAAATTAGCTACCCCTAGGTGCCCCTAAGATCCTAGCACTGTTTTTTGTAACGCAGAGTAGGTATTTTATGTGCTTTCCTTGCATTTCTTGTCAAACCGCCTCGCGTTTCGAATTAAGTTTCAGTTTTCATAATTTTTCAACTTCTCCCTCGAAGAGATCGCGAAAGATTTTAGAATCTTTTGGTCAAAGGAAAGCGTGCTTCCCTTGTTGGAGGGACATGTGGAATTCAGTGCAAAAACGGAAGTTTGTTATAGTTTTAATTAGCAGTGAACTTCGGAGCCCCGTTTAGCCGGCAGGATGCTGCTTCGAAGACAGTATTTTATTGTCTCATTATCGAGCTGTCGACGGACCTGCTGTGGAACGGGGCCGATATTAAACGGCCATCCGTCAGCGCGAAGTCGCACGTTTCTTCCCGGACGACGTAATCGCCGAATGACATTAATCACTTGCGCGGGGCACCAGAACCATTTAAAAAGTCCCTCGCGAAACTGCCCGGTCATCTCGCCGCTCTCCCGGAACGCTCAAGCGGACACGTTGTTACGACGCGCCTCGTACGGACGGAAAGAAATAGGACTTCGCCGGTCTACTCGGCGAGTTAATTGCAACATACCCGCGCGGCGGTGTCAAAATACAAAAGAAAAAAAGAAGGTGAAACAATGAAATAGTCCGCGCGCGCGCGCCCCTGGCCGGCCACGGGAGGGAATTAAGTGGATTAGTACCCTAATTGCGAGACGACGGTAAACCGAAATGAATGTGGTGCTCGCGGGGGAGAGGAAGGTGAATGTAATTATGCGACTAAGCACTTAGTAATTTCCAACGAAAACAAGGGGAAGGGCGGCTAGCGGAACGGCCATGAGAAACCAGCGAAAAGTTAGCCGGTATCGCGATCCTCGTTGCAAACCGATAATGAGGGCTGGTCACCTAAATCGCATCGATATCATTTCCTATTATACGTAACATCTAGCAATATTTACGGTCTCCATGGTATGATGTTCCACGACCTCCAGATTGAGCTAAAAATTAATTCAATTACTCTTGGTGCTATTAAACTGAATTTTGTCCGATAAATTTTAATGTAGCTCTGGAGAAAATGGTTATTCCCGCTTCGAAAAAATTCGAGTGCGCTCCTCGGACGTTGGTTAACGAGCACATCAACTTTGAGATTGCGACGCTAAACGTGCTTCTCTTAAAAAATTCGGAAAATTGCTTTGTAATCAGAGCGTTGATCTAGAAATACCCTTCCAAGTGGCACGACATCGGCAACATCCCCCTCCTTTTCGGGCAATCGGTTTTTTCCCGAGGTCGAATTGCCAATTCACTTTTCCGAACACAATTGAAAACCATCGTCGGGGAGACATAAATTCGCGACGGCGAAGGGAAATGAGGAGCGTGGCGGTGGAATAAGGGTGAGCCGTTAAAAGTTGAAGACGCGTTTGCGCGGAACTGTTTCACTGGTAATAGCCAAAGTTCCCGGTTCTGGTCCGGTTCCGGCGTGGCCTTTATTATTTTATATTTCGCGGCGGCCACCCGGCCCGCCCGAAGATAACAGAAATTATACCCACGTTTCAAAGTGAAACAACCGTTACCGGCGCGACACGAAACTTTAATTCCCCCACGATATCGCGCGCGCGCCCTTGTCCGATTTCATCTTCGCGAGTATCCGGGCTCCCGGTGGCCCGCCTAATTTCAATGGGACCCGGCGCTCTGCTCCCTAATTTCGGCGACCGAATCGGCAGATACCGCCCTCGTCACGGGCCAACCTATCGGGAAATTTGGAAAATTTCGTGGAACCTTCGACCGTCATCCACGGCGAAATTAAACCGCTAACGAGGGAAGTCGCGGCCGGTTCGGCGCTGAATCTTCGTTTCGTTTCTAATTGCTTCTTCGCTTCTTCGTTGTAAGGCTACGAATTACGGAGAACCTGGCAATAGTGTTTGTTGCAAACAAACACTCGTTGTTACTTCATCGTTTCGCTTTTAGATACAGTTGTTGTGCCCTGTGTTTCTTCTCCTCTGATTTTATCCTCCGCACCTCTTTTCCGCTTTCTTTCTACCCCTCCAACCGTCTCTATGTACTCTCCCACTTTCTCTTTCCCAGTTCTCTAAACCTATAAGGATAGGTTAGGTACCGGTCCTTTCCGTAGTCCCTAATCCTTTCCCTAATTCCACTCTTTCTATGGCCCGTAGTCCCTGTCCCCGAATACCTAGTTTTCAGTCCCTAGGCCCAGCCTTTCCATAGCCCCTAGTCCTTAGTAACTCTCCCTTCTGTCTCTCCCACTCCCTAGGCCCACTCTTTCTGTGGCCCATAGTCCCTATCTTCGAGTCCCTAGTTTTCAGTCCCTAGGCCCAGCCTTTCTATAGCCCCTAGTCCCTAGAACCTCCCTTCTGTCTTTCCTAATCCCTAGCCCCACTCTTTCTATGGCCCGTAGTCCCTTTCCCGGAGTCCCTAGTTTTCAGTCCCTAGGCCCAGCCTTTCCATAGCCCCTAGTCCCTAGCATCTCCCTTTTGTCTTTCCTAATCCCTAGCCCCACTCATTCTATGGCCCGTAGTCCCTATCTGTAGGGGCTCGCGCTGGGCGACGGTTTATGGCAGGGGTCTTGACATTTTCCAGCAGACCCAGTACGTGACTTTTCGTAGTTTTGGCTATGGCGATGGGCCTGTCATCGCCACTTGGTTTGATAGTTTTAGCGTCCGTGCCTGGGTCCCGTCAATGCAGTCCCTTGCCATAAAGCACTCGAAGCCGTTCGTCCCTTGGGCTCCGCGCGTCCGGGTGCTTGAAAACTGCAGTTTTTTGATGGTTTGCAGATGCTGGAAAAACCGTTGGGTTCTGTCTCCAAGCATGCCTGTTCTTGACGAGGCCTGGGCCTGTTTCAAGCACCCAGTCCCTAGATCCTCCCACCAACCCTCCATAGTCAGAATTGCAGCTTAGAATAGTGGGGAGAACCGAGGTTAGATTGTTTGTAACTCGCGTTCTCCCAGACAGATCGCTCTAGGAAGTCGAATAGTTTAGAAGTCACCTAGTTTAGATAGTTCGGCCGTGACTCGACTCTCCTACGGGCCTTCTCATCCGGTAGTTGAAATATAGTTCATTAGAAAAATCCTTGCATTCGTTACTTTGTCTTCCAACACGGTGGAAGTGGTCCTTCGGGCGAGTAATAGTTAAATTAGCGGGAACCTCGCAGTGCTAAAACATCACAAGCCCGACAGATCATTTAGGATCTACCACGGGCATAAACACTATCCCCAAGTCCCCAGTTTTCAGTCCCTAGGCCCAGCCTTTCCATAGCCCCTAGTCCCTAGCACCTCCCTTCTGTCTCTCCCACTCCCTAGTCCATTTCCTAGCCCCCTTGCCTCGTTCAGGCCGTACTCCTCGTTCAGTTCCAAGTCCCTAGTTCCTAATCCCCAGTCCCTACTCCTATTTCGCAGTTCCTAATCCCAAGTCTGTAGTCCTCGGCCCCGATGCCCTTCACGCTGCCTTACTCTAGTCCCGACCACCATCCGGAATCACTGCCCTAATCGCGGCGCTCCGTTCCCATTCGGTATCCATCGAGACGAGGCCGGATTTCGCCGACCGACAAGAGTCCCCCCCGCTTCTATTACGAGATCGGCCCCCGGTATTTACAACGCTTTTACCGGGAAGCAGTTAATTAGAAATTCGTATCCGCCCCCCTCGGTAATTGAACGTGCCTCGGTTATTCGAACGGGAGTGCGCGTCCCATGAAACCTTGAAGGCGCCATCGGAAAATTGAGATCAGCCATCGGGAACGGAGAACCGCGCCGCGGCCTCCTGTAATATGCATGCACACTTTGCGACGCGAAGCCGTCGTCAAACGTTTTCTGGGCTGTTCGGCGTTCCTCCGTTTAGGGGACCGCGTTAGTTGCAGCCCCGGTTGCGCCCGGTACAAGCACGGTTCGGCTGTCTCGACGCGCGGCGTCGCGACGTCCACCTGACACGAGCGAGTGCGTTCGACGCGCGTGTAACAGACCATCCGCGAGCGTACACGCGTGTACGCTCGCATATAATATAGTGGATCTGCGTACTCTGTAATGTAATCATGGCTGACACAATTAATCACTGGACCATCCAACCCCGCCGAACCATTAGCGATCGAGACACTCCGGGTTCACGGGGTGGTGGGGGGGGAGGGATGCGTTTCGCATCTCCACGCGTTTCCACGGAAAATACATAGTGCTCGGTGCAACGAAACACAAGCACCGAAATTTATAATTGCCGGATCGACTGATAGACAAATGTTACGTCCGCCGAGGTTGGACCGGAAAATGGAAAAACGTCGCACCACATTCATTTCCTTTTTGACGCCGGAACTGTCGAGCGCTAAACGCGATCGATTGCTTCGTAATACAGGTTTCTGAAAATTCGCCCTGTTGCAGGACACATTGCTCTTTCTGCAAATTTCGCCCTTACGTAACATTCGTTTCTCGTGGGCTCTGTTTAACGTAGTCAACTGGATTGCGTTGTTTATGTTAAAATAAGTTATCTAATACGATATCGAGTGTATTTATTATCGTGCATCGGTAAGTAACGTTTCCATTATTTTATCCAACCCCCATATATTCCCGGCGAAAAACGAGTACCCGGTGCTGCTGTAAATTTCGCAGATGTAAAGAGCTGCAAATTACTCGACCTCGAACAAATTATCAACGAAACTTTTCGGTTTAAACAGAAGATAAATTGAAGCTCGCTGATGCAGTGGATACCTTGTTAAAATTATAGTTTAATGGACGGGATTTAGAATCGACCAATTCGTTTCACCTAAGTTCAAGCTTTATTTCTGCTCCTCGTTGAACAACTCGGCAAAAGGGACGACACTGCTAACGTTGTTGCGAGTTAGGAGCAATTTCAATGAAATTAGGTTACTACTTGACGGAAAAGTTTCGACGTTTAATGCAAATGCTGGCAGATGGCCGAGGGTAGGAAGTGAAAAATGAACGTTAAGCAGGGGGATCGTTCCCACGCAAAGTCGATACTAATCAGCCAGTTTTCATCGATTTTGCCCCGGCGTTCGACACGCTTGATTAATTGGTGGCACTGTTTATCGTCGGTATATAGTAGTAGGACGGAAGCGGAGGCTCGATCGATCTCCTAATGGCCGATTGGCTTCGGTATCGCGAAATCAGATTCCCGGGACGCCAGCGTCGTAGCCTGCGGATCATATTAATCGGGGTGTGAGTCCGGCGTTGAAAGCTCGGCGAGCGATCGATGAGGAAAAGGCGAATCGCAGACATCATGGAACAGGGGTTGATTAACTTCGCGGAAGCCGGGAGACCTTCGATGCGATCTTTATCGTGTACCGTGAAGAACCACCGCCGGTAATTAATTATACAGAGTTCCACAGGAAGTTTTCCCATTTTTTCTCTCTCTCTCTCTCTCTCATTCTCTCTACCCCTCGCTTTCTTTCGCTCGTTCCCTCGAAAAGATTTTTCCCCGGGTGAACTTGGGAGGCAACCGGTCGTTACTTTAATAGACTTACGCCGGGGCAACAGCTAAATTTCGACGAGTCCGATCCGCAATCCCAGCCGCATTGAAACTAATTTCCCGGGCGCAACTACGCGAACTTAATTTCGTTTTTATCGGGGGCAACGAGGAGCCAAAGTTCCGCGAATCTCGAAATTTACAGCCGCCCATCAGCCGATTGAATTACAACCGGCCGCCGCGGCAACGGCTTCTTAAACTTACACCGTTCCACGTTCCGGCCTTTATCTACGAATGTTAATTGCCGAAGTAATGCATGCAAAGCTGCGTACGACCCTGAGGACCGAGGGAGGCTCGCCGCGAGAAAGAGGACGGAGAGCTCGAAACGAGGGGACAGGATATGGCCCATTGGCCATACACACGGGAAAGACAGGGACGCCAAGCGGAGTGGAGAGCAATAACACAGGGATCCTTGGAAAACGGCCAAAGTGTCAGCCGTAATATTACAGCAGTTACGTGGAACAACCCCGAAGAAACGTACATCGTGTGAATGAGCATTTTATTCTCTGACATTGTGCACGCTCGCACGCGCTTCGCCTCGATACAAAAGCGTACGGGACACTCCCGGAAGTGATCCGGCTGGATCCTGCTGTTCGTTGACCATTGCCGTCGCTTTATCCACCGTGCAACGTGGATATGAACAGTATCGTGTCGCCGTTGCTCAATTTGTAATCCCCCTCGCCCTGGAAATTTTAATAAAACTGTGTTCTTCAGGTGTAATCAATTATTTGGCGTTCGAAGCAACCGATCCGACGTTGAGCGTCTTGGAAAATCATGTTCGAGCACCGTGTGAAATTATCTAGAACAGATTTTCTGTAACTGGGCTGCATTCTTTGAGCTTCTGTTGTTTCTACGATATTTTTTGATGCACTCGAATGCTCATTTCGGTTTTATATTCTCTTCCTAAAGGCGTAGTTTGATCAACGCGTGTCGCGCGGGACCTGTTAAAATCGATAGAAATCGTTGGAGATTCAACGAACAACTGGACCGTCCGCTTGAATTCGAGCGGCGTGCGAACGAATTTGTCGAATCGCGAAAAAGCGAAGAGGGGCGCCGGCGAGAATGTACGAGTCCGCGGGAACGGTGCTTTCCCTTTTAATTTACGGGGCGAAAATGACGAAAAACGCTGCCGGGGGGAAGCAGGATCGCGAACGCGGGCAGAGAAAAGGACAACGCGGCGAGAAGTGTGGGAGGGGGTTGGAAAAAGCGAAGAAAGGACAAGCGGTCGAGGAATACGAGAGAAGCTTCGGGAAACGTTGGTATTATCATAATAATGGCCAAAGCCATCATCTTTCCCGCGTCTGCTCTCTACACCCAGCTACTCCCTGCCGTGTCACCCCCTCTCTCCTCGAGGGTGCACCAGGAACCACGTCCTAATAGCACTCGCGTTTTGTACATTTACAAATTTAAAATGATAATTTCGCCGTGGGTGTGGCGTGCCTCCGGGTCATTTGCGCCCTTTCACGTCCACGGCCGGGTTCTCTTATTTCGCCAGCACCCCTGTAGCCCGGCCTGGCGCGGCAGGATGCTCCCGGCCAACTACACCGTAGGCTCGATTATGCGACTCGCCAAAAAACCTGGCGTGTAGATACTTTTGCCGGACGTTTGTCAGATGTCGCGCGCAGATGTGTCCCGCGATTACGCTGAACGCGTTATTGCCATTCCGCGGGGTCCCTTCCGGGTCCCCCAGGGTAAATCGGATGACTCGCGTCACCTGAGATCGCTTTTGCATCGTCACGGACGGTGTAATATCGCGGGAGATCGTGTTATGATAGATTCGCATCGACTCGCATAACCGGCTCCTAATGGCACGCAATTTTTGCTCCAATATGTTTCAAAGTCGAATTTTACTTGCTCGCAATCCGTCCATTCCTATTATCTTGCGAACTCCCTTGAAACGACCTCAGGCATCGCCCCTTTCAAGGAAATACAACATTCTGGAACGCCCTGTATAATTATGTCTATCTCCCTGAACAATATCATTGTTTCCTTGAACATTTTCTTCTACCGGAGATAAGTAAATATTCCTGGTAATAGCAATAGATGTATTTCAAAATGTGAATGTTAGAAAGAATTGTTTTTCTTACCAGCAGTTCCCAATCCGTGTCATTTACAAGAACCAAGATGCCGGGCCGTCTGTGCGTACAAAACAAATCAAAGAGTGTCAATTTAACAATTAACTCGACAGAACCGCAATGATATACAGATTTTTAAACTAGGTAACAGTATTTGAATATCTTCGTACTCGGCGCCGAAACTGAATCGTGCTGCCATCTCGACTACCATGGCGGAACTTCGTAGCCAGTCGCCATCTTAACGACATATATCGGTCGAATAGACAAGTGCGAATTAGCACAATATACCGTATTGTGTTTGTGGTGCTATACGTGTGTCATTGTAAGCTTTACGCGCGCTCAATGAAACATCTTTTCATGTAACATTTGAGATTGTTGCATGAAACATTTATGCCACCGGTGTGCAGCTATTCGATGTATTAACAACTTACACAGTGTCCCCTTGTAAAAACAGTTCCGGTCGTTCTTTCAGGAGGTTATCTTTCATCCAAAAGAGCAGCCTCTGTATGGTCCCTGTAAAATTTCCAAGGGGCTGGTTAAAAGATCCGATCGTAAAGCACTCGGAAAACTTACATTCATCTCCAGGTAAGTTCACCTCGTATTTTTTCTTTTTATCGAAAAGTAGTTCTGCCCCACCCCTGAAATTTAGCGGGTAATTTATTAGACACCGACACCGCCGTAAGAAAAGTTGGGTTAGATATGGTTTCAGCGTTACCCGAATTCAATGGCCACGTGTGTTTCACTATTTTTCGTCGACATTCTCTCAATTTTATCCAAACAATGCTGCTTTATCGTATGTTACAAATTACTTGCATACAATTACAAAAAACAATTGTTCACCGCGCATAGAAACAACGTGAGTGACATAGCGTTTCGATTCCTCGTTCCTTCCGTTCAAACAGTCAGTAGTGTACAACCCTAACGCGGCAAAATACTAATATCAACTTTCAACAATCATGGAAAAATCTCTTATGTTCGAAAAATCTCAATGTTCCTTTTTTTTTTATTGTTGCCCCATTTCACAGGAGCATGCGCGTACGATCCTCGCAAACGTTTAAAAAGAAAATGAGAAATTTTTTTGTTAAATAATATAAAATTTATCGTAAGCACATTAGGACGATCAAGAACGGTAATTGGACGGTATTTAAAATTATTACCAAATTAACACATGAAGAAAAAAATCGAATGAAATGTAGAACAAGTGCCCCTTGTATACAACACGAGTACACCCCTGTACGTTCGCGGGTCATTAATCTTGCAATAATTATGTATTTAATTGCGACGTACCGATCGCGTTGACTGGGTTAATAAGAATTCGTTTGAAAATAAGGTTGGTCCTTTAATCGTGATATAAAAAAACTTGGTCGCATTTAATTGAATATACGATAAAAAGTGGCTCGTTGGAAATGTAGAATACGCGAACGCAGTGAAATGCAGGTGCTTTCGGCGGCAGCTGTAATGGCGGTCGTCGGGAACGTATGCTCGCACGCGATAAATGCATATTAAACCTGTTATTGTGCCGTCGATACGTGTGCGCTGTAATTGAGGATTCTCGTGATCGTAAGACACGTATGATCGCGTTATAGTTACAATATATCACATATTTAGCATAAATATCCGCGATGTCAGAGGAAAACGAACACACTTCGGAGGAGAACGAAGCAGAAATGAATGCGGGAAATCATAGCGGCGAACAATCGAAGAGTGATAATAGCATGCTGAACAATGAGACAGGACAGCCTCTGTTAGAAGACGAAGAAATGCCGACGTATATCAGCGTATCGACCCCGTCGAGGCGCGAAGATTGGGATGTCAATAATACAAAACAACAAGACAGGATACCACTGGAAGAGGATCACAGCCGAAGCGCCTATCCTAGCGACGATCAAGGAGGAGGCAGCGTTTACGTGGTATCTTCCGGGGAGGAGAGCAATCATCCTTACAATGACGAAGAAGAGGACGATTATGCTGACAGCGAAGGTAAGTACAAAGATTTCTTAAGTTCCGGAAATTTTGTTTTGTTTTTATGCGTTAATATCGTTTTCTGTAGACATGGATGACATAGATCCTGAAAGTTATCATGATAATTTAATGTTAGAGGACGAAGAAGACGAGGATGAGGAAGATGATGACGAGGAGAATCATTTAAGATTGCATCATCATGACGATGACGAGGACATTGAGACAGAATATGACCAAGATTGTTACGACAGAGCATCAGATGACTTTATCTTGAATTCCAGACTAAAACAACACCATAAAGAAAGAAGTTTATCATTGCAAGATTTAAGTTTTACTAAAAATAATGTTCATTCTCCGTACAACAATAAAAAGAGGCATACTATAAATCTCTTCGGACAGAACTATCTAGGCCTACAACAGAATTCTATTGCGTACAATATTGCACACAAGAGACAATCGTTACCGCTCAAATATCAACACGTGGAAAGTAAAGTGAAGAGATACATTAGGGATATAAAGGAACAGTCAAGGAAGTCGATGGAAAAGCGCATTAAAGAACAAGAATATATAGCGAATAAAAATCATGAGGAGAACGAAAGTAAGGAAGACCTTTGCATCGTTGGATTACAATATTATGTTAAAATATTATCTAATTAAAATTGTTTTCGTTTACAGATGAAACTGACCCATTAAAGCCAACGGTAACGAACAAAGTTATAAAAGATTATGCAGAGAAGGCTATTAAGGATTTGCAACGCGAAGAAAATAATGAACATGGTAATTCAATTTATAATTCCGCACAAATATTAGAGAATGGTGGTAATAACAAACTTGATATCAAAGTAACTGAAAATCAACTTAAGCATATTCGAAGGAACAGTGACATGAACGCATTCGGTGATATTCAAAATGAAAAACGTGCACAAAACTGCAATGATAAATTAGAGAAACGAAATGGTTCTGTAGATGTTAATGCACCTCATATTGAATATCAAAATACATTAGATAGGAATGTAAAATTTAATAACATGGATCAACCTTCTTTAGTTAATGGCCATCAGCAAGCACTTACACTTTCCGGTCTGCGTTCGTTAAGCCACGAAGAATATTCTGCTATTGCAGAATTTGAACAAAAGGAAGAAACAATCGAGCAAAGACACAAGACTCAAGAAAAAATGATTGAACCTGAGACCTATAATGACACAGAGATGGTGAATGTGCAAGACATGGAGAACAGCAACACGGGTTGTCCGCTGAAAATTGCCAATGTCAAAAGTATCAGGATAATACAAGAAGAACAGGAAAATTTCACGAAAACGAATTTAGCAGAGACTGTGGAAGTTATGCAGTTGAAAGCTCAGCTGAATCAGAAAGATGCTCAGTTCAATAGTTTACGAAACGCCTATCAGAAAACATTAGCCGAAAATATGAAAATGAAACAAGAGCTGGATACGTTAAGAAAGTCTTTAGCGAAATATGAAAGTGAGAGTAAAACATGCGAAACAAAAATGGCATCTGTGCAAACTGAATCTATCGCGGAACCTGTATCTATTTCAAAGGTAACTGTGACCGGGGATAAAAATAATAAAGTATCCACTAGTAGTGTTGCGTCTACAGTAAGTTCACTCGACCAGTGGGCAGACAGTGCTGCTAGCCCAGCTATATCCATTAAACCGCCCGATTTGACACCGATTCTTAATTCTGACGATAGTCTGGTGCTCACTGACGGTACACCGAGAAAATTGCCGCATCCATTATCGCGAACATTCATTACTTCGTCTCGAATCTTGCAGACTCTCTCCAACATAACACAAGGGAAAACATCAAAGATGGAAAGCCCTTTGGTCAGGAATAACAAGAAACGAGTAAACGAAAGTTCCATGGACCAATTATTGAATCTCGAGTACAATCGTTCTTCAACGCACGTTTCGACCTCCAAGAAACGTAAAGCGACAGAGATGCTTGGTACTTCCACTTTTATTCAACCGTTTAAGATACCTCACACAGCCGCTGAACCTGAAAAGAAAAGTGATAACACGTCAAACACGGACTCGAAATACTCAGAGGAACAGTCGAACGTAAAGCCAGAGCAACAATCCATGAATAGAGACGGGGAGGATCCTTCATCCATGGATATTCAAATAGAGGAAGCAGCTAACCAGGATGATGGTGATGTAAAGTTTTTCGTCTATAGGGACAATGAGAATAGTAGAAATAAAAGTTTCTTAATTCAAGCAGAAGAACCATCGAAAGACATGTTAGAGAACGAAAAAAATCGTATCCAAGAGTGTGGTCCATACTTGTTGGGTAATCTCGAAGTAAGGATGTCCGAGATAAATGGTACAATTAGCGTTTGGGGTAAGGAGATCAACGAGGAGTTAACCAGTGATAACGAGGACGACATTGAGGTGTCCGTAAAATCCAGTAACAAGAGGACAAGTCTTTACTCGCAAAAGTCGCCGCAGATCAGATTTAATGGCAGTCCACTTGTTTGTTCGACACAAAAGAAGCTTAAGCTTCCGTTAAGGCTGAATAAATCCAATGATTCTCCATGTTGCCACTCTATGTCGCCGAATATAGTAAAGTCTCCGTGCTTGCTAGATGAAGCGAACGATAAGCGATTCGAAAGTAATCGTATTCACTCAAGCAACTGTTCGCCATCTTTCGGAAACTGCGACTCCATGAAACACCGAAGAGAGTGGCTATCGTTTAAAGCCAGTTCGAGTTCGCAAGAAAAACCACATTCCTGTTGTACGCATCATGCGGAGTTCGTAGATAAAGATTGTAACTGCGGTTCATATCACGAAAGACAAATGTGCGATGATAGTCCTAACCATAGTAAAGATAAGTTCCATGTTAAAGGGATCCGAAGGAGTTCCTGCAAAAACGCATTTACCCCAGAGACGAGTAAACATTTACGTGAAAACATCACGAACCCTGAGATCGGCGAGGTAGTCTGCAAATACAGTAAGTCGTGTCGACACTCCATGCAGAATGTCTCGAACAGTTGCTCACATTCGACGAAGTGTAATGGCATTAGGGACGTTGCTTGCACATGTAAATCGTCTTCGAGTAATGTGCACGATCATGACTGCTTCGAGAAACAAACATGTAGTCATAGTTCTTCGCACGATGGGGAGGAAGAGCCTCTTATTGCACCGAAGCGATGTAATGAGACACACGAAGTAAGTGACCGCTACACACTTAACAGCCAATATTTAAGTAAAATTTGCAGGATGTATCAAACATAGTGGTACACGCTGACTTTACTTGAAATACTAACAAAGAAATTCAGGAAATTATGAACCTTTTGGGGGCGCGAAAATTGTACCCAAAGTTTCATCATTTCTGCAGTTTCTGGGTTGTCGAAAATACAGAAAATTTTTCGATCATTTCAAGTTTAAATATTGATGTCTTGTGTACTGAACTATTGCTTTTTGTACGCAGACAAGGCAGCGGCGACTAAGTGGCAAACGTGTACGGGGAATACTTATGGATCTGTTAAAAGGTTGCGGAGATTGCCGTAACACTAATGGTAACACTGTCAACAAGGGTGGTTTGCAATTGAAAGAGCCGGTTTATGTGAAGAACGGTCCTCCTCAAATTAAAATTTCTTCATGCCCTACACCTGAGCCATCACATTCGAGTTCCACACAATGTAATGAAAGGTAATTCATTTTTCTTTCAATCGTTAGAAATGCATCAACGTAGTATCATTGCATTAAAAAAATAATTAATTTGTAGATGCTGCCATGCTTACGCAAGACGAATCGAATCCCAACTGGAAGAATTCCGTACGGAAATGGAGAGAGTGCGATCACGTTCGGATGCAATTCTCGACATGCTCAATATGCTTCACTCTGTTGATATGAACTAATGAAACTACTATCACTTTCCAAACTAAGCGCTTTTTCCTTGTACAGATCACTGTTTCTTTTATGTCTTAATTTCGTTAAGTCATGGTGTACGCACTGTCATCAAAACTCTTTCTTATTTACTTCTTTTCCTTCATTGCTTATAAATACGTGACCGATTTATTGAATAAAATACATTCACGTCTAAAAGATAAAATGGGAAAAACTTCTACATTGTACCATATACATCGTTTTGTATAACAGGAATTTTCGTGTAACGTCCGATCGCTAGCGGTCAAATTTCACACAACATTTTTATATCACGTTACAATTCATAATATGTATCATGTTTTTAAACGACGACAAAATGTAGCTGTAGCGATGTAGTCGTATCTACGAAGACTAGACAATTTTATGTTACGCTTTAGGCGAACCTTGTTTGACATATTACTATTTATCTGAGTACCTAATAAGACGAATTTCAAATTCATAAGTTTCCAACTGGATTTCAATAAAACACTGATCAATTTCCTACTAGTAATTGCAGTCGCAGGTATCAAATCCTGGGCCGGCCTCCCCAGGCAATATACCAGGCGGGGCTTCCCCTTGACCCTTGAAGATGTTACTGTAAGACGTTTTCAAATAATTCACGTGACCTTGCAGTGACCTTATACGACCCTGAGCTTGTTCGAACGCCTCGTTCAGATTGTTTATCTGACCCTGCATCTTTTGTCTTATCTACAAGTGGCAAAAATGTGTTAGCATCCGAGAAAGTAAGTTTCAATTATCAAACAACTTATTCATTTTTAAAGTAATTACTTCATCTCTATCTTTCTGTGCAGCTCTCGCGGTGGCTCTGCACTGTGCCAGCTGTCTCTCCATGTCCGCTATTTGACCTTGCATCGTCCTTCTTGCAGTCTCGCATCTCTCCTTCGTTCTTGCCACCTGTCTTGCCGAGTCTTCACGAACCTTTAACGAGCAAATTAAGAAAATAATCACTTCGCATCTCAGGAAGATGAGAAGAGGATGTTATACTTGATCAAGCATCGCCGTCAACTGAGTAATTTCGTGCATCTTCTCGTCGATGCGTTTCTGCAACTGCGCTTCATGCTCCTCGAATCTGGCAAGCGTATTCTTCATACGTTCATTGTCGTGCCGCAATTCGGAATTCTTTTTCTCGAGTTCCTCGAACCGTCCCGAACCGGTGCCTCTCTCCTCCTGTTAAGTATGCCTCGTCAATTATAAACTGTGTGTAATTACAATTTCATGTTCTTGCTAATTTTACAAGTAACTTGTACAAAGACGCAGTACTTTATACAGGTTGTTCGCGCTATTACTAGCGAGCGTTTTCCTTGCAAATAATAAATATTAGAAAATAATGAAAGAGAAATAAAGGTTTCCTTCCATTTTTTCAGAGCTGACCAGTAATAGCGTGAACATCCTGTATGGTTTGCCGCAATATTCGAAGGTAGTGACCTGAATGGCTTGATACTCGCTGCGCAGAACGTCCAGCTGATTCTGTAAGGTCTGGGCCTTGTCCTTGCACCCCACAACCTCCCGTGAAAGGTCCTCGCAGTTCCGCTCCGCGACTAAACGCATTTGTTGCGCTTCCTGCAGCTTTACTTGTGTCTGCTTTAAAAGATCTGGTAGCGGTGCTAGCTCGGCCAGTTTCTCTTGGAATTGATTCTATAAAAAGAAAAATCGTGTTAATGATGCCTGATCTAGTTCCTAACATACGGTAACTTCATCAATTGTGCACCTTGACTCGGCCAATTTCCAGAGTCACGTTTTCATTCATCCGTGCGTTGTCCATTTCCATGAGGTCAAGCTGCCGGCGTTGCTCCTCGACTTGTTGTTGCGCCTATTATTTCAGTTATCATTTTCATACACGCCACTAGCAAACGATTGCACAACCACATATCAACAAGGGGGACCTGTAAATATTTATTACGATAGTCCTCGAGCTGGGCGGCTTGATCTTGAATCAGTGATCGCAATTCTTCCAGTTCATCTTGCGACTCCCGGAAACGTTGCTTGACTACTATCAGCTGCTGTTCGTGTTCGATCATTTGCTCCTTAAAACCTGTTACGAATACCACCGTTCGTGCAACTAGTCATCGCGAATCTGGATTGTGACGAGAGTCTAGATCACCTTCGTATTTTCCTTTCTCGGCCTCGATCGCTTTCAAACGCTCTTGGGCGTCGATCAGTTTGATGTCCAGCTTTTCTCTCTCTTCGATCGCTTCGCGCGTCTGCTGCTTCAGCTTCTCGGCGTCTGTTCTTAAACACGAAACCTCGCACAATTTGTTTTTGTAATCGTCCTGGAGGCGAGCGTATTGCTCGCGGAGGTCGCGCAACTGTTGCTGAGGACACGTGCTAGCACCCTTGCATCAAACATGCTCTTTAATATGTGTCAAACGCTCCACGGAGGTTCTGTCTTACCATAGGCGCGTTCACGCAAGGACCGGTGCAAGTCGAGGAAGGTGCGGGTGGCATCGGTGCCTGATTGAACACAATTTCATAGAGACTAAGCGAAGCGAAAAACTTGAAGAAACGTCTTAACAAATATCTGTACATTATACTGCACATAATTTAAAGGGATGCGCCGAGTTACCAACAACTAAAATCTTATATGAAATAATCATATTTGAATCGTGACACAGCATGCAAAATTTTGATCTCAAATTACGCACAGGATAATGTCGCATTGTTGTATAGTTTTAGAGAAAGAACGATCTGAAATTTTTCTACAATATGTTTATTTCATACAAAATCTTTCATAACATTACTTTCAGTAAAAGATCAGTAACCGTTATCGACCCCAACCAACGGCGGTATGACAATATGTATGTGTGCCAGCGTGCCAAGTTAGCTTGTTCCGTAGGCTCGCGCAATCGAGTTGATCAAGACATTGTACGGATACCTTAGGTAGAGGTATGGAAGGTGGTGGTAGAACCGGAGGAGGCGGTACGTAAGGTGGTGCACTGGCAGGTTGATGGCCCAGGGTGGACGGTGGAGGTGGACAGCAACCGCAAGGTGCACAAGGTCCTGTGCACTTGAGCAACTTACGTTGCTGTTCTAGTTGCTGTCGTTCCCTTTGTACGTTGGCAAGTTCTATCTGCATGTTACGTATTTCGCACTCTATACTGCCCAGTTGTTGCTCCTGAAATGAAAAAGGTATGAACCCGTCAGGTTCATTGACAGTTCTACTGTGTTTTTCCGATGTACCAGTTGTTTGCTGTTGTTGCTGTAAGACGCAAGCTGGTGTTCCAACTCCTCGGGACATGTTCCTCTTGGCGGGGGTGGCGGACATGGTTGTTTAGTAACGGCTGGACTCCGGCAACACATTTCTTCGACTTGTGAAGAAGCACCACTGGGAATTAAGACTCCTGATCTTGATGCTCCACCCGCGAGTCTTGGTGAATCTGTGGACGTTAAAAAAATTGTATTCGGAGAAGAAAGGAAGAGAAAATAGTTTTTCTATTGTTACTGCAAAGGGTTCGGTGCTAATGATTCCAAAGGAGACAGATTTGAACAATTGTAACATTCATGTGTAAATAAACGCGACTCACCTCCGCTATTTAAGTACGATTCGCTATTTCTTGTCACTGAAAGCAAAATATTGTATTGAGAAAACTGTAATGTTAGTAAGTTGAAGTATACAGAGCGATCCACCCGAAGATGGCTACTTAATATCACTTCAAAGTGATACAGTAATATCTTCTTTTGATGCCGTTCAAACTAGATATTCAGATGGGTCACTCTACAGTGATTAAACTTAATATCCACATACTGCACAAGGAATTGCCACGTGGTGATGGAGTGTCGGGAAACTGCAGTTGCATACAGCACTTGCATTGACAATAGTCGTCGTCCTGTTGCACCGTGGTGGTGTACGAGAACGAACGGAAGGGGGACGGACTTGATCCCGGCGACTGATTTCCACCTGGACAAGGGTAACAGCAAGGACTGGTAATTCGTTGATTCAAGCAAGCTAATTGACGGGACAATTCGGTGTTCTCCTTCACGACTATGCGCATTTCAGCCTGCAGCCCGCATACCTTCCTCTGGAGGCTCTCGACAGCACTGTCCTTCTCCAATAATGCTTCCTCTAATTTGTATCTGAGTGGAAAGTGTATCAACCATACATTATGATCACTTCACTGATATAAACATACAGAATTTTGTTGAAGTCTCCGCATTCGTTGTCAGGGTGAACTGATACGATTGTCACGCATTTCTTCCCCGACTTTCTACTATTTCTCATTTTGTATTGGGTGGCCGAAATGAAACTCACTTGCCGCCTTCGAGCTGAGCGTTCTCCAATGCTAGTTTCTCCTGCATGGTCAGCGACTCTGTTAATTTTCCAGTTAGATTTTTCAGAGACCTATCTTTCCCCCTCTTCTTGCTGTCCGCAACGACGATCTTTGGAATCTCGTCCTCTGTGTGACCGCAAACGATCACTCTGGGAAGCCTATGAATAAAAAGAAATACAGTTTTCTGAGAACTGCAACCTATCGAAGTGCAGTAGGTTCTCGCTCGTTGCATTCCCGATCAAATTCACGTTCTTTACGCGAACCTAATATGCTGCATTTTGTTTGCATAAGGTGGGGAATGTATAACTTAGTGGAAATGGTAATTTCGTGGAGGTGGGGGGAGTTACAGGTAGGGAATCTTTTGCGATTGATTGGACAACCTCGTTCATTGCAAAGACCTTGGATCTTGCTTGAAATTCCGGTCCCGTTTTCCTGCAACGACCGAGTACCTACTGTAACAATTTTACGACGCACTTGTCTTCCGGATACTCAATCTGGGGCAAGTCGAAGAGGTCTTCAGGCCTTGGTCTCTTTTCGCCAAATAGTTCTTCTTCTTCCGGTATCATGCCAGGTCTCGAGTGCGGATAAGGAAGCATCTCGAACATTTTGCTGAACGTGAGACTCGATAGATCAGTCAGACCCAACATACTCTGCAATTTTCGCGTTATTTTTTCAACTTCTGCCATCTTCGCCATGAGTTCATCCTGCTTGGCCTGAAGCAACTGCGTATCCGCTTCCGATAGCTCCTTTTTCTGGAAATCAGATCGACAAGCCGATAAAGGACATTTCTAGGAACTCCAAAATGCCCATAAATTTGAAGTTTCGTCAGTCACCTCCATAAGCTCAAGGATATCCTGCTTTAACTCTTCGATCTCTTTCATGATGACGGTGCAACGTTCGTCAGCGTTTTTCATTTCTTCTAATAGCTCAGGATCGGTCAAAGGAGACGAGCTCAAGACAGATTCTTGCCGACCGCCAGGCTTCATGGGAGCGCCTAGACAAAAAAACACATTCAATAAAGATTGAATTTAATCTCGTTGTTTCTGGAGATCACTATACCTTCGCCAATGCCGGAAGGCATTGGATGAACCGGGGGCTGCCCCGGAAGTCTGTCATCATCTTCCTCAGTCCTTGATTCGATCTTTTTTTCTGTAACATCTTCTTGTTCATCTTCTTCTTCTTCTGCTTCGGGTTCAGCCTCAGGCTCAGCCTCAGGTTCGGGTTCATCTGCAGGTTCCTCTTCCACGTTAACCTCTTCCTCATTCTCAGCCATGCTGGAATTGGATCGATTCGGCAATGCGTAATTTAACACGAAGAAATCTCAACTAAATAACTCACGTTGACGATTTCTCCTCAACAAGACTTGGACTTATAACTTCTGTTAATTTTGCCGATTCGACGCCTGGCTCTTCTTCTTTGATCGCCTCTGGTTTGTCCTTGTGATCGTCATGCGTCTATCAAATATTCAATATCAGTTATTTGAATGTAAATTAACATTAGAATTTACATTACATAGAATTGCGATTAGAAATCGCACCTGCTCAAGAATGCGTGGTCCAAACTCCGATTGTTGTTGCGAAAGTAAAAGTTCCACCAAGTGTTTGGTATTGTTTAGTTTGCCTGACTCAAACGGAGGTATCTGGCCCACTTGGTAGCATTCGATCGCCAAAGACTGTGCTTCGGGCAAGTTCAAAGGCTTTTTTATATCGAACAACGATTCCAATGAACCGAATGCGTCCCTGTTTAAAACCGACTGGCCGCTGTACTCCGCACCCTTGGCTTTTAATTTCGGACTGCTCCGTTTTAAGCGGCGACGATTGATGTCGTGAGAGCTTTTCGTTTTAACGGAAGAACCCTGAAGAAAGGACGTCGGCGAACTTGCTGCAGATCTGGACGTGTTCAATGTACACGGTCGCCGCTTCTAAAATCATCAAATTTTCAAGTACATCGAATGAAGAAGTACATTTCTTGAAGAAGGGAGGCTAAGCGAAGAAACGACTTTGGAAAGGGGGCCATCAGGCAAAAATAGTTGAGAAACTGTTTTACATCGTCCTCTAACAATCTCGACAGTTTCGGCTTCTTCGCCATGTGTAAGAAATAATAAAAATATATTTTCCGAGAAAAGAAAGCAATAGTCATAATAGCTGTCCACCCCACTCCATATTCACAGCATGTAGGCTGTAGGAGTAGGGTGGACAACTATTATGACTTTCGGTGAACCTCGAGTTTCTTCTTTCGATAGACATATGTTTCAGCGCACTTATAAATTGTTCCTTGCACTTCCACTTGAATCGTAGAAGCATTGTTAATGTATTAAATGTCTTTAAAAAAAAATTTGTAAATATTGTTTTACTTCTGTTTCAAAAATGTATGAAGGACTTCTTTGAAGAATATTTTTCTAAGATAGAGTGTACTATACAGATACAATGTTGTGATAATAGTAACCGGCATTTTACCTTCATTTTTACCTTCGAAACAACACCGTTAAATCACTCAACAACGATAACTCTTCAGGTACTAGCCCAAATTAGGAAACGATAATCTTTTCCTCGTTTATTCAGTGAAGTCTCGGTGTCGATATCAAATAGCGTCGAACGATTTCTCAGTTTCCTTATTCGAAATTATATTTTTGTGTAATTTTTATACTGCAACATAAAATCAGATTAAGTATCGAGAAAAGCGTTGAATTTATTAATTAATTTTTCAACGAATGTGTCACTCACTTTGGGAAACCAAACGTTTCAAATAAGCGAGTGAAGTATGCTTCATTTATTTTCATATTTGATCCTACCGAGTTTTTTTGAACGTATATATACATTTCGATATTATTTTCTTTATTAATAATGTTCCTAAAGAGAAAATAAGATTTCTAGAAGCAGAAAATTCATAAATTCTAAAAAGAAAGAATGATGATCAAGAACATCCATTTAATGTTACAAATATATATGTAAATGACTTATAATTCAATTAATTTATCATCGATCAGTATGTATCACGTTATAAAACGTGAACTAGATTTGATAGTAAAGTTAATTTAACAAGGATATTATTTTTCTTTACTTATATGTAATAACATATCATTTGAAAGCGTTAATTTAATTAACACTAATCATATAAAAAAAAGGTGACTGAAAGTGTAACGTTCTGTGGTAAAATCGAAAAAATTGTGTACGCTACGAGTGTTTGTGTACGACTGCCTATTGTTTAACATATTTACAATTCTTTGTAATAGGAAATAAAGTATTGTATTACATAAAGTACTTCGATGTGAAACAAACAGAATGATTTATTTAGTTAGTTGTAATATAATTCGCGATCTTATACGCTGCACAAGCTTACATATGCAGCTGTAAAACAAACACATCACGTTAGGACGTTGTAAAGTTTATTGAAATAAATTAATATTGAAGCTAAATAATAGCGTAAGTAGTACATTTGTTGTGTACAATGTGAAAGCAAGTTTTTAATGGAATTATTGCAATACTTTCGTTTGGAAAGGTCATGTGAAAATTCCATTGTACGTATGTATGTAAACATCCTTGTTGTCAACGACGTACCACTTGATTTACAAGATAAAAGCGATGTTATTCCGTCTTCCATGAAGAAGAAATCTAATCTAATTTGCTCTACTAATTTAATTTACTTTAATTTCGTACAAATTTACACACACGTATATTCTATTACATTCTTATAAAATGGAGGTTATGGACTACAGTAAGTGTTCACAATAAATCAGTTATAAATAGGTAGTATTTATGACAAAATGTTATGATTTTATTATTCTTAAATCTACACGTGTCTACAAATGTACTCGCAAATTATTGGAACACTTTCAGATACTTTTATGTCATGAAAAATTGTATTTTGTAAGTTACTTTCTGTAATATACGAAACAAGTTATGTTCTTTGAAGAACCAATTAAGGAAATAAAGATTTATATTTATCAACTGCTTCTATACTTCTTTTCATATATTATATAGTTTGAGGCAAATGTAGGCACAATTTTGTGCGTGTCTGTAGATTATAATGGGATGTTTCCAAACATCAATAAATTAGGATTACGTCGAAAAATGATGTATTAATTTTGAAGGAATCTGAATGAATAAGAGACAAATTCTCAGGAGTTTGGAAACATCCTTACTAATGTAATTATACCAATAAGTGACATTTTTTATTGAAAACTATAGGTGACAATAATCCAGAAATGGAAGGTACAGAAGAAAATCATTCTGAAGAATCCGATAGTAATGACAATGACAATGCTGACACTGAAGAGCAAGAGGAGGATACGAGTAAGTTATTTAACATTTAATATACATAATACCTGTTTCGTACAACATGTTATGTCTTGTGTATGTAATGTCTATATCTGGTACTACAGAAGATGACGATGAATCAAAGGCAAAGAAAGCAAAAGAAGAAACTATAGATGAATCTGACGTAGATTCTGATCAGTCTTGCCCTATATGTATGGACCTATGGACTAGCTCAGGAGAGCATCGTTTGTGTTGTTTACGTTGTGGACATTTATTTGGACATAGTTGCATCTTACGATGGTTACAAATTTCTTGTAACAGCGCAAACCGCCGTTGTCCCCAATGCAATAGGAAAGCTGCTGTTAAAGACATTAGAATGTTGTATGCCAAGAAATTGACATCGATAGACACTGCCGAATTAGATACGTTAAAAACACAATTAAACAATGCCACGGCTGAAAAGAATCGTGTGGAAATGGAATTGTCAAAGTTTGCTCTTAGGCAGAAATTGTTTGAGCAACAAATAACTGGTATGAAGAATCGTATATCCGAGTTAGAAAGTCAACAGTCAGAAATAAGTCTGCACTCCAGCCAAAATATTTCTAAACATGTAATTAAGAAATTCCATTTAGAGCGATCTATAGAGATATGCAAGGATGGCGGTTGCCGTGTACTAGACTATAATCCATGGTACGGATTCCTAGTTGTTTCTCAGAAATCAACGAATTCATTATTCTCGGGTTACGGTATTAAAAAGATCGATTCGGATAAGTTTCAACCGCGCCAATTTATTTTTCTACACTCGCAAGTCATAAGAGACGTTACGTTTAATGCGACCCAACACTCGCTATTGCTCAGTGTTGGTTTTGATAAATGCGCGAAACTGATGGACATTCAAAATCATATCGTTATGCACACTTATCAAACGGATTTTCCACTGTGGAGTTGCTGCTGGTCAGGCGATAATCCAAATGTATTTTTTGCTGGTGCCCAAAATGGATCTATCACACAATTCGATATTAGGCAAACTTCTGGAGCTGTAGAAACATTGGACAGCCCTGGCGACAGATCACCGGTAGTTTCTTTAGCAACAGTACCCTCTAATCCTGGTAGCGGCATTAGTCGAGGAGGTTTTATTGCATGTCGTTTAAATACGTGTTACGCATATGAACAGAAAGATTCAAAATATGTACCGAAGCAAATATTTCTTGAGGGGCCATTTGTATCCGTGTGTTACGATGAGAAGAACAATCATGCCCTAATATCTTCTCGTCCAAATGCAAGGCAACCACATGCTAGACACATAGTGTGTACCATAGAAAAAGGTAACGACGAATCGACTATCTGTAATGTTGTACACACGTTTCATGCTGGCAACTCTCAGCAGTTATTGTCTCGACCATGTTACATAAATGTTGAGAATGATACATTAATAGCTGCACATCAAGAATCCACAAGTTGTATATCTTTGTGGAGCATGTCTACTGGAAAACAAGTAAACACTCTACCAGTGTCTGACCCTGTTGTTGATATGTGTGCAGTCGATGTTAATAGTAATTTATTCTTAGCAACACTCTCTGCGAGAAAAGTTAGAATTTATAGTCACGGATAAGCGTCACTGTCATGAAAATAACGAAAAGTCTAATACAATATTTTATACACCATGATTCATATCCAAAGTTTTCTCGTACATTCGTAATTTAAGTAACAATATGGTTGCCAATATTCAATTCCTCACTGTATTTCCTACTTGAAAGTCTGAATACTGCTGCTATGCGTAAGATCATGTGATATAAGCTAATCTAAATAACTGAAAACGAAGGTCTACAAGTACAAGTTTTTAGTCGTCGACTGTATAGAAGTTCTCTGTGCGCGCACAATCTGAACTAAGAATAGCTAAAATAATTACCATTCTATAATGAAATATTGGTTCAGTAAACATTTTTGATGATTGCTGCAAAAAAGAATTTAAAAATGAGATAATAGAAGATAGGAGAATATTTACTATAACAAAAGTATATTTATATATACTGAAGTATGTGATTGATGGTAGTTTGAACAGTGTACTGAACTTAAGATTACTGTGTACATATATATATTTTTTAATAGATAATTGTTATACCTGCAGAAGCAAATCGTATGATAAAAGGGAACTTGTGTAAGTACTTTCAATGCTAGTACTGAAAATGTTATTTATTAATATTTTCGAAATATTAAATTACATTTAGAACGTTCGAAAAATATTGTAACGAATCATTTTCACAAATTAACCCGTGTATACTTATTATTTTAAAAATGAGTAATTCTAAAAATCAAATCTGATCAAAATCCATAATCTAATTAACACACCTCTAACACAGCCTCCATATAAATTATAAAAAAGATGTAAAAAAGAAAGTAGTAAAACTCCGTCTTTAACACTGCCAGGGATATGATATTGTTTAATTATATTTAAACAAAGTCTATGTAACATGTACGGGATTAATACACATAATGCTGTACAAATAGTATTTTAAACAAGTTCGAAATGTATTCTACATGTGCTGATACTTTATTATTCAGTTTATAGGTCATTGCATTTTCTTTTTAAATTATTTATAAACCGGCAATTTTTCACAAATCATTCAATTTTATAAATACTATTACATATGCTATATATATAAAACTGTATTTTTGGAAATTTTCAAACTGGCAGTTCAGCGTGACTTGCAATAGAATGTTTCCTTAGTTACTGTGTTTAATATAGTTACTTGCAAGTCAAATTAATAGATATTAGTAGTACTTTTCGTGTGTGTAATTTGCTTTTCAAATGTGGAATGTACATCTCCAGTTCCAGATACGGAAATCTATGCATATGCAGTAATGTATATATAATTGATGTAGCAAACTATAGAGCACTAAAACATAAACCATCACCGAAGATGTACAAATTTAAATATTAATAATACAGCATTTATGTTTAAGATTCTTTTTACAAAGTTCATGTAACGCTAACAAGTTGTTATCTATTTCAGTAATGTACAATCAGGTCTAATTAAGATTAACTTCTATACGTTGTAAAGAAATTTATAAAAAAATCCATAATGGTTTGTGAAATAATTATTATCTTTGTATTAATAATGCACAGGTATTTATCTACAAACAAGAAGATATTCGATACTGCGCTATGCAAAAGTTAACTTGTATTTTTTACCAAGTCTGAAAGAAAATAAACGACCCAATTCGTAAAACATAATTTAGTAGAATAAAAGGAAAGGCCAATGATTTAAAAATATAATTATTTATACAAAGAGATTTAATGAATGCTCAACACGTAAATCTATCCTCTTTTTTTTTTTCTTTAAAAGAAACTTGATAAATGCATTGTTTCCTCCTTGTAACAATAAAAAATTTCGTTGCTTAAATAACATTATTAAAATTTCAATAAACATAAGATGAAATTTTTCTTGGCGAGATTCCTTTTCAAAACGTGGCTATCAAGTTGAACTTAACAGATTTTATTAATTACTGTTCTTCATGCCTATCTTACAAGTTAAATAAATGACTATTATTTCAAGGATATTAAACCAATTTCCTGTGAATGTTTTTACCATTGAAATATTGTCGTTACAAGTGCTGAATTTGATTATGAAACTGCTATGGTATCAATACTTGAGTGTGGTATTACAGAAGTTTTTTTGTAATGACAAAATGAGCAGTGCTTTTATATGACAGATTAACTATACAGTTATCACTAACTGAAGAGCTGCTCAGTGGCACGTTCCAAATCCCAATTATAAGATGATAAAGCAACCCTTGCATTGTGTTCCTCAACTCCCATATCTGTTAGTCGCCTTATTTTGTCATCTAAATCAGGCATCTTCGCTGGTCCTATAAATAATTCTTTAATGAAATTCAAATACATCGACAATGAAAGAACTGGTGTACTTACCACCTGCATACACAAATGTCCAATGTTTAGCAGTTTGACGAAACATTTCCGGATGTTCCTTATACTGTTTGGCTACTACTGCATCTTGTGGATCATCTGGTTCTGCTGCAGCTAACAAAGCTTGCAATGACAACAATACTGTACGTAAAGTCATGGCAGCAGCCCTGCAAAGTTATATTTAAAATATTAGATACACATTATACATAGTAATGAATTATCACATTACAGTTTACTCAATATATTCTTACTTACCATTGATCTTTCAATATATCCAAACAAATAGCACCTGTCACTGAAGATATATTAGGATGCCATATTTTTGTCATAAATCGCACCTACAAGAAAAAAGAAATATTTAATAAATGATGATATCTATATTATGAGTAACTTGTATACTTTGTAACCTAAATGATGAAAAATGAAAGAAAAACATTAACAAGAATTCAATGTATATGAAATGTTCACTGTTATTTTAGTACTGTGACAAAAATTAATGGAGAAAATTACAATTATTTAACACCAAAAACGAATTCAATCATGTAACTCCACTCGAGAAAAGATAACTTAGAAATTGCTTTGTCATGTTTTAGGTTATATTAATCTGGCTTAATCTTAAGCAGCACAGAATTGATTTTTTTATCATTAACATATAATTAATCATATTGACTTACAAAGTGCTTACTTTAGGAGGATTGAAGGGATATGTCTCGGGAACTTTAATCTCGAGTACAAAATTACCTCCTTCATATGGTGTGTCCGGTGGACCAGCGATCTCACCTTTTAATTCAGTATAACTATCATTTACTAATTCAACCTTTATCGCGCATTTTGCAACCTGCAACACAGTTTACAGAAATCATAAGCAGAAAAAATGTTTTCTCGGGGGGTCGATTACAGTCGATTCGACTTGAAACTTTTTAATGGCAACTTACATGACTGAATATATCAATAGTATGCATAACATAAAATTCATCTTATATCATAAACAATTGAAACTAAGAGTATGCAAGATTTAATGATTGCATACTTCATTGCACACACTTCATATATAATAAATGTTTCATTGAGATGTTTGATGTTCTAAATACCAATTTAAAAGCTTCTATTGTAAATTGTAAAGCATGGAATTTTTCAAATTGTCTAGAGTATATAACCAATGACCTATTGACATCAACATTTGATAAGAAAATGACCTACTGTTCTGTAGTGATAATCAAGAAAATGGTTACGATACATAGATTGTGATACATTGACGCAACATGCTCATGTACAAACATGTGAAAACGTTTGCATCAAAACACATGTAACTGTGCATACAAAATGGATCTTGTAGACAAACATAAAACCAAACAAGAATGCCAGTGCTCTGAGAAATTGAATGATCATGGTACGTACTATTCGAAAAACAAAGGTTTACGAGAAACTAATAAAGGTCGAGCTTAATCGACCAAAAAAAAAAACGAAAGAAAAAATCCAAATTTACGCCGATACGCACGATCAAATTATCTTTTTAATTCATTGGAGTATCTCTGTAACATGCAGGCAAGCTATGTATGTACAGTCATATTTCTTCTTAACTGAAAATAATGAATAGAAAAATTCGTTTAACGTAATACAATTTATGCTTCCTTTCATCACAATTCAAATAACAATTTCGGAAATTAGGTGACAGTCAAAAGTACTATACAACAGGTGCGTACGCTTTGTCCGCGGGTGATTCTATAAGCCAATGAATCGCGGTACAATTTCGTCACGCTAGACACGAAATATCTTCGGAACAATGTCAAATAATCGTACGATATTGTTAGGCGTACTCAATACTTTCATTCGTTGAAAGAATAATCGTACGAGGGGCGAGTATACCACAAAATCATGCGATGCCATTTATTCACTCACCTCTTCGCTTTTTATAACCTCTTTAAATTCGCGTTTGATTCTCTGTGCCGCAATGTTCGCCATAGCTCCCGTATCGATGAGACGGTCAGCACACTGTCATCGTCATTCAAATAGATTAACGAAGTTCTCTGAGAGCGTCAACGTGCGCGAACTTTTCAGGTAATCGTACTCGAATTCGCTGTCTCTTTCTATTCAGAAAAACGATCGTTCTAACTCGTGCTCTATGCCAAAATCTCCGCTCACGGACACATCCAATTTATCATTCAATCGCCGCCGGCGCCACATTGATGGAACAAGTTGACTGTCACCCGCTCGTGTCACCCTTTTGAATTTCGTCTACGTTCACGTCATTGTTCATTACGGCGCCAAATTGCGAATAGCGAAGACTGAAATTCCACAGAATCTCAATTATTCGCAGACCTTAAAACAGAAATTCTATTAAAATAGTTATCCGCGAGATATCGCACAAAAATCCCCAGTATGTTGAGGAAAACTTTAGTTGCGCTTTAATCGTTACGTACCGTGCGATAACAGAATTTGCAAACTCTGTATATACATACATTCACTTACGTTCCCATTTCGCAAGAAATGCAATCAGTTAACCTATCGCTGGAATTTAATGGCCACGTGTGCTTACAGAAATATGATTTATAGTTGAAACTTGAAATGTATCGTTTTGATACTTACTGTCCACTGAAAACCACGCAAAAGTCCCCAGAATGTTAAGGGAAACTTTAATCGTGTTTTAATCATCGCATAGCGCGTGTGTACGCGTATTTATACTATCGGACTATTTTCGAATTTTTTCAAGAAATGCAACGAGATAACAATACGGGCAATTTACTTCGACGAGTACGCCTACTTAAAATACCACGATTTCAATCGCAGTTTGAAACGTCTCGTTGCAACAGTGACGGTTAATAGTATCGGTAAACTCGAGGTTTAGTATCGCAGTAAAAATGGCAGACGTAGTCGATGACGCTACTGAAGGTATTATAAATTTCCCACGCATTACTAAATAAGCTTGTTGATTTCGGTATCCGCTGTTTGGACAGCAACGAATAGAAACACGTGATAAGAAATAGCATTTACGCGGTTATACCCGACATTCGGTGGGCGGAGCGTAGTAGTTACGTACGTCACGTCCGGTTTTGAAAATGTTCCCTGATTGGATAGCCTATCCGTGGTTTCTGTTTTAGTGATGCCTGTGTCCCAGCCAGTGCGTGCCAAGAGTTTGTTACGCGCAAACTTAGAAAATTCTCGCGGACGACTTTTGCAGAGCAGAATGCCAAACATCAAAGTCTTCAGTGGCACGTCGCACCCGGATTTGGCTCAGCGTATCGTCGACAGGCTCGGCATAGACATTGGGAAGGTTGTCACCAAGAAATTTAGCAACCTCGAAACATGGTAATGGTCGCAACCACCGCTATAACCACGTTATTGTCATTCCCATAAACCGAGACTACGACCACGTGTCACACGATATTTCATTCACGTTCTTTCTTTCCGCTGTATTTTTCTGTCGCGGATAGAGAATTTCGAGCCCCTTCGTGTTGCATTAATCATTTTTTCGTTAATTTATCAACCTCGTCGGTGTACAAACAACCCTGTCGCGCAAGGCCGGTTTCCCCGTGCGCTGACTAAACCGCGATGTTTAAGTTGTTGAAGGTCAACTAGTACAATTATTAATACACCATCGTAATGAATTCTCACGTCAATGAATCTCTGCGAGTATTGCTACACAATGCCGGGAAATCAGATCCATCTACGTAATTGTTAAGAAAAAAGGAAAAAAAAAGAAGTATTCAACTGCCGCCCCATTGTTCGTTCCTTTGTTTGTTTCTATTATGTGGTACAACATTCTTTCATTGGGAATATCAAGAATACAGAGAGCGATTCACGGCTCGTCAATTGATTAATACATAACGCGTATTATCGAGTACACGATTTATTAGTGTGAAGTAAAATTATCGATCGCACGTAAATAAACGTGTCTATCGAATATATAGATTTTTTAATTGATTTATACCCGATTGGCTATCGAATCAATTAAGTTTTCATTCGATATTTCATGCTAGTTTTCGTTTATGTTGATTATGTAATAATTTCATTATGAATATTTTCTATTATAATTATGGCTGAACTGTACTATAGTGTGGAGATAGGAGAATCCGTTCGAGGAGAAGACGTGTACATTGTACAAAGTGGAAGCGGAGAAGTAAACGACAATCTGATGGAACTATTGATCATGATCAATGCTTGCAAAATTGCTTCAGCGTCGCGTGTAACGGCAGTAATCCCCTGTTTCCCATACGCGAGGCAAGACAAGAAGGATAAGGTAAGCTGTTTGATAAAAAGAAAAGAAATTCGATAATATAATTACCATATTTTTGTGATCTAGTATAGCATAATCACGAAACTTAACAGAATAATTCTGTAAAATTAATATAATTATATTAGTAATGATCTTACAGTTCTGTCCTTATCTTTTAGCACATACACGTATGTACTTTCACTATAACATATCAAGTTATTGTTCAGTGTTGTACCTAAGAACTTATATTATCTCAAATCAGTTCTTTATATGAAATTTAATCAGTAATTAACCATTTTTACTGATACAAGTCGATATGATACTTCCATATATCATATATCATACAGCATTTTGATTGATGTAACTTGTGTGACGTCTGTCTTAATATAAAATATCTATATCTATATATAGACACATATTCATAAACTTGTATATATTCTCTTTTATTGATTAATATTTTGCCATTGAAAAAAGTATATATTAATTCCTCTAATTATTTTAAGGGAGAATTCTGATTTAGCAAAATGAAAAAACTTTATTAGAATATAAACGAAAGTATAGACGTTGTTTTATAGTGAAGGTCTTTGTAGTTTTATGGTAAAAGAATCTGAAAGTGCTTGATTAGAATACTCCCTTAATATTAGAATTTCATACTATTTATTAGTACAGGAAAGAATGGAAATATATTGTGTGCAGTAGTACTCCGTAACATCATTATAGCCAATGAACTGTGTGAACATAAAAAAAACTTATATAATTAAACAGCTTATAGAGAGAAACTATGCTTCAGTGATTTTAATATTTTAGGTATATAACAATCACCTTGTTGACGTATGCCATTAATTAACACGATTAAACTGCTTCGCATATGTAAATAAACTAGCTGTTCCTGTAGGGAAGAGTAATAATATTTACATGAACTAGTAGAATATTTAGGTGTCTGATTCATACTTATGTCATATGCCCACTCTCTTTTGTAATTAAATGTACTTTCATGTGTTTATCCCCTTAAACAAGTATCTTTGACATAATATTCATAGTGCAGACATTTCATGAAAATAGATTACAATGCGATCAGACTGTTCACATTTTTTGTGAACATATGTAATTAAAACGAAGGTATCACTGAATATAGATGGGTATCTTGTTTGAGAAGAAGTAAAATTTTTCTATGATATCTTCACAGGGTGGTGATGGAGGTGACAACTCAAATTCTAAGAAACAAATTGTCATGAAGTCAAACGAGTGGAAATTCAGGGTAACTTGTAGCGGTCTTTTTATGCTCTATTTACGGTTTTATAGCTTTGCAACAGATCAATGGAGCAATATCATTTTTGGAACGCAAAACATGATTTCTCATCGTTACATGAAACGTGCTTGCAACTTTTTTGCTTGTTTCATTGGGATATATCAAGTTGTACGATTTGTACTATAAAATATTCATTTCGTTCAATGCAATATGCATTATTTCCATAAAATCTAACTAACGGATGAGAATCAGATTATAAGTGAAATTACATGAAAAGTAACATGCAGTTCTAAAAACATATTGGGAACAATTTGTGTTACACACCTACACATAATGGTATAGCATAGCATGAATTTAGAAAATTGAGGGTTTATCATACAACACCACGATTTTATTTATTTCAAAAATTTTAGGAGGCAACTCTAAAATTTAATGTACGTTTCAATTCTGAACAAAAAATGATGAAAACATTTCAATCATATACATGTTTGCATGAATTAATAATTGGAGGACATTAACATCAATTAATTCATACATCCAATATTATGGCAGTGCTTCATTTTATATTTCATATAAAAAAAAGTACTATGAATCATACAAAATGTCCTAAGTACACAGATAATATTTGTTGATTCCTCCAAGGAATAATATTGATGTCCAGTAAACCAAATTGTCGAGGCAGTAAACAACAAATACATTATAAGCTGAAGCATTGCGTTTGGCAAATAATCTGGGGTTATCAAATATTTGATAACCCGTTTGAATATTGCAAAACCAGTATTCATCGAGGGGGGCCTTTCGTGCATCGATACTGTAAGACCTACATCATTGCATACCAAATCTGCTTTGTTCTATTAAATTTCTCAATTAAAGAAATTATTCTTACGATTCATTTCAAATATTATTAATTGCATGATGTAATAATTTTACAAATGTAAATGTAGGAAAAATGATTTATTTTACGAAGATTTAATAGAGCATGCAATACCACCAAAATAATATAATGGTATTTTAAATATATATATGCATATATATATATATTAAACATTCATAAATAAAATAATATAAACTTTATTATAGAGAAACAATTTTTAAATAAATTCTTAAGTATTTTGTAGGCTTTTAATGAATTGTATTGTAAGACTGTTAAGGATAAGTCTTCTTGTTAAAAGATTTATGACACATGCTATTAAGATTCTGAATAGTTGGGTATTTTCAGGATTTTGTGCCCGACCTCTCTACAGTGAGTATAAGAGCAATTAGATTGTCGAGTGAAGCGTTTGTAACTATAACTCGATGAACAATTCGATTTGTAATATCACATTTTTAGTTTCTTACAGAATTTTCTTTGTAGGACTAACAAAACTTATAATTGTTGCTATATGGCACAATGGTACCCCCATGAATGAATGAATGAATGAAATATTTGGTCAAAGCATATTGATATTTGAATGAGAGGGCAAAATATTAATATAATAGCATTATACATATATTTTTAATAATTTATGTACGTATAACGGGGTACACAACTGTATGTTATATGGGTACTAATTATTATGTTGCTAAACATGTTATTGTCCGAATATACTAATAAAAAAAAACATGCCTATCTAATTAACAGAATAGTGCTTTGGCAAAACGAAACTGTGATTGTGTTGCCTCATTAATAGTATGCGAAGCCTTAATTTAAAATTAAATGATTTGCGAATACAATTTTTTGTTAAGGTGTTAACATTAGTCAGCTTTTGTGAAATTTATGCTCTCACAAACAAGTTTATTAAGATGGTCCAATTATAATCATTCCCCCGAGCACAATGCATTTATTATTATTTTTGAATTTCATTTTGTTATATTGTTTTAACAGTAACGATTTATCAATATGTTTCTCATGTCTTTTTCTTATAATTTCAAACTTACTAGATATGTTCGTTATACATCTTCACCGTCCTAAAATTTCCCTGTATAAAAATTTATGAATCAAAATGCACTGTGTTCCGTTTTCCACCTATAAGTTTGAATTCCGCTTTACTTATACTTTTTGTTGAGTCTAACTGGGGTGCATTTGCAACATATCGTTTTTCTTTTAATTTTTTTTTTTTCATGTACACACGTGTACATTGTATTTTTATAACAAATAGATCAAAATATGGCCATTGTATTCATATTTTGTCCCCTCTAAGAAATTAATTCTTCAACTTTTGTTCTTTGACATGTCTTTTTTTGCAATGGACAACGTATTGGGTTTTACCATACTTTATTTCTTGATTTACAACTTTTGGCAATGTTACAAAGACCTTTTTAATAGCAATTTTTTTCAAATTGCAGGATATTTCCAGTTGCAAATGGACTTGAGAGACTCGCATAAATTTATGGAATTAAAAAACGATAAATATTTATTTTCCAGAGTCGTGCACCTATTTCGGCAAAATTGGTAGCAAACATGTTGTCGGTAGCAGGAGCTGATCACATCATTACAATGGATTTGCATGCTAGTCAAATTCAAGGTTTTTTCGACATTCCAGTTGACAATTTATTCGCTGAGCCAGCCGTCTTAAAATGGATTAAGGAAAACATTGTTGAGTGGCGAAACAGCATCATTGTTTCCCCAGATGCGGGTGGTGCTAAGAGGTAATAACAAAATTCACTATTTTTTGATAAATCTCCAATTTCTATTTTACATGTCAATTTCACATATCAATTTCGTTTGACCAGGGTAACGTCTATCGCTGACCGATTGAACGTTGAGTTTGCGCTTATACATAAAGAAAGGAAAAAAGCAAACGAGGTTGCCAGTATGGTACTGGTCGGAGACGTAAAGGATAGAGTTGCCATTTTAGTAGACGATATGGCTGATACTTGTGGCACTATTTGCCATGCAGCAGAGAAGCTTTTAGAAGCTGGTGCTACAAAAGTCTACGCAATTTTAACGCACGGTATTTTCAGTGGTCCAGCAATCAGCCGGATCAATAATGCATGCTTTGAAGCTGTCGTAGTAACAAATACCATTCCTCAAGATGGTCATATGAAGGACTGCCCGAAAATACAAGTAAGAAGTAGTATTTAACATTTTCTGTACAAATTCTTATTGTCACTTAGTAACATTTGCATTCGAAAGTCGGACATTTCATATACAATAGCCTAATTAATTATCTAATAATAACAAAATTTTACATATATTTTTGTAATTTTGTTCTAGTGCATTGATGTATCTATGATGTTCGCTGAAGCTGTCAGAAGGACTCACAATGGTGAATCCGTATCGTACCTGTTTTCGAATGTACCGTATTAGATCCAAATCTTCCTGATAATGTACTCTATGAAACTATGCAAGAAGAGTATGTCTTTTACACTTGTTTACTGTTATGCATAGTTTAGTTTAAACTAATTTGCGTACAGAAAAAATCATAAATTAACAACTAATATTCTTTTTCTCCTTAAATTGTAAACTACGTGTGCTCCTCTTTCTTTATTTTTTGTTTTTGATATAGACGTGTGTGGGAAAGTGACACGTTAGATAGATAAAGCGTAATGTCTCGTTTGATCAGAAATAAGGTTGCAATTTGTAGATACAGACAAGAAATCTCAGAATGAAATTGTTTAAAGATAATTAAATTTTTACTAGGCTGCTACTTAAAAACGCAGAACACCTTGTCTCGTTTAGGTTACAATTTAAACGGTATTCAGGACGTTGAAGCTGCAGTACATCTGTTGTCATGATGTGATGAACTGACGTTACGTTTATACTGATTGTGTAATTCAGGATAGAAAGTATTGTAATGAGTGGGTTTAGACACTCATGCAAAGTAATTACGCCATTAGAGGCATATCTCATTTTTACAAACATGTGTAAAAAGTTTGCAATGTTCATGTTAAATTTTTCACATGGTCACATAAAGCATCAAAAGGAAGCTAGCTTTTTACAATTCCAATATGATGTGGTATTATATTTGAATACATCATATGCAATAGAAAAAAATAACGTTGGAAGACGTTGTATTTTTTTTACTATCTTTTACTACAACTTTTTTAAAACGAAAAACAAAAATGTGCTATTTATACAAACGCATTTCTATTGCAGAATATACTCTGTGTTCTCGTTTAACAGAGCGAAATCTGACTTTACAGTCGTGTACTCGGTTAGCTTTGGACCAATATAATATGAAAATATAAGTCAATATAAATGCAACATTGTTTATGTGCAAACTTTTCTTAATTCGACAGAACATGCCATCTGTTATTGAACTTGGTATTATAATAAATATTTCTAAAAAAAAGATGCAATTATAATTTTTTATTAATGTATTGGAAAAGTTATACACACAATTATTATATTGCTTTTAGTATAAAGTTAATTTAAATGAATGCCATAACTCTGATCTTTTACCATGTTTTAAGTATTTAGAAATACTTTATTGTATTAGAAGTTATAATTTCGTATGAAATGTAATTGAAGTAAGTGCTCCACAAGTACAATAATTTCAGTAGTTATTTATCAAATTAATAGACTAGCTCCACTTCCGTTATTAAATATTTAAATATATATATATATATATTTAAATATATATATATATGTAAATATATATGTATATATTGTTTATGGTCTACATGTTGCACTATAATACTCAAATTTTACAATATTTTATTGAATTGTATCATAGTTTTTCAATTGATTATACATAATGAAAAAGGGTGAAATATGATCAATTGTAAAAACTATAAAATAAATCAGTATGTTTCGTGATTGCATTATAAAATATTTTGTGCGATTAATAATATAATTAATATCCTTATATATAAGTTCTCAGATCGGCAAGATTGTGTGACATAAACAATTAGATTCTATGATATTATGTGCAACGACTTCATAAAATATTATAAGAATCTTATAGATGAAATTTTATAAGATTCCTATAATTCCTTTGAACACACATTGTCAACAATATTCTAAATGAATACAAATTGAAATTCTATTTAAGTAGTAAAAATATTCTATTTACATGCTACCTTATGTAAATAAGAATACAATAATCATATTTTTGTATTCATAAAAAAAATTGTATATGACAAATTGAATTTCAATACTTTCTTAATATCACAATGTAACTAGACTATCACAAAATTATAATTTATTAAATTCGCTTTGTAATCTTCATTTTCTTTCTTTAAACAATATCTATTATCGAAAAGGAACAAAATTTGTAGAAAAGATCGTAAAAATATACTGGTCAATAAATTAAAAACCCTAGTCTCTATTAAATTAAACATCCTATTCACGTAGAAAATGCAATTACGAAATTCGTGACTATGCTTCTCAATTTTTATGATTTATGAAAACCAGATGGTAGTGTTATATCAAAGACCACCGGTAGATTACTTGGCAAGTAATTTAAATCACATGTTGATGCATTTATATATATTATTTTTCCATCAGATGAGATACCATATCCTGTTAAAAAAGGAAGTATATAGTTTCATGTTGCATGAGAGAAGAAGATCAAACATACCTTCATGAATGTGACCAAACACATGATATTTTGGTTTAACTCGATTCTGCACTGTAGACAATAATTCTACACATCCAGCTCGTACTCCACTACAACACAAGTCTCCATGTCCAACAGGAGGAGTATGAGTTATGAGAATATCTGTATCTGTTGGAATCATCTCCCACTTGGAAAGGCAGGCTTCTCCTCGTGGTACATTAAATGCCCATTTACAAAATTCTGGTTGCCTGAGAAGAAGAGAATATTTATATAAAGATGGAGACGGCTATTACACAAATATAATTTTGTAATAGTAAATAGTAGACACTAAAATATCTACATGTTCTAGTATACTTTCGTGTACCTTGACATACTTACCACGGTGTGCCATAGATTTTTATTCCATGTATCGTAATTTCAGAATCTTCTAAATAAGTACAATTTGTTAAGTAGTCTTTAACATTCCTAGTTTGTATGGCTTCCTCCAAAGTATCTTTGGACATTCCCAATGTAGGTATGTTATCCAAAATGCTGGTCCCTGTATGTTTCTGACGTTCTCCACTGCTATGCATCGTAAATGGATGAGTAAACGTAGAATCGAAACTAAGCTCATGATTGCCCGCAATAACAATTTTATTTTTATGTGGCAAATTACCTACGGAAAAGATATTTCAGTATACATTAATAAAACACGTTTTTAAATGTAAAAATTTGTATTCTGAATTATTCACCGATCCAATTATTGAACTCTATAACTTCTTGTAAACTACCACATTTTGTAAAATCCCCAGCATGAATAAAGACATCTCCCATAGGTATATCGAATTTTATAAATGGTGTTAAAGAATGAGTATCACTCATGCACACAACACGAAGCTGAAATATAAGATTAAACGAACCATAAGTAATAGAATTGTTATAATTTCCTGCTATTGCAGATACGATTGTAACCATGTCAATAAACACGCTGACTTTTTAGGTTAGCTTTAGGTGGACGAGTTACGATAATAAAGAATAATGTTAAAATTGTACCTTGTCATTTGGAGCTTCGGTAGTCGGAAGCTTAGCATTTATTTTAATAACTTTTTGCTCCTTTGACAATTCAAGCCAGGCTTCTGTTGGATTGTCTGTCAGTGGATGTATCTCTATCTTCATGCTGAGACGAGTACGATATGCAATTGTCAATTGCAATTGTTATTTTAGTGTCAAGTTTACATTGATGAGCATTGCACCCGATCAATTTTATAAACGTATTAATCTCACTTCATTTTTTAAGCACATTTTACCGACAACAATTGATGATCGTATCATCAATGACAACTTTAGGTTGGGTTACCGTCATTTATTTACTTCCTTATTATAACTCAAACGATTGATTTTTGTTTCATAATATTGTCACATGTTACACTATTTATTGTTCAATATACTTGTAATATTCTTTCTAATCTTTCAGATCTTAGAGCAATAATCGATTTCGTTTAACATCGAAATACCGGAGATATATGATCAAAATTTCGCGCCCAATTTCATGGATTTACAACAGGATTATGATTAAGCAATATTCGTCCACATGTAAAAACTAATGGCAGGATTGAGCTAGCAGAAACTAGTAAATAATTTTACGCGTTGAAAATCAATTGTAATTTTTTAGGATCTCCAACAGAGTATTTACCGAATATTTATTTATCGCATACTCGTATTTATACGTAATTACTCATGACGCAAATAAAATACAAATTCCATGTTCTATGTTTCTTTTATTGTTAAATAAAAAGTTTAATTCAATTGAAGTGTTTCGATGTTGAGATTTCAATACAAGTTAACTTGCAATTATCATTTAATTTGCGGAATTGTGTTCCAACACCAACCAATCAGTAATTTATTTACACAATTTCTTATTCACTGTCATGCTGACAATTCGTTAGCGATAAACGCCACAAGGACATCTAAATATTTTCATACTACTTAGGGCTCGAAGTTAGCTATACGTATACAGCGTATATATATATATAAGGTGAACACAATTTGGCAACGCATTCCTGTACTTTGATCACCGGATCTTTAATCTGGACTTTGATATCTCCTATATGTTGTTTCATGTTTCTCAAGTGCATACGATGACCACTTTTTTTAATTACAGTGAAACTCGATAAAATAAGTGAACATTGTAGAACAAGTCTTCGAGTCATTCAGGCGCTAACCGTTATCTGGCACATAAGAACTTTCGTAATACAATAAAGTATTTTCGCGAGTACGGTGTAAACAAAAAAACGGCAAAAATGTTTCAACGATCGGTAAGTAATCCACTTTAAAACAAAAAAGGAACGTTAAATTAGTAGAAAAAGTTGAAAGGAACAATAATGTAATTTTCATCACTGTGCGTAAAAAACTTATTACGGTAAAAGATTAAGAATCTGATTACGTATTAAGTTACTTTAGTCATGAATTATGATAACGTATGTTTCATAGGTGCTGAAAGGTGTAACATACCAAAAGTTTATGCGAGCTTTCTCATCAAACTCGGAGAATGCTATGGGCTATAATTTTGGTTAGTGCAATACATATAATTATATCGAATTGAACTTTTATATACAGCTTGATGGTTTTTATTACTTTACTTAAAAATATATTTTATGTATTCTATTTCTATATTAGATGTGACAGATACTCAAAGGGAGATGCAAGAATTAGCACGCAAGTTTACAAAAGAAGAAATTATTCCAGTAGCTGCTGAATACGATAGGAGTGGAAAATATCCTTGGGAAATTATTAAAAAAGCATGGAGTCTGGGGCTTTTGAATAGAGAAATTCCTCAATCCTGTGGTATGGTTATAAATTCATTAACTTCTTAAAAATTGCGGTCAGAACACATAAAAACTATTGATTTATGAAATGTTGTCATTATAGGAGGAATGGAAATTGGCATGGTTGGCTCATGTTTAGTTACAGAAGAATTTGCTTATGGTTGTACAGGAATATCGACAGCATTAGAAGGATCAGGATTAGGTGTAAGACCGCTTACATAATATAATTGCTCTAAATTTGTAGAACACACACATTGTATATTTGATATATGTTTTAGCAAACTCCAGTAATCGCAGCTGGTACGAAAGAGCAACATAAGAAGTATCTAGGAAGACTTCTCGAAGAACCACTTGTAGCTGTAAGATAATTGAATATGAACTGTAAGAGAGACACAGACATTTATTTTTATACTGTACAAAATTACAGGCCTACTGTGTTACCGAGCCAGGTGCTGGATCAGATGTAGCAGGTATTAAATTAAAGGCTGAAAAGAAAGGAGATGAATGGATCCTCAATGGTACCAAGATGTGGATTACAAACGGTGGTGTTGCCAACTGGTAAACCAATTTCTTGCAAAATGCAATATAAATTGTATATGATATGTATATAATATATATTTATTGTTTCAGGTACTTTGTATTAGCTAGATCTAATCCTGATCCAAAAGTGCCACCTAACAAAGCTTTTACAGCTTTCATTGTCGAGCGTGATAGTGAAGGTTTAACGCCCGGTCGCAAGGTAAATTTGCTCATTATCTAAAAGTTATTTGTTTCAAAATGATAGCATCTCTTATTGTGAGATAATGTTATTTTTGTACGTGAAGGAAATAAACATGGGTCAAAGAGCTTCTGATACACGAATGATAACTTTCGAGGACGTCCGTGTTCCAAACGAAAATGTTTTGGGCAAAGAAGGCGAAGGTTTTAAAATTGCTATGAAAACGTTTGACAAGACTAGACCTTCGGTACAGTAAAAATGATGATTTTTAAAATAATAGATAACAGTAAAGCCTTTAAGTAACAGCTTTTCTATCGTACGTTACTATTTTTCTAGGTAGCTGCTGCGTCTGTCGGTTTAGCTCAAAGAGCGCTAGACGAGGCCACGAAATATGCATTGGAACGTAAAACCTTCAATAAACCAATAGCAGAACATCAAGCAGTATCATTTCTTTTAGCAGATATGTTGATCGGCGTTGAAACAGCTAGGCTTGCCTGGTTAAAAGCTGCTTGGGCAGCTGATAATGGTCTTCCAAGCGCAACGCAACTGGCTAGCATTGCAAAATGTTATGGTGGCGACGTAGCCAATAAATGCGCGACGGACGCCGTTCAAGTACGTAATTAAGTGCAACAGAATATGTTCGTATTTATTAGCTTAATTGAAATGAACTATTTTACAGATTTTCGGCGGTGCCGGTTTTAACAGCGAATACCCGGTGGAAAAGTTGATGCGAGATGCAAAGATTTATCAAATATACGAGGGTACGGCCCAAATTCAAAGACTGATTATTTCGCGTGCTCTCTTAGCCCAGGCTAAACAAAAGTCTGGTTAAACGATCGGATTCCATAAAATTTGATAAAATGTTGCAACATATTGTATAACAAATGTTAAAAATGTATACATAACAGAATTGTAAAGTTATAGCTTCAAAAGCGTTAACATTGTGAGAGTATTTTACCATTGTTATAATGTATCAGCATATATTTTTATACCACGTTGTCATTCTCTATGAAGAGTAAATGTTTTACAACTCTTTAAAGTAGTATTATTTCTGTATGATGTATTTTTCTACGGTTTAATAAAGTTGCACAGAAATATTATTGTACGTTTGATATTGTTCAATGTTTCATATTTCGCGGTTTTCGATGCCAGGTAGCGCTGCAAACGTTGTCCGAAAGCGTTAGTCAAGTGTATTGTACAATGAAAAGGGATTACATCGCATTATGTCCGTCAGGCCATAGTTTTTACATGGTTATATTTGGTGAAGTCGTGCGTGACGAGTTATGCAACATTCGGTGTAAAAGCGCCCCATAATAGGACGTCCAGATATTGTGACACCTGACCTACTTAGACAGTATCGTCGTATTTAAGACAGTGGTAAATTGACAACATTTATAACGCGAAAAACGCATTTGACAGCCTTTCAATTTGCAGATTCTAAATGCTCGCAAACACGAGAGAGCAGAGAAATCCTTCGGAAATTGCGTCTTTCCGTAATACATTATTGGAAGACAGTGCCGTGTCTAGTAGACCCTGGTACCCATACAGAGCTATGGTCGATACGTTCCTTCTCTCGAATAACTTTCCCTTTTTCTCTTACACGATATCGAACAATTAAGATCGAACAATCACGATGCTGCCCGAGTGCTCGAGACATTGTATTTAAACCGATAAAATACATTTGAAAACTTTTCCCTGATAAGCGGCACTTACGACAGTCGTTCAGTATTTTCCCTTTCGATATCCACTGCCGTGCCTGCAACTCTTGAAACGGGTGCAAACTATACATACATCTTGTAGAATCTATTATACATTGAACGTATTTGAACTACCACAAAGAGAAGACCTGTGGATCACACATTATATTTCGAACGAATCAAGATTTTATCTATACACATTTTAACAGATTCGCACGATACACGTGCAAACAACGAGAGTAACATTTTTACCGAAAGTTACGATCGCATGTGGAGGGGCGTACAATTAGCACGTCTACATAGCTAATTGTACGAGGATTTTCAAAGGAATAATTTCAATGTACGAGAAAATTGTATTTTTACGTACACATGAATTCGCACTTGTGAGCTCATTCCAAGTGTAAGGACCGACGGAAGAACGGTCGCGCGATAAATAAATTCGAAAAATCTTCTGTCCCGCGAACCAGACTCGAATTTTCCAAACGCGGGGCGAACACAGCATCGATAACGCGTAAGGGCGCACAATACGGACGGGCAACTCTGTTAGATCGCACCGAACGATCGAACGCAAGGCCGAAGGGAATCGGCAGCCGCATAGATGTGGCGGAACGATGATGGCATCGATCGAAAGCCGATCACCGGGAAAAGTGATTTCGGGCCGTGTCAGTGATACAGAAGACGGTCCGCGCGGGTCCTTCCGGCGGGAGTACGGTCCTGGAACTCGTGCTGTCAGAGCGCAACGGTGCGCCGGACGCTCGCTTGACTAAGGGAGTGCCCGTCCCGATGCAAAGTGTAAGTGAAGTGGCCTACAGACCTACATTTGTCTAACGTTCGATTTTTTTCGGGCCGCCGGACAGGAGGTTAATAATCGGCGCGGGGCTCATTTTTCCGCGGGCGTGTGTGATGTCGCTGTTGTGTGATATACCGATGTTCGGTTGAAAGAGACGGTGTAGTTTCGGTACGCTCAGACGGCGCTGGCCGGCGCGGGGAGCGTAGTAGTAAAAAGAGAGGAGGACAGCAAGAGCTTGCGCACACGAGGAGCGAAGGAGAGAGACAGAGAGAGGGAGAGAGACAGGCGACAGAGGAGCGGGACGGAGGGGGTGAGAGACCGCGGGACAGAGGGAGAGGGTGCGAGAGAGAAAGAGAAGGAAGGAACAAGACCGCGACCGAGCCCGCGCGCTTCTCTCTCTCGGCTAGACAGAGAGAGAAAGGAAACGGTACAGACAGATAGATAGACGGGGGTGAGAAAGAGACCGAGGACACGTAAGAGAGTGTAGGTGTTCCTCGAGAGAAGTGCGTGCGCTCGGGAACGACGTGCAGGAGGAGGGACCCCCGTCTGTCTGTCTGCTGGAATGCACGAGGGCCGAATGGCTACAGGGACAGGGGAAGGTGGGGGCCACACGGCCCTCGAGAACACGACCGCGACGGCCCTTACGGAATCATCGTCGTCTTCCTCCTCCTCGGTACCGACGATCCTGACTGAAAACACGACCCCGGCCAATCTGCCTCTGACGGGACCTCAACAGCCGGGTCTTCACCAGGTACAGCAGCAGCAGCAACAGCAGCAACAGCAACAGGCGCAACAACAGCAACAATCGCACCCGCGGCCACGGGCCGCTCTGGTCACCGATCTGCCACCAGCGAACGATGATGCAGGTAACCTCAACAACTCATTTCTATGCCCCGGAGTTCTTTGTTGCCGTAGCCGTACCGCTTGCCAAACTCCTTTCTTCTGCTTCGCTCTGTCTGCTTCACTCTCACTCTTCGCGGTTTTCTCTTTCTCGCTTTCGCTTTCAACTGTCTCCCTCTCTTTCCGCGATCTTTCGTCCTTTCTTCGCATCCTTCTCTCGCCTGATGTTACACGTTGCCCCACCGCTCTCCCCTCTTCCCCCACCTCACTCTTTCTCTCTCTCTCTCTCACGCTCGCCCCGTCATCTCTTTCCTACCCGTGCCCAAGCTATCTGTCCTCACACACACACTCTCTCTCTCTCTCTCTTGATCGTTCGCCGCTCCGGCATCGATCTCGCTCGCTCTTTCGCCTCGGTCCACTTCCGAAGTTACAGGTACACGCGGTCTCTCATTCTTCCTGATTGCCGCAACGTGTGAGCACGATGTTTCTAAGCGATTCCGCGACCACGTAGTCTCCATGACAGCCGTGCATCTTCTCCTGGTCGCGCGCAACCAGCAACAATGGGACACACGTTCCTGGCCGGTGTACACGTTTAACGTGCCGCCTCGTATCCACGAGCGTTCGCGATGAAACTTTCAGCAATGCATATCCGATTGTCGGCGACGCTCCGCCAGCAGGCGCTTGGAATCCTGCGTCTCATGCTGACGTCTTCCGCCGACGAGCGTGCCTCGAAGCTAACCTCAAAAACCGAAGATCGGGAATGGGGAGCACGCGTGCGGCTCATAGCGCACGCACAGTTCGGAGACAGTATTATGAAACGTTTACGCATTTATAGCGGCTGCTGGGAAGAAGATTCACAGAGTATTACTGGTAATGCTCGATCCGTCGATCGTAGGCTTTAACGGCGAGTACGAACGTTGCTGGTAACAAGTCCGTTTCCGTAGGGATCTTTTTACAAATTCGCTGCCGATCGCCGCGAAGGCTGAGAACACGACAGCCATAAGTTACGGCGAATAGATGTACGCATTCGTTCGCATTCGTTCGTCGACGATCGAACCAGACCGACTGCGCAGCGCGGCGCGGCCATTCGAATGTTCGCGGCTTCGGTCGCCGCGCCATGCGGTATGCGCAACAGGCGTTTCGGCGCAAATTCCAAAGCGAAGAGGCGAACGGGCTCGCAGCCTCAGATTTAGATAGCCTTCGAGCGTTTCTTCATGAACGTTGCACCGACCCTTCGTGGACAAAATATATGCGATTCGATGAAACGAGCCACGGTTGCTTTTATTTGCGTCGTCGACGCTCTATTCCCCTAACTTCTTCGTCCCTTTGCCGTCGTCGTTGTCGTCGTCCCGCCCCTCCCCCCTCGTTCTGCGTTATCATGCGTCGAACGGTCGCGAAACGGGTTTCTTTTAAAACAATGCCCGGTTATTATCTTTTCACGAGCTCTTCCCTCGCCTGCCGTTTTTCTTTCTTTCTTTCTTTTCTTTTATTTCATCCCGTTTCTAACGAAGGTTTCACCTCGTAAACAAATACCCGCCGACCGGGTAATTTACCCACTTCATCCCCTGTCCCAGGTTGGAACGTGAATCCGCGTCAAAGTGCTCCGCCGGATAAGAATATCTAATTACTCGGTAAACAAGTAGCTTTCGCCTCCCGAGACCAGCTGTCTGGTTCGCGAACGACTTAGCGCGTCCCCCCGGTGGTTGCTCCGTATCGCTCGTTGCGAGGCTGAAGAGCACTGGGATCTACCGATCTAGTTGGTTAAAATTATTTCTGTCACCTGGTACGAAATACGTCTGTCCAGACCTGCGATGTTCCTAGCCAGTGGGAACAAATTTGAAATGAAGCATAGTTATTCGTGGCCGACGTCTACCTTTCTCCCCTATGTTGCGATACGATCTGGGTCAATGGTGACCCGTGGTATCGAATCTATTGGAATCTATCTCTTATCGATGAATTATTTAATTATTTAAATTGGGTGCTTTACTGATCCAAAACGGAACCAGGTACCGCCGTCCAAGGGTTAATCGTGGTTGTAAAATATAAAATAATTATGAAGACGGATTCACTTAGACTTGTACGATGAACTTACACTTGGAAAACGTCCGCGGCGTTTCGTTTGATGATATTTCTGTTCCTCTTTCGAGAAAAATGTTCTTTATGCATACAATTTCATTCAGCTGGTAGAAGCGCTCGTAACGTTCCCTTCAGAAATAGTTTTGTTTCTCGTTTGCTGTTGGTCCCGTGCCAGTTAGGAGGGGACAGATCCCCTCCTGAACAGAGGTGCGACGTGTTAAAACGAAATAAAATTTTTTTGGAGCGAACGAGCTCTGCTGACGGGACCTGTCGTCAATGACTATTACGTTCTATTCTAGTCAGTACGTACATGGAAATTCAGCCAATTATATGATTCCTAGCGTCATTACTCGTTTCGTAGCGTTCAGCTCGTCTTTACAATCCGAGAACTTAGTGGATGAACGTGTGAAGTAGCAATTTAGCGAATCTGAGGAAACCGAGCTTAAATTTATCAGAACTCGAAACATGTTCTACCGGCCGGAAATCTGAATTTTTCTCAAAAATTTCACTCAACATGTTCATCCCACTGAGCTCTTCAATTGAAACGTTGATTTCGCGTTGCCGCACTTCAACAATATTACGATAAACGTACACACATTATAATTGAAACGCTTTACAGCGAAAAGCGAATACGTACTTCTGGTAATCGCTTTTGAATGTTTTCCGGGAAAGAATAATGATCGTAAAATGCCGGTTGTTGTGAATAACACCGTGGAAAAGATACGTGCACTGTTAGAAACGACTAAGCTTCAACTGACCGGCTGGTGCACAGTAACGTAAGCAACGGATAATTGCACTGATATTGCCTACCTATAACATTATCAGTTACCATGCTGGTTCTATCTGGAACGACTTTAACGAAATCGTTCGATGACGATAATATATGCAGAACAAACACGAATTTTCTATTTGCGTTAAAAATGTTCGATTCCTCCGGATGCGGGGGAAATCCTTCAATCGGAGAGACATTTAATCATCGAACAGACGACGATTTTACTGTTGTCTTCGCGACGTTTGTTCCCGTAGATGCTATCGGCTTGTTAATGCTGATTCGCGGAGATTAGCCGCGAAGAATGGGAGATTGTACGAGCATCCGGAGACAACTGATCTATTATTCAAACGATACTCACGAGCAGACGAGCGTGTGTCAGCGGAGCTGCTTGCGGTTTAATTTCCTTAACCGTGACGTGGCAATCGATTCGGCCGGGTCGAAAAGGAACCCTCCTGTGCGAGAGAGCTCCAATTTCTCCTCCCCCTCCCCTCCCGGCAGTCTCGTTCCATCCGCGATAAAGATGTCAAGTATGAATATTCATGGCTCTCGCCAGCATTAACCATGGATAATTAGCCGCGGCTTGGCATTGCGCGATTACGCGGGCTCGTTACAAGATAGCGCTCCTCCGGCGAGACTCAAGGGCGGTTCACACTCCATTTTCTCCGATCCGCGATTAGGTAGCGACGTTAATACACTTTTTCGTTTCCTCTCGCTCCTCCGCGCTGATAATTAGCCACTCCTCCTCGAGCCCGTTCGCTCGCAGCTGGCGTTGAATCCGCTCGAGCGTGGCGATTCGTACGCAACACGCTCGGGCTCTGGCCAAGCGGACCCGCGGCTCAAAAGAATGGAAAGAATAGCAGAGACACTGGAACACACCCCCTCCCCCGTTCAGATTCTTTCGGCGACACAACGGCGACGGGGACACTCGCGATGCTTTCGAGCATTCGTCGGTTTCGTGGCCGAGCGACCAGTTTCTTCGACCCTTTGACCCTTCGCGACCCCTTTGCGTTCGCTTTCTTTTGCGTCAGAACTTGCTACGAAACGATACAAGTAATCACATTCCCCAATTATGCTATGGCCCAATGATCCAACGCAAAAGAGAATGCCAAATGCCAAACCCCCAAAATTCCATAAAATCAGAGTTAGTTATTTAACGAAATAAAAATTAAATGTATGACACCGAGCAGTCCTCCAACTTTCTTGCATGTTGCGAATCCTAGTCTGTAGGATACGTCAACGTAAAAATTCATTTTAAAACCTGCACAAATAATACTGTACATTAATTTCAACCGAATTTTGGAACGAATAATACGAAACGCTGAATGACAAACAACGTTTCAACTCGGTTTTACGAAGCGCGCAAACCAGAGCGAACGTCGCATTCCTGTCGGGATCGTGAATCATTTCTTTAGACTACATTGTTGATAGCTTTATGCAACACGTGTGCAGGAAATTAATTCTCACGTCTGTGTTTATCCGATTTATCCTAGACCTCGCAGACCTTTGCGCTGCCTGTTCGCGTGAAAGCAGCTTTTATGTTCTAGATTCCGGAATTTGTAATTCAATGTGCATAAATTAATGTATCTTCCGAAGAGAAGGCTTCCGGTATGTACAATTTCGTTGGGAATTAAGTTGCTATTCAAGATGCTAAATTATGTGGACATGTGCAAGTCATGTCCGTGACTACAGAATGCCAGGAAGTGCAGCCGTCTTTGAAAAGCAATCTATTAATCGAGAAATATATATCTCATTTCACTCGAACGCGCACAATGTGATTCTCAATATGTGCTTAACCGTCGACGAGCCACTTCACGCTCGAAGGTTTGTCCAATTTTCGAAATTTCACCATTTAAAGAAGAAGTTAAAACACGCGGCGTCGTTCGGTGTTTGTACAGGGAGAAATTGTCTGGCCTCGAAATGAGTTTCGTTTCCCATCGGTGACCGTAAAGTGCTGCGTGAAAATATTATCTCGAACTCCAAACTCCTTGTATTTCTTTGCAATAAGTTTTCAAAGTACTCGATAATTACGAACAAAAAGAAAAAAAGAATATTGAAACGTTATTTTCATCGACGCACGTGTATATTTAACGCTTTCGAAGCTACTGTCGTTCGAGTTCAGTGCATGGCCAGAGAAGCTTATATGCATGGCTTATATTATGCCTTTTTAAAAGGCTATTGTAACAATCAAAGCGATTGTAACTGTTTTAATTTCACAGATGCAAAGAAATCCTAAACGCGCGTTCCGCAACACTTAGCCCTCCAATATGATTTGTTGAAAATGAAAAGCCCCTCGAACGAACGCGTTCCGAGTCGCCGGTAGACCCCGAGAAAAGTCTCCGTGGAATCCGGCACGGTTTGCTCTTATTTGGGCCGGGCTGGAGTTATTCGAGGCATTCGTTCTCTAAATTTTCTCCGGGCTCGGCTCTCGCGTCCGCCCGGATGAAAGTAAAAGTCCGCGCGGTTGCGAGCGTGCGGACTTGCGCGTGGAAGGAGGACGCACTTCCCAGAGCCTTGTCACGAGGCACGCCGGGATGTGCTTTCACCGTGGCCGATGTCTCCGGGAGAGCCGCGGTGATGTAACCGCTTGTTTCGCGTCTCCGTAACATAGACCCATTTTTTCCCCCATCGTCGCCAACCTGTTCTCGAACGGCGCCGATTATCGCATCGGGCTCGATAAACTCGGGGGAGGAGGCCGGAGTCGAGCACGCGACTCTCCGCACAAAGAGAGCGAGAGAAAGAGAAACAAAGAGAAACAAAGAGAGCGAGAGAGAGAGAGAGAAGCGATCGATGTCCCACACTCCCCTCGATCGCGATCGTTCCGCGGCCGGTCGCGAAAAACGCCGCGATTCGACAAGTTACGCTATCAAATCACCGCAAACGAGTCGGAACGATACTTCCGGCTGATAATTCCGCGCCGTTTCCTATGTTATCTGGTGCACCGGTAATTTCGCACTATCGTGCGTGCCGGGTTACAGCTGATTGTGTCATTCCTGAAGATCGGAAGAGGAAGGAGATCGAAATTCTGTTTGATAAACTGATAAACGATTACTGCGCGCGACTTCCGCGTGACGTTCCGTTCCCGTTGAAACGCGACCCGCCGACTCGGCGACCAAGATAATTAGCCAAAATCAAAGCAATTCTTAGTTACTTTTTTACTTTTTCAATCTTAGAGCATCGGCTTTAGCACACTGTAGGATCTGTCGCACGATGCACGTCCGTGTCTCGTGAAGTTGATGATAATTAAAGTATTTTAATGCATTTGTGACAAAAATGGGTTATAATTTAAAGCAGCGGACACAGAGATATATTTAAAGACGTCGATGTAGTTGATAATTGCCCTACCGGGTCGTGGCAGGTTTAAGTACACGTATACAAAGACATATTTATGTATATAAACATATATTTATTATTATAATTCATTTATTTATGTATGTGAGCTCGGCAGTGGGTCACGACGGCAGAAAATAGCATCGGGCACACAGGCGGAATAATTCCGAAACACGGCGTTGGAATGCAAGCGGCGGCTGGTTGGTTCTTCGAGTTCGCGAGATGGAGGACGATCATCCCCCGCGTCAGAATGGCCGTCACGTTCATCGTGTCGGAGTAGACTCCCGGCATAATTTCCAGCAGTTTATAATGCCAGTATTTCACCGGGACTGGCCTCGGGCCGGGAAATATTGCGACGCTTACCGTCCAGCGCAATTCACCCTCGCCCGGGACCGTAAAATATTAGCCCCGGTAAAAGTTGCCCGGGACCTTTACTTCTTGGCCCGAGGGGGGGGGGGGTCCGTGAAAGGGGGCAGCTTCCCGAGTTACAAGCTTTCCTCTCGTAAGCGTGCTGGCGCGTGCCCGGCACGAATTCGAGTCGATCGTGTCGAGTGGACAGAGGGAAACCCCGGGTCTCCTCCCTTCGGGGTCTGTCGCGCAACCCCTCCTCGACAATGGGCGACTCGTCAACATCTACCTGCTGCGCCGAGATGCACTTGTTGCCGACAGGGGATCGGCGGGCAGTTTGCGCACGGTAAATCATGATTATCCGCTCGGACGGGGGGCACGACGCCGGGGCCCTTCCCGAAAGAGACCCAAACGCACAGGTGCGCCCGGGAGCGAGCGGTCCCCGGGCTCGTACCCCACGGCAAGGTACACAATTAGATGTTAGGCAACTCTGTAAATATTGACTTTCACGAAAGCGTTGTTCCCCCCCGCGTTCGGCTCGCGGCTCCGATTCGTTTCCCCAACGGAAACTGCTGTTGTCCCCTCGAAAGGCGCGTCCTCTCGATCGCGACTAAACACGGATCGTAAATCTTTCGACTGGCTGAAGAATCGCTTCCGAAAGCAGTCGAAGAGCCACTTAATTCGTTAGCGTTTAAAGTCTCCTCCGGTTTTTTCGTCGTTCACTGTTTTCCTTTCTGTCGGTGTTGCAATCTAGCTTCCCTAATAAGCTTCTCGAGAACAGTGGAAATTCGAATCCTATTATTTCTTTTGAAAACGGTTTGAAAACTGCGGAATGTTCGAAGTGCGTCGAATTACGGCGGATGGTCAGCGGTGGTTAAGTGCGAGAGAACAATCCTCCAATTATTCCGAGCAAAGCGTGGTCCCGCGAAACACACAAAGCCGTCAGAAATCGTTTCCAGGAGATTCGCTTTCCTTTTTCTCCGTTGGCCGGCGACTTCGGCGGAGAGCAAGTTTGTCCAACAATGGCCACGCGACCCTCCTCTCTCTCTTTCTCTCTCTCTCTCTCTCTCTCTCTCTCTCTGTCTCTTCACGGTGTTCTTCTCGTCAACAGTTCGCCTCGCCCGTGACGACTCATTTAAACCGTGCACCTTGTTTATCCGTCGTTCGGCCGGGGGTAGCTGTCCGCCGGGCCTCTCCGTTTCGTTTGTTCGCATTGTGCAACCGTTGACACTGTTGTCCCAACTCTCACCGGGAACGAGAGGCGATCGTCGTGCGCTTTCCTACGGGAATTTATGGCTGGTCGTGCGCGCGCGCGCGCAACCGTTCTACCTGTTGCCGGCACTAATGTATACCGGATAATTACTTTCGGACTATGCCCTTACGAAAAATCCGGCGACAAAGCCGCGCGTGCCTGCCTGCAAATCTAGCTATTAGTGATGGGAGAGCGATTCAATTGTTTCGCACGATTTTCAAATAATTTGGTAATAGATACTCTAGTATTTCGACTCGGACAGTTTTAGAAAGACTTGTATTCTTCTTGAGCAATTAGTTTCGCTACACGAAGTGAGAGAGAAATTCTGATAAAATTGGTCCGAATTGCGGAGAAAATACAATGCCGCGTGGAGCCGTTTCCAAAGAGACGCGAAGCCGAAGAAAGCAAAAGGAAAATTTCAGCGGTTGCCGTTTCGCGGGTGTTCAGTAATTCAATTATTATCGGCAAGCATGTAGCATGTTAATTGCAGCGGATTTTCAGCAGGTATCGCGTTCTCGTGTTTGGCCAGGAATCGTTGGAAATTCATCTCCGTGCCGGGCTGCTCTCACCGTTCTCTTCTGCATCGTGGTTACAGTCAGATTTATGATAATTAACGGGTTCGCGGTGCCACGGCGTTAAAGAGGAAACGTGCAGAACCTGACGGCGCGCAGAGCCCGGACGCGGCGCGGCCGAGCTGTTGAAACATGTGTATTTAATTTCGCGAGCGGCGCGCTCGAGTCTCCGAATCAACGTTTATTTTCTTTGAAATTCTATGTATGTAATTAGATATCGCGTTTATTCGGGGCTTCCGACGATTCTTCGACGTCGCTGTGCGAGACAACGCTATCTTTCTCGGTGTATCGAATGCAAATAGTGGAGATTAACGGTTACGCAACCGAACGGTGGAACTTTGGAGCCGGAATGCTTTTCGATTTTATGGCACGAATGAATTAATGCGGTTTTTTTCTCCGCCGTACGAGCTACACGGGTTCCATCAAACTTTGTTCTTTCAGCGAGTCGCAAAGCGTAATTCGCAGTTCGATGTTAATACGAAATCAGACCGTCCTGTGATCGTTATATTGCGCATCTCTGTGCGAAATAAAAATTTTCTGTGAAAATACGAGAAATACGAGAGATTAATCATTTCAATGTGACCAAAATATATGTTTTAATTTGGTGATAATTAATTTTTTGGAATGCAGGTGTTCGGTAAATTTGTTATATTTGTTACTGGTTTCGTTCTGCAGAGTAGGCAGGAGTGGCACATTATTTACTACAAGTTTCGTTTAACTAAACGTCCGTTGTGCGTTTAGCGTGGTGTGGAATGTTTAAAACGGAGTGACCGTTTAAAAATAGCTGCCGCTGTAGACGCAATTTCATGGGATGTTACCTTCGAAAGGGATGAATTCCGAGAACACGTGAACTCGACACCGGCGAGATGGTACTCGACGAGAAACAGGCTTCTGCGATTAAGAAGCGTCAAATATAATCTGAATTGCTCGGTTTGTTCCATCCGAAATCTTCCCTGATAATCGCCTAACGTCTGTTGGATCGAAACTCGATATTACTCAAACACACGAAAGCCGCGTTATCTGTGATCTGGTTCATTGGATCCTCTCGGAAACCAAACTTGCGAGTCTCGACAGAGAAGAACGCACTTTTAAAGTAGCAAAATTCGAAGATTCTCAGAGAATACATACAAATCATGATCACGAAGTCAAGATCCGAAGAACCGAAAGAATTTACGGAGAATTCGTTTAGAGTTTCAAGAGAAGTCGGCGGACAGTTGGAAAAAATATCTTGCAAGAGGAGTATAATTCGCAACAATCTTTTCTTTATGTTTCGAAGCAAGGAGAACGAATAAAAGGGACGTCGTCGTAACCGTAAAAAACGCGGTCGCTCGGTAGCAGCAATTTTTACGGTTGGCGGCGTTTGTTATATTTCCTTTCTTTGGTTTCCTTCTTTTTTTCTGAGTTCTCTGTGTGTGTGTGTGTGTGCGCGCGCGCGTGTGTCCGTACCGAATCGGTGTGACGTCGTGTGTACGTGGCTCGACCATTTGTACGTGCACTCCCACGCCACGCTAAGACGATGGGTCGTTTCTCCTCGACGGCGGTCGCTATTGAATCGCTTGACCCACTTTGATAAACTCGCATTGGAATAACTCAATAACACCAAGCCCGGCCGAACAACAATAATTATTATTCTACGTTCCCAGCAGGCTGCGGCACCCGGTGTAGATACGTCGGCCAATTTATCAGTTACAACGTTCCATCCCCCTGCGCGTTCGCGACGCCTTTCACCCCCTGTCGCAATCCTAATGGCGCGGCGATGCGACACCGCCGATCGCCATTTTCGGCAGCGCTGTCGCGTAACCCGATCATTTTCATCCTCGAACTTTCGCCACCGATCGTTTTTACAACCGCCCTCGCGCTCGCACCATTTTATTCGATCTTTAAACCTTCGAAATTCTTTGGTTCCGGCGAGAAATCGTGCGCATGGCTGGGAAAGGTTAAGGGTCGGATTATACCAGGCAGGTCGGACGCTGAGGGTCTATAAACGCTAGACACAAAAACAGGGTGAACAAATTCTGCCGGCAGAAACGGGCAAACATTCGCAGAGTCGCTGATGCGATTATTTGTTTATCAACAAAGAAAACCATTTACGATTTTCCCGATCGATGAATGAGCATACGCATACGGTTCGGTTTAAAAGTATAATTTATGTTAAAGTCGTCGCTGATAAATATATATACTGTATTGTCCCGTCTCGAATTTTCAAGGGGAGGTTAGTAATCATTATTTCGTCATTACTGATTTATTGGGTACACATATAATTGCATGCGGCGCGGTTGCATAATTGCATTGTATTTGCAAATGCAAACGAAACGCGTTTAAACGACTCATTCTCTCTCTCTCGCTCTCTCTCTCTGTTTTTTTCTTTCATCTCGTTTTCTCTATTCTTTCACTTTTCTCTCTTTGTCTTCGTCTCTTTTTCTTCTTCCTCCTCCGTTCCGAGAACGGTAACTGCATCCGGCTACGAAAAGTAGTCCACATGTGGCTCGGTCGCCGAAACAATGACGTTACTCAAAATTTGCTCTTTTCAATACAGAAATTACCATCAATCTTTTAATAATATAACCGTACGGGGGAGGTACAATAATTGCGAACGAATAAATTAATATTTATTTTATACAACCACGATATTACATATCAATACAGTAACAAAGACTAAACTATTTACCATGTTTGATGCAAAAATGGTCTAAGTCGATAAAGATTGGACAATGAGGGACGAAGCCGAAATTCTGTGAAATGCGATAAAGTCAAGGAATGTTAAAAAGAGCTAATGAAAACAATAAAATAGTCCTTCGTATCTTCGAGTGCAAAGGGTTACCGTTCTAGGCTTTCAAAGAATCTAAAAAAAATTCTGTATGTCCCTATTTTAATCGTAGGCCCGTTAAATGTTAAGGCATTAACAATAGAACTACCGAGTGTTAAATACGACTGATGTATATCGCTTTGTAATAATTACAGGACTACTTCTATTCAAACCTGATACCATTTTCAGTCTAACGTGTGCTCCAAATAAAGAAGTTCGTTCAAAACTTTCTGATGTAAACATTTTTATAATTTTTGTAATCGTGAAAGAAAAAAATTAGGAACCGGTCGTTTTGACTGGATCGGTAGTTCCAGCGTTAATGGGAAGAAGTAAATATTGGAAAGAGAGATTCCCCAAGAGTGAAATCTCGCGGCGGACATAAACGAGCCAGGTTGCCAACGGATGGTTAAGCTAAATAGGCGAGGAATTAGCAGCGTTTTAATTGGACGGCTCCGCCGCGTATCTCCCGTATCGCCAAATTGCGTCTCCTAACTCGTGGCGCCCTCGCAACGGCGGAACATCTGACGGCTTTGCCGAAAGGATCGCACATAAGAATCGGAATCCGCCCCCGCGGGACGCATGCGCGGCATGCACCGAGGGTGTTAAAATGTTTAGCATCGCGGAAACGTTCGATTTGTTCAACCATGCGCGTTGAACCGGCTGGCAGCGGCCGGCAGTCCTCGAGCTGGTCCCGATTCTGCACGGTAACGGATCCGCCGGCATAATTTTTCAGTTTACGATCCCGCGACACGCCATGGAAGCATCTTATTTCCCCTAATAGGCTCCTTGAACATGGCAATCGATTCGACAGACAGTTCCAGTCGTTCATCAGCCACGCACACGTTGCCCTTTCTCCGCACCCTAATGAGCGGGTCTTTATGCAAATTTCTGTTTTCTTTTTTCGGGCTCCGGATTGATGGAAACGGGAATACCGCAGACGTTCACGCTGGCGAATGTTCCCGGCCCGAGGAACATCGGATCCGACATTGTCAAGATCATTATTTTGTTGCACTTCGCACGGGGCAAACGTTTGCAATAATTGCGCGGAGATCCGCAGTTCAACGGGAATGTTTTTTCTAAGACGTTCTTGAGCTTAATTCCGCGTTGCAGGGTCAATCGTGACCCAGATTTTCCGAGACTCTCGTGCAGCTTCGCTATTTCTATTGACTCGTTTAAATAATATTTACGTTGGATCGCAAGAAAAGGTCAAGAATTCTCGGAGACGCTTTATCGTTTCTGCAAACAGTATTGTTAGCCTTCTGGTGACAGAGCAGAGTTGTCGTCCTTGGGATTGTTCTATTTCGATTACTTCTGGTTTTTGATATTGCGATTATCATTCGAATTGTCGACGAATTTTTGTCGAGCTGTTTCGTGCTCGCTCGGCGCTAACAAACCACCCTGTAGAAACGGTTCGCGGTATCGCTAGGAGCCTATCTGATCGTTAAAGAAGGATCGATCGACCGAATATAGTTAACGGACATTCTTCGAGCTTTTACGAGACGGTTTCAAGGCCGCGACCCAATTCCTTAGGAAAATTAATTCGCTCGGTGTCCGACGGTTTAACGTCAGCTTAATTTTCAAACATCATTAAGGATCATTGATTCGAGGGGCGGTGCCGCGGCTTGCACCTTCCCCGACGTTACTCTCATTCCGATAAGCCGCTAAATATAGTGGCGGGGTAATATTTCTTCCGGGGTTGTACTTCCGGTGTGCCGAATTCTAACTCTATTTGACAAACGGCTGTGAACGTCCTTTCTTGTTATCTTTCTCAATGACAAATTTTTTAAAACGATCCTTTCAATCCGCAATTTGTAATCCTCCGTGGCCTTCGTGTACATTGAAACTGAACAAACTAGAGAAGGAGGAAAATATTTACAAATGTAGTCTTAAAAGGAAGTGACCATAGTGTTCTTTGTCATCGAGGCTCAAAATTATTTGTAAATTTATTGTACACGTGCTGGACGCTGTCCTTGGAAAGGATAAAAACACGACGATGAGGTAACCTTCGTCAGAATTGATTAAATAAATTTGTTCATTTCACAAAAAAAAAAGAAAAAATTAATTTGAGGAAGTAGTAAATCAGTCGTTTGAATAAATTAATTTCTCTTCGGCTCCTAGTTTTCTAAAGTCATTCGGAGAAGCACAGATTTCCATAAAGTTCCGCAACCTGATAACGTCTATGGTTAATGGTAGCATGTTGTAACACTGCGTATAATAGAATGTACGCATTTTAAAACAAGCTGGTGCTTCCAACAAAATGTTCCCAGCAAAATCAAATAACAACGAAGTTACAAAAAAAAAAAAAAAGAAATTGTAAATTCATCGTATGTAACAGTAATTGAAAGTAAACATTCTTTAATAGTAGACGAACACATTTATGCAAGCGGTCTTTGGATTATCAAAAAATGAAGCTTGGAAAAAGATTAAAGCAGCACCGGTGCAACATGCTGCATAACAGGAGACACTTAAATTTCCAAATAAAAGAATCAATAAATTTAACCAATTTTCTATAGAACGATTTCATGAATTTTCATCATAGATTTATTAAAAAACGAAGCTCAATAAAATGATTATAGAAGGTGCAACACGAGAGGACAGAACAGAGCGTCGTCCGGAACTCGAACCACCGAAATCGAAAGTCTTTATCATGGATCGCGAGGATCTAGGTGACGATGTTTCCGTCGATCGCCGCGGCACGGCGCTGATCGGCGCGATCTATCGCCGAAAATGCCTCTCTCTTTTATGCAGCATAATTCTGCCCCCTCCGGCTGGCCCCGTCCAATTCGACAAGCCATCCCTTCGTTCTTTCGTCGGTCTTTGCGTTCGCTCGCTTTCGTTCGCTCGCTTGCTCGCTCGTTCGCTCGTTCGCTCGTTCCTCGTGCCAGTTATGATGAATTCGATTGGGTAATACCGGCGCGCCGCGGCGAGGCACGAGAAGTGACGCCACGGGACACGGTCTGTGGTTTTTAATACGCGTCCTACTTTCTGCTATCGCTCGCTCGCGCGCGCGCGCGCGAGAGAGAAACACAGAACCGAGCGACGAACGAACGAGCGTGATCGCGCGTGCATCATCCCTCCCCCCCTTTCTCCCGCATACAACTCCGTCCAGTCACTCTCCCTATCACTCTCGCGAGAGAGGGGGCCGCCGTAAGTGGGGGCCACTTTGACGCTCGAAAAGGGACGATTTTTCCAAAAATAGTGGGTCCCTCATATACAGGTCCCTCCAGTTATTCTCTCTATAATTCTTATGAGAGGGATAGAGAGAGAGAGGGAGAGAGAGAGAGAGAGAGGGGAGCTCCGAAAGTGGGGGGCACTTTGACACTCGGAAAGGGACGATTTTTTCCAAAAATAATGGTTCCTTTATATACAGGTGCCTCCAGTTATTCTCTCTATCATTTTTATAACTGGGAGAGAGGGGTCCCCCCAAAGTGGGAGCCATTTTGACAATCAAACAGAATTTTCCAAAACTAGTGAATCCCCAAATTCAGCTCCATTCTGTTACTATTCCTCTTTCCTCTCATAAGACACAGGAGTCCCCCCAAAGTTGGAAGCATTGTAATAATCGAACAGTGACGATTTTGGGGGATTATTTGCAAAACAATGATTCCCCAGTCACTCCTCCTGTCACTCTCGCGATAGAGATGCTTCCCCCAGACTGGACAGCACGTTGACGGTGGAAAAGCCACGTCTTTTTGGTATTTTTTTTTTCTAAAAATAACGAATTCATCCACTTTTCCCTCTGTCGCTGCATTTGTCCCACCATTAGAGACAATTCTCCTTTATGCGGAAACTGCGATTGCATCCAAGGTTACAGCGACCGTTCATGGCTGCTATAAGATTGGCCTTCATAGTAGTCTAGAATAGAAAAACGATTTTTTTGTTCCACTGAATGAAGTTATTTAGAATCGAACTTATCGTGTTATCAATGAATTTGGTTAGTATCCGTGAAAAATCCGAAAAAATTGTCTAGCAGACAAGAAACTGTTCGTTCCAGTATTTTGTCGTAGCAAAGCCCTACGCGCATAATTTATGTTTACACTCCCGTAAGTATCGATCGGGTATCGATCGGATATCGATCGTATCCAGTACCGGCATATTAGCGGTTGCGGTTACGATCCTGACGATTAATTGATAGGGGTGTCCGGGAGCCTGAGTTCCCGGGGTGCATACTACTCGCATCGATGCTTGGAACGGGTTAGGGTTAGGGTTCGCGAGAGTGTCTCGGGATTTCTGAAACTTTGTTGCCACCCGACTGCGAGACGAGGCTGCTTATAAACACAGTGTAGCGCGTTCCAACTCGCGGCTACGCAGCAGTCTTAATCAGCTTATGAAAGTCAGACATGTCGCGTTTGCTATTCCAAATAAGTATTTATAGATTCGCATTTTCGATTTAAGATCTATGTCAACACTGCGAGCCGTCTATACGCGACGATCCGTCTGCGGGAGCATCGTAAAAAAATTTGAAGGATACCCCGAAAAGAGGTCGATCATTATTTCGGCTTAAATGATTTATTTTTAAGTATTTATTTTTGCATTAACCCCTCACGGACGACGATTCCTGGTGTCTCTCTGTAGGATCGATGTTGTACCGTAGTTGTCGCCATAATTTCTCGATTATTATTAGACTCAAATTTTAAAAGGTAAGCGGTAATAGGCGAACGTACATCGCGTGTCTAGCCTGGTATAATAACTGTTACAAGGTTCGTCAGAGTCAGTAAGGTGCACGGAAGACATGGTCTCTGAAGGATTAGAAGATCAGTGGTGCTGTTTTATTTCAAGAGCACAATTTAGTATGCAGGAATAAATAAAAACTTCGGATGTTTTCGTCCAAGGTTTATTTTTCGATAAAATCGAGTTCGAGTGTTGGAAGATGCACAAACCGGTACTGTGTAGTTTTCGAAAAAATCGGAGTGTTAGGAGATGCACGCAAGTGGTACTGGATAGGAATCGGCTGACGCGTCTGTGCATGACGTACCGTTTCCCCTTGGAATCGCTAACGCGCGTATTCTCGTACCTGTTTTGAAACCCGATTCTCTTGACAACTAAGTCCCGGATGAAAAAATCTTACTGTACCATCTTCATTCATCTCTGTCTACAGAATTATCCCCTGCTAACTTCTGCCATTTAATCGCAACGTTAACATACGAAACGGTTAAACAAACATTCCAAGATCTCTTCACCGAGCATCGTCCCTAAATATAATTCGTTCTCGACATTTTGCCAATCAAAAGAATGTTCTTGTTCTTATCCAGCTGGCTACTTCTCGGTACTGCAATTCCCGGCCCGCCTGTGCCCGACATTTTCGGGTACTCTCGGTTCCCGCGGGTATTCTCCGCCCTAAAGCCGACTAATTTCGACGTAGCAAAGATATCTACATCTTGCACGACGCTCTCCCGAGTTTTCGAGTATCGCTCCGGTCTCTGGAGCCGTGGAGATCAGTTTGTTCGTCATTCGAAATAAGTTTTGCCCAACTTTGGGCCGCGTGCGAGCGTCTCCGGTCGCTCGTTGGATCGCGATCGTGGAAAAAAGACGAACGCATCGAGGCCGCGGATAGCGAGATGGAGACGGAGGGACGCGAGAACGCGAGATAACGCGACACGACGCGACTCGACGCGGCTCGACGCGACGCGACGCGACGCGGCACGCCGAGTTGCACAGCTAGAAGGACTGAAATTGAAAGTGGTCGTCCCACTGGCCCACTGACCTGATTACCCACTGACAATGACACGAATCCTTGCCTCCCACCGGTGCTCACCCTCCCCCGCCCGTGTCCCCCCTCTCTACCCCTCGCTCGCTGTTCTCTTCCCTCTCCTCCCCCCCTCTGGTGTTTCCCCCTCGACGAGAGTTCGTCCTACTCCCTCGGTCGGCGTACGTGGACGCAGCAGCGCCTTCTCGCACCTCTCCCGGCAGCCGGCGCAGGCGTCGTCCGCGCGCGCGTCTCGCGCGGATCCGCCGAGGACGCGACGCCTTTTTATCTTTCGGGGGACATATGTGGATCGGTGCATTCGCTGCTGCTGCCCGCCGCCGCGGCGCATGCAAAACAGGGTACACCGTTGACAGGAAAGGTCGCCGGTGACTCGGCGAACGAGCACCCGCCGCGACGCTCCGCCGCGGCGCGGCACGAAGGGCGCCCGGCTCCGCCGTGTAATCTCTTTTCGGTAATTTGTTGCCCGGACCTTGAATCGTCCACGTCCCCTTTCGCGATACTGGATCTTCGAAACGAATCGCCCGGCGAGCACCGCGCCGCGCATCCTCGCTTCTTCGTTCCGCCGCTGTTGCGAATGAGTCAGGCCCGACGCCATCTTTTGGCTCCTTTGTCACACCAAACTATAAAAAGATTCTCGGGGGAAAGACTTTCGCGGGACGAAGCAACAGTTTCCTTAGTGCACCACGGGCTTGACCCTTGAGTCAACTGCCCCTTGGTAGCAACTTCAAGGTCAATTTGGAAAATTTTGCTTCCTGAATTTACTGTATTATCCTTGCGATTTTGGTTCGAGATCTGTGTTTGCATGGGGTGCGCTTATGACTTCAAGGCTAACTTGAGTTGTAACGAAAATGTGGCAGCAATTTTATGTCCTCGCCAAGAATTGATTTGTACCCCTAATATATCGTACTTCATAGTCTGACCTCGAGCGATAACCTCTAGAACGTTCCTTGGAGGGTTAAAGCGCGATTGGTTCGAACGTCTGAAAACGTTCGAGGGTTTCTGTCGAAATCGAAAGTTCATCTGCTATAGCGCCGACCGTTGTTCATAATGCAGCTCGCCGCGGATGTAATTCGAGCGTCGAAGGACGACGATCTCTCGAATGTCTTCGTTCGCAATGAAAACAGTCGGAAGCGATCGGTGAAACGAAATTAAGGATGCCAGTTGACCGGCTCCGTTGACACTTGGTTCGTTCAGCACGGCTTCGAGACTTCTCTCGTGGCTCTGTTATGAAATAAAAACGTGGGATCATTAAGGGTGGGCGAGTCGGACGAATCGCACCGTCATCTTTAATCAGATCATGCGGTCGAGTTCTGAAGATTTCACTCGACCGTTATCGTCAGCACTTTTCTGGGCTACGTGGATGTTGCAACGGTGCTTCGACCGAACCTGAAATGCCGTAGAGACGGATTGGTCATCGGTTTGGTCATCGTTCGAGGATGCTTCATTTGCCCTAAGTTACAAGATCGCTGRGAATTGACTGCTAGAAGAGATTCTGAACTCAGCGTTACCTCTATATTTATTTATTTGTGATTTAACGCGATCCCCTGATACATGCTCTAACAGATATACTCTAATTTCACTTATAATTCTATAAACGATAGTTTCGGACGAGAGAGATTTTTCTGATCGTCAAGTTCACCCTCTACAACCCTCCTGATCTTCTCCAAAGTCGATCAAAAACGGACGAAAAGCTGCGAGCCGCGTTGAACAAATTCCACCGTTAAGTTGCACCGTCTCTGAAAAAGTTAAATAAAATTCAAGAAACGCCAAAGACACAGCGGGAGCCGGACCGTTTTTTTTTCCTTTCGGTGTCCGTTGTGCAAGAAGTGGAAGCTGGATCGAGGGAGTTAGTTAGAATCTCGTAAAAACGTCGCCGGGTTTTTGTCACCGGTGCCGTTTCTCATGCCCGGTTTGCGCAATCCCTCCTCTGCGCACATTTACAAAAGTGACAAACGGCTTGTGCGCGCATTGTACGCATGTATATGTATATTACAAAATGAGCGCAACACATCGGCGGCCGGTTCGAACGGCTTTCTAATGATTTATGCAAGCGAATCGGCCCGGCTACGTGAAGCGACTGCAGAGGGAGTCTGGCGGTTTCCGCGGCACCGTCATAAAATGGAACACATTTAAATGCGGCGCAACCTCGCCGACGCGTCAGCTGATTCTCGAAGTCACTATCACTTGGTCATGGTCCACGATCTAAACCACGCGGCGCATCCTCCCCCGGCGCTCTCTCTCTCTCTCTCTCTCTCTCTCTCTCTCTCCCTCTTTCTCTTCGCCGTGTTCCTTCCGCTCGGCGATTTCAATGCCGAACAGCACTGTCTTCGCGTTTCGCAAAACCGGGCTGCACACCGGACCGAAAAGAGGAGAAGGAAACGATAGGACTATAAAAACCAGCGTCCCTTCTTCTTTAATGTCCCCATGCGCTTAACGAGATCGAATCAACCGGGGGGGCTCTTGTGCAACAGCCATAAAAGACGTTTATGATTTTTTTCTGAGAAAACTATCGACCCTATGGGAACAAACTTTTTCGAGACGCGTAGCTTCATCCTCAAAGTACCAGACACCATTTTTTCTAGTCTCGTTTTACGAGCTTCTTTACTTTTCTCGAAATTTTGGAAGCCGTTCCTCATTGTGGGAATCGACGAACGGACTCTCGTATAACGCGATCGAAAAAACTGTTTTAAAATATTATGTATGCGCATTTTTAAGTGGCAGTAACGCACTTTCCGCCGTGGGAGATAAATGTTGAGTCAAATTAAAATTCAAAGATAAAATATTTATCCATAGATTCATTCAATAACGTAGTTCTCGTTCTGTTCGATTACCTTTTGCCAATTTTGGTGGCAGTTATCGTGTCATCGAATAAACCCACGAATCAATATTATTCTTCATTTTATCTTCGAATTTTAATTTAAAAACGCCACGAACTTTCATTCCAATCCAATCTGTACAGTTTATATCAATTTTTGGTCGTGTAGAAATGTATTTTCGGAAGAAATTGATTTTTTCGACTCGTCACACCAGAATCCCTCCTTAACGTCTCCCGTGCTTAACGAGGTCGAATTAAGGCCCGCTCCTTCCCGCCTAATTTCCACCGTATATTTCCTGCCAGACGTGTCTTGCAACATCGTTCCTCGTAAATCGGAGATACCGAAGCACCTCTAAAAATTTTATTGCCTCGGTTCTATCCGGACACGCTCGCCGGCTGTGTTCCCGCGACTGCGATACGTGTCTTTTATTCCCCCCGTGATACGTGGCTTTCGAGAAACCGGGAGACTGAATTTAATTCCGTTTAATGCCACGACCTCCTGCACTCTGAATTTCTTTGTTTTATTCGCTTTCTTCTGCATTGTGGGAGTACAGTTGTCGTTTCGGCGTCGGCGGTAGCTGCAGACAAGCTTATGTGTGCAGTAGATCGGCAATTTTGTCCTTAAACCGTCGCGATTTGCGTTTCCTGTCCTGTTACTAGACTCTTCCATGATGGATGTCCTTTAGGAGGTTCGCTTCTATAGAAGCGCTTAACCCTTTAAGGGGACCTGCAAAATCTACCTTGAAAAAGTAAAATTCGATCTAAATCCGCAAATAACTACATTATTAATGGCGACACGTTAAGTAAATATTAGCATAAATTTGCGTGTAACCGCGCATTGGCCTCGATAGTTCACCCAAGGGTTAATAAAGATCAGCCGCCCAGTTTAAATGAATTTTAATGTCCTGTAAGTATTTAAATAGCATTTGTTCGACGCGGAGTTTAGCACGATTGGAATTGAAAAATGGTGTAAATTAATTAGTAGGATTTATATAGAGAACGGAAGCAGGATAGGAATTAAAAATAGAATTTCGTGGAAGTGGCGGGTATAATGGACTGTGCCGAACAAGGTAAAAAGCCATAATTTTCGTAGGATCGCCGGTTGCAGTAATAACAAACATCATTGCTGAAAATGACCGGCTCGCGTGTGAACGCAAACACAGAACGGATTGTAATGATTCATGGAATGTTATTACACAGTGTTTACAGAATAGACAACAAGGCCGTGCGTAAGATCCCCGGCGTTATTTGCAGACGGTCTTTAGTACTTTAGCTTTTATTTATTGAACGCGATACTGGGACGCGTGTGTCAGCGAAACTCGCCGGCGAGTTCAAACAGAATTAAACGAGGCATATCTCGCATCGACACGGGGACGTATCGTTTTATAAGTTCGAAAAAGAAAAGAAAAAAAAATAGAATAGAGTGTTCCCCGTTTACTCGACGAGGATGTCCAGCCGTTGACACTTTCTCCAGATGTTCCGCGAACTCTGATAAGGACTCGATGCGCGTCGAGGCGCATGCGTTTTCTTGCAATTGCTGCGACGCGCCCGTATCACGGAGCTAATTGATAGTAGCGAGCTCTTGCTTCAGCCTTGCCCACAGCGAAAGAATGAGAGACAAGGAATGAAACGCATGAGTCATGCTCCGCCATCAGGATTATTGTCTCTTTCTCTCTCCCGTCGAGCTTCCAGCCAATGAAACAAGATTCGCGACCGATGCTCTCAACAATCGCGTCTCCAACCGCCAAAAATTAGGACAGTCAATTTCCTGGTAAATAATACTAAAACATGTATAAAAATAATCCTCACTTCCCTACCTCAATCGATCTTGGTAGATATTGAAATCAATTTGAGGAAAAAGTTAATTCTTCGGTTCCCAACCTCCCTATTAAATTATTTTTCAGACTTCAGATTTCATGGTTCCGAAAGATCATAAATATTATTCTTGAGCTATTTATGATGTCTCCTAATTGGTCTCCCTTTCTCTTGACCCTCTACTTTCGAATCTTCTTGTATCTATCATATTTCAGTGAATGCCTGTAGACATACTACATTTCAAATTAATTTCACCGAAAACGTGGAATTTACTAAACCCTCAACCGATATCATCTGATATCGAAGCATTTTCGAATGTGGCTGTTTTTATTACAAAATTCAAATGGCTTCGTTTGGTATGCTGCACTAGCCTCGGGTCTTCCAGTTCGAAAGTTATGGGAACGCAGCTATTCGAGCGGGTGAATTAAAGAACGAAAACGGGGCGGTGCCAATTAAGGGTAAAAAATACCCACAAACAAAAATACAAGTAGGAGCACACGGGCGTCGAATTAAACGGACATAATCGACGCCGAGGACTAAAAAGGATCGAAGCGTTGACGGGCTTCGATCAGCCGGTCCGGTTTCAATGGCAAACGTAATTAACGAAAATAAGAGAAAACAAGGGTGGAGGGACGGAGAGGGCGGCAAAATGATATTCAACGGGGTCTATTGATCAACAAAACGAGAACGTTCCTTGCCCGGGACCACGTAGGAATTATACACTTCCTTTCGATCGCGGGCGATATAAATAACTCACGTAGCCAAGCACGTGTTAATTAAGGCCTGGCGCGATCGTACGGGGCCCAGATATGTCTCCGGCAGGCCGTTTCGTGACTCCCGGGGCCCAGGCTTCTCCACTCTCGCTTTCGGCGCGAAGGAGGCGCTTTCGGCAGGCTTTCGCAACCCTTTTCCCAACCCGACCGGCTCCGAAACGCGCACCGACACGCACAGTCGGACGCACACGCGCGCACACACGAGTGTGTACACCCGAGAGAGAGAGAGAGAGAGAGAGCACTGCGCACACCTGAGAGAGACCGGCGCACACCTGAGCATGAGCGAGCGCTCTCACGTAGGTATCCACGATCCTCGTGCGGCTGTGCGACCGACTGGCTCTCTCGGTCTCTCTGCTCGTTGCCGAGCGGCTCTCGCACCCGCCTACTTTCGCTAGTTTGCGTAAGAAATGTACACGTATTCGGTTAGCTAATGCGCCCGCGACCAGATATCTAAGGACCCCGGCCGGCTCTCTTTTTTCCCTTTTCGATTTTCTTCGGAGACCGTTAAATGCGACCGCTCCGTCTTCGTCGACTTTCGATCCCTAACGGTTTTCAACGAACCAACACTTGGAACCGTCGCGTTCAACAAATCTCTTGTTCGTGCAACTTTACCCGAAAATGCAGTTTGTAACAGAAATTAATGTTGGAATTGAAAATTACGGTTTCTTACCTTTTGTAGATGCGTAGTTATTGTCGGACCTTCGATTAACCCTTGGCACTCGAAAGGTGACTGCGAGGCACCACTAAAAATTGCTGTACCATTATTCAAAGTATTTTTATTACATTTGCTTGCATTTAATAAATTACTAAACACTTCAGTATTATACGGGTGTATAGTAACACTATTTTCGCATGTATGACATCAAAAATATACATATGTATATAGAAGGGAAATATTCTAGGTCAAAAGAAACGTTTCGTTTTGGAGTTAGAACAGCTTCGAGTGCAAAGGGTTAACACACAGAAATTATTTGGTTAACTGATTTGGAGATCGAAAGTCAGATTCCCCCCTTAAGAGCTCACCACGCACAACTCAGCGATAAAAGATTCTTTTAAAACTCGACCTCGTATCCTGGAACTATAGCGATCGTTTTTAAGGAGAGAATCTTTTGCTTTTATTTTCTCGGCCGTCTGATTTTTCGCCGAGTCGAATCGTTGAGCAATTACGCTCCGTGTTGCGAAACGATCAATTCGAGCGGCGTGCCGATCAGTTTTTGACTAATTCGATCAATTAGGGGAATCAAGCGGAGGTTAAAGCCGTGGGATGTTTCCCCGGGGTTCGTTTGATCCGGTTTTTCATTGCCCCGGGACACGAGAGTCCGCGAGCGGGGACGAATCCGCGAATAGACGAGTTTCCGGTGAACGGAATATGCGAAATGCATGAATCTTCGAACTGGATGATCGAGATGGTTGTGCACGGGATAGATTCGCCGTGCTCAAAGGAATCGAAAATACGACGTGGAATCTTTAATTCTTCTTCTTTTTCGAAAATTCCGTGCTCCGGCCAGCGCTGCTCGATGTCTGTCTATGGCTAACCCTTTCTACTTGTCTCGTCGATCAACGGGGTAGTCTTTCGCTGCTGTGCATCCACCGATGTTTTACACACAAACAAAAAAATAAAGCGATGACATTGCACGTTTATTCAATTTTCTCGTGTTTTGTAACTAGACTGCGGATTCGCGACAACAATGAACGAGTGAAATACGCAACTGTGAGAATGTTGGAGAAGTCAATTTATTTTTAAGAAGGTCGTTGCATAATTCTCAATTTATTAAAATTATTAAAGATGTTCACTCCATTTGGAATATTTATATTTTGCATAAAAATCCACAAATAATCGTCTAAAACAGTCGCCCAAAAAATAACCAAAAAGTTACAAAATAATATACAGTAGTATTTCCAACTTTCTAGAGCTATTTACCAACAAAATATATACTTTGTTTCACTTTGTTTATTTGTTTAATTTGTTCCGAAACTTCCGTACGACACACTGCAAGAAAAGCAAATGTTAGAACGTACAAAATTGAAATGTTAAAAAAGACTGTAGTCTCTGGATGGCACGTTCACGCTTGAAACGAAAGAATCAATTATACGTTTGAGTCGAGTGTTTTAGGAGAATTGCAAATTTCGACGAAGCCAAGACGAACATTGAAAAGTGGGCGTCATTTAAGGAAAACGCGGAGAGTAATGCCGTCCGTTTAGCAGGATATCTGGCTTGTATATCACGTTTGAAGGCTCTGAAGTGCAGGGTACTTTGCCGAGCGATAAAGTCATTTGTGTAGATAATCCTCTAATTACCTTCAACGGCGGTGCGCGTTCGTCGCGTTTCGCTCGCCCGATTCGCCGCGGATCCGAGGCTCTCCGTCGTTTGACAATAACAAGGCGACGCAGATGGGTTACGTAATTCCAGAAATTTGTCATAAGTTCGCCGGGCCTTCAAACGGCGAAACTATCGCCGCTTTCTCATTCCAAAGATCATCGAACAGCACCGACTACGACCGAAACTCGCGTGACAAAAATTTGAAAAAAAAAAAAAATGTCATAGCGTCGATTCCGGTTCTTGAAACAGCGGTAGATACTACCGATTTTGCCATTAAAGTGACTAAAAATCCCATTTTATTTTTTCCAAGTCCATAACGTTAAAAAAAAACGGTAGCTTCATTTTTATGTTGCACGAAAAACCGATGCTAAATAATATTCGACCCAGAAGTCAAATCGTTATAAATATTCACATACTTCATGTGAAACATTTCCGTAATACGTATCCACGTACCTGCCCCTAATTTGCTTTTAAAATTTTGTTGAACGTTTTTGTGGCGATGTATCAAAATTGCTTGAAACTTATGCGACCATAGCTAATTATAAATTGATTTATACGCTATGAAGTCTACAATGTTGTTGAGCACCGCAGAAAATTCTTGGCCATTTACATATCGACTAAGAATTATTGAAAACGTGTGCGAAAATCGACTACTATTGAATATCGAATAATACTTTGTGTGTTCACAAAGAAGCAGAACGATTGATGCTAACTACAGTGATGTCTCGATCTAAGCATGTATAAGGAAAAACAGAATAAAATGACTGTATAACGTAGCAAACTCAAGTAAGTTGTGCAGAATATGTTACGTATTTTAGCTTGGACTTTTTAATATAGTTTTGAACTTGCATATCGAACTTGTCGCGTTCGTGTCATTAGTTTCGGACGCTTTCAGATTGCAGGATCGTTTTGCCTTTGTCTCCCAGGAACGGAACACGCAATTTCGAGAGAAACGTGATTTTTTTTTCCTTTCGAACTCGAGTCGCGACACTGCGTTGAAAGTGAAACCCAGCGGTAATCTCTGCGCTCGTAAACTCTGGTCTCTCGCCTTCTAATTGTTGCTCCTCGCCTCTCTACGCACGCCTTTTTTTTCCATTTCCTCCGTGTCCCAACGCGTGGTTAATTGCTAACTAACGGATGTCCGTACGATTTCCAAATTCGATCGATCAGAGCTTTCTTGCTTATTACTTATTGTCGGACTGCGAATTTTAACGGAGAATAAAGGTTTCGAGTCGACTTTGAGAAGCGGAAATTCGAGAAAAATGTGTTCTTTCAATGTTTAAAAGTCTGAAATTTAGTAATTTTAGCGAACTGAAAGTAGTACATTCTTTTGGAAATTTCTAAATGTCTGCACTATTTTGTATTTAATCTTATTTTTGTAACAAACGCATAAAATTAACAGTGTGGTAATATACTTCTGTGGAAGGAACGAATTTGCAATGAACTTGATATTTCCTGGAATTTCTGCAACAGAACGAGCTAATATTTTTCGCTTTTCGTGCGCAATGCAACAAGCACTCTTCGTTACAAAACGACACTTCAAGGGCAGAATATAGTTACTACCTTTCACGCTGTGGTTGGAGAAATCGTTTACAATTTATTGTTCATTGATAAGTAAACTTGCCGACCGCGGCATAGAGAATACATTAAACTTAATATATTGAAATAACCGTTGGAAATTATGGATTCATTGCCGAAGCTATTGCAATACATTGTGTATTATTGTATTTGTAAGAAAATGTTATATAATCACAATTTTTCGAAGAGGCTCTTACCTCTCGTTCCGTAAAAAGGAGAATGATTCAAGGGCTGATTTCACCCTTCCAGAGTGTATTTCCACTGCTTTGTTACCCGAACAACGGAACTCATACTTTTCCACTATTTTTTTCAATAACCATTCGTGGGTTGACTTTTCATCCCTCCAGAGGGACATTTCTCTCTTTTGTTGTTCACGAACAATGCACTCCGATTTTTCCGCGAAAGTGTATTTTTCAATAACAAATTGATTTTTCGTCCCGGCAGAGTGCATTTCCACTTGTTCGTCGTACATAGTGACCTGTATCGATTCTAAACAGACTCCGACAAAAATACGTTCGTGAAAAGACTCGTTCAAAATCGAAATTTCCAGGAAGTGTACTTACATAAGCCGAAGAAACATCCATAAAAGCCATAACCATGAATTCAGTGAAATCCTTACGTATCAATTCCTTGTTCAACATTCTTGGACTCACTTTTTTCTTCTTATTGGATACAATAAAAATTGCTAATTATGGACGACTTCCGGCATTTAAAATCCTGGGTCAAGAACGACCCAATCCTCGCTTCTACCAAGCCTACCGTAGTTTTTCGTGGATCAGGGAGACCGGACTAGTCTAATAATTTAATTTGATTCGATATTCGATGGATGCAATAATTCGGCTGCTGGAAAATCCCTGGGCCAAGAAGGACCCAATTCTCGACTTTACGAATCCTGCTGTGGTGGTTCACGAAGCGGGGAGCCTAATCTAATAATCAATCCTCGCTTCTACCAAGCCTACTGTAGTTTTTCGTGGATCAGGGAGACCGGACTAGTCTAATAATTTAATTTGATTCAATATTCGATGGGTGCAATAATTCGGCTGCTGGAAAATCCCTGGGCCAAGAAGGACCCAATAGAGAGACTAGACTAACCTAATAATTTAATTTGACTCAATATTCGATGGATCTAACAATTCGGCTGCTAGAAAATCTCTGGGCCAAGAAGGACACAATTCTCGATTTTACGAATGCTGCTATGGTGGCGCACGAAGCGGGGAGCCTAATCTAACAATTTGCTCGACGGGCCGTTTGAAATCCCGGGTCAGGGAGGACCCAATCGGGTGTTCCGCGATCCGGCGAGATGCACCACGGAGTCCGGGGGCAGGCGCGCGTGATATTTTCAGCCGGCGCGGCGCGCGCGGTGAAAGATCCATAAACGATCTTTCGCGTTTGCGAAGCTCGCGTATATTCGCGTATACGCGCGGCGTGCAAACACGCGCGGCACCAAGGCGGGAAAGAGAAAGAGATAGCCGTCGTTTCCTCGAAGGTCCAACGCGAATCCGAGCCGCGGCACGGTGCAGGCAATTAATGGTCTTCCCGTTTGAAAATCGAAGGACAGCCGCGGACGGCCTCGCGTCGGGACGCTTTCCGTGAGCGTTGCGTATAGCACGCTTAAAATACACCACGCACTATCACCCCATCCATTCCATTTCGATGGAGGTCACCCGGTAGCTTAAGTGGGTCTCGACCACTTGGTTAGTGTGTCATGGCATACTCGTTGCTGAATAAACTTAATCTCAATACCGACGTTAATAAGTCCGCCGGCTGCAGACTCACGCGACTCTACTTCTCTTTATTTCTTTCCTCTCCGTTCCTATTTCTTTTTTCACACCCTCCCCGCCCCCGCACCCTCCACCCTCACCACTACCCTCGCGCGCTTTCGTCGTTTTTCTTACTACCGACTGCGTTATTCTCGTTGCGCGACCTGCATTTCCAGCGAAATCATTTTTTTTTTAGCTCGGTCGCGAGCCATTATCCTCGCTCCGTACTGCTCGCGCGATTTAGGGGACCGAATGAATAACCGGGACACGTCCTCGGCGATCGATGGGTCGCCGGAGACCCCCGCAGGACACCGTCCATTTTCGAGAGCCGCGTTCGTGGATTTTCTTGTTTTCTTTGGCCATGCGCGAGGAGGCTCGAGAGAATTATAGTTTTTCAGAAAAGCACAGACAGAAATATACTCGCGGTTTGCCGATTGACATATTTATACTCCACGGTGACCGCATGTTCTATGCAGTTTCGTTACATTTTTCACTCTGTGACTGAAGAATTAGTCATTGGAAGTGGCAAGTGTCCTTCCAAATGGAAGGACAGCTTTTCTTTAATCATTTTAATAAGTTGGAAATAATGTATCGATATTTTCAAACACGGTTAACCTCTCGTCTGTTTTAAATCGCACCCTCCTTTTATCATAAATCCGTGCAATCCACAGTTTATTCATAAACGTACATAATCCACAAGATCTTGTAACATTATTACCATTTTTTATAGTAACCATAACCATTTTTTCGAGGAAAATAGGTCTCGTGGCGCACCCGTAAAAATGTGTGTAGAAACCGCGTGGGAGGAGCGGAAATTGTTGCAAAAGTGTTTGCAAAAAGGGGTTTCCATTTCAACCGGCAGGTGGATCGATCGATGGCCGCGAAATTCGTTGGTCTGGCACCGGTATAGTCCTCGTCGGGCCGCAGCGCTGCGTTTATCGCTTATCCAGTCGATTTGATTGCGTGTCCACGATGACCTCGTTCCGCCATCGATTTCGTGACTTCGCGATTTTTCAAACCTGGAGACGACCATTGACTATGGAACACCGAGCTCTATATTTGAATACGAGGCTTAAGATAGATCACGGTCCCTTGGCGCGAATCGATCCCGCTCATCGAACGTTCCCCGCACGTTCTATTATTCATCTGTGCGTCGATATTCAATATTCACGATATCCCGCGAGCCCCGTAAATTCTGTTAGATTATCCCAAGAGTTTCTTTCGCAACGTTTATGTTTCATATCGTTAAACAAACGTAGAGACGCAAACAGCTTAGGGGTGCACGGGGGTACCCGAGATTTCGGGCTCGGGTCGGGGTGGGAAATTTACTTGGCAGCGGTTCGGGATCCTGAAAGTTTATAAAATTCGGGTACCTGAAATCCCGGAAATTTATAAATTTTGGGTACCTGAAATCGTAGTCGGGCCAGGTCGGGCGGGGATCCCAAAAATTTATAAAATTCGGGTACCTGAAATCCCGGAAATTTATAAAATTCGGGTACCTAAAATCGTAATCAGGTCGGGTCGGGTCGGGATTACTAAAATTTATATAGTTCGGGTATCTGAAATCATAATCGGGCCAGGTCGGGTCGGGATCCCGAAAATGTATATAGTTCGGGTACCTAAAATCGGAGTCGGGTCGGGATTCCAAAAGTTTGGAATTTGCTTTCTTAGAAAACCAGCTTGAATTCCCATTTTGTGTATCAATGGAAAACGAAACCGATTTCTAGAACAACATTTTCCACAGTGATCCGACATCGATTTTCATCGAGTCATTTTCCCCCAGTAGTTCCATTTCTGGGTGGTCTGCCTTCTCGTTTCAGTTTCCGAGCAACCGTAAATTCTGATGGTGCAATTAGGTGCAGAATCTGGTTTCGAGTCGCGCCGCGCTGGTCGGTTTCTCGATCGAAAATCATTCCGGTGAAAAAAATCCGTGGAAATCGTGTGGCAACCGCGCGGTCTCTTTGGCTCGTTAGAAATTTCCGCCGCTAATGAATCATCGGATATCTCTCATTCATGGATTTCGAAGTCCTTGGAGGGTTCCAATATATTCTGCGTAAACGGAAATCGAGCCTGCGCTCGAAGATTGTTCGAGAAAGTTGTCGGGGAGTATGCAGTGACTCACGGGTTCGATCACGTACGCCGAAGATTGCGATTAATCGCGAAGATCGTTGCCTTAATTCGTTTCTTAATAATAAATTTATTGAACGCGATCGTAAGAAAACTTTCGTCGAAAGAGGAAAAGAAATTGTACATTTATCATTAGACTAGGGATTTTTATGCAAAACTGTCTACTTTCGCCAACAATTTTCTGTTCAAATTCATGTAAAAAAGCCTCCGATGATATACTTCGTATCCTGAGCAAAAGTAATACCACTGGTTATGCAAATTCCACGATCGGTATTTTCAACCGAAAATGAAAATTTGAGCTGGAAGGGAAAATACGTTACGAAACCTCTCTCCGACGACGAAGAAGCGAAAAGAGAGTTTATTTTCGTTTCGGTCCGATGACAGAAATTCCAAATTGATCTTGCGTCATCGTTTGCCAATTAAAAAGTTTCTAAAGAGGAGCCTGATTCATCTTCTTTCCGAAAAAAGACTCTCGGACGAGCGAGCGTAAAAACAATAGCCGTGGATCGTGATGCCGACTGCCGTTTAAAAGAGAGAAAATGATTTCTTTAGGATCCGTCGGCGTGTCCAGATTTTTTCGAGATCGCGACCGTAAGGATTTCTCGGCCCGCGGCTCGATCGCGGGATAATCGACGGTGTTTTTGCGATCGTCTGTGGCAATCGGCGCTGAAAAGCGTCGCGCGCGATATCTCCGAAATGGATCGAAGCAATCGGGCCCAAGGTCGGCACCGTCGAAACCGTGTCGAAGGTTCGCAGTGTCGTGAAATCTCCGCCGTTGCTCTCCTCCACCTTGAAGTCGAATTTTTGCGACGATCGGTTAGGCCTTGAGCCCGTACGCAACAAGCCGCCACGAATATAGTCGCCGCCGCCGCCGCCGCCGCGGATGGAAGCCGTTGATAATTTTTCACTCTTACCCTGGGTCATGGTCTGAATGAAATTCAGATTGGCATCGTGTGCCGCATTATCGTGTATCGCCGGCCGATCCGGCGTTATCGCCTTTTCTCATCGTGCCCCGCGGAAAATAGATCGTTCCGAAACTATTTCGCTTCGTGCCAACGATTGGCTATCCCCTTTACGCTATTTTTCTGTTCTGCGCGCAACAGATCCGCCTCTTTTCCAAGCGCACTAATTTCTTAAACTGCACTTCTCAAATCAAATTCATCGGTTCACTTTATCTTTGCTGGCAAATACAATTTTTTAAAATATTTTCTATACGTACAACGCGTTTGTCTTTTCGATACAGTTTCATTCTGCTAAGTTACCTTGGGATTTTTATGGTTAGGGTAGTTTTCTTTGTGTTATATATATGTGCATAGTATTTGTCTCTCTGAGACAGTTTCTTATTATTTTGTGTGTCGAATTCAGCTTTACTCTGCGCCTTTTTAAGCACGCGGAAAAAGTATAGAAGTAATTTTCGCAGAAAAAAAGATGGAGACATCTTCGATCAGCCGTAAAACGCACCCCTAAGCCGCCATCGAAACAAGTTTCCAGCGGACCCTCGTAGAAAAGTATGACAAGCCGGGTTATAGCGGGTGTCCCGTCGATGAAGGACAGTTCCGAAAATTTATTTCGATCGCATTCGTTCCCATTCCCGCGTCCGATCGGGAGCTATTTTCTCTTCGGGATCGACCGAAATTTCATCGTGCCGAGCATAAGGGCTCTCTCCGGTGTTGTAACACGAACGCAGGTTGCGTCCCTTCGTAGAAGAAAGGATCGATGGTGTCGATTAGCGATGGGACGGAGTATCTTTCGAGTATATTCAAACCGTGACTGATTGGACTCGTAAAAGTATTTCGAAAAACCATTTCGAGCCTCCGATCTCTCGGAATTGTTTATTGTATCTCTTCCACGAAGAAGTGGTTCGACTTAAACCAATCCATATGCTACACGATTCGCTGCACAATTCAACGACGATGTAGTAAGTAATTGTTGCACCGTCTGAACAATCACGCTCCACTAATTAGAACGGATAATCGAGGTTCTTCCAAGGACACCCGGAAATACATCGAATCGGCTCGAAACCAGCTTTTAGAAACTGGTTGGGTTACGACTCTGCTGTTTTTTAGGAGGAATCCTGTGAACTGAGAAAACCGACTTTTTGGAAATAAAATGACTTGACCCGTAGACAGTTAATAATCTCAAAATTCTGACAGTCTCCCGCCCGTCTCAGAAAATTATCTCACCCGAGTTCATGAGCATTTAGTAAAATAAGAAATTGGGAAAAAATTTTCGGAAGTCCGTCCAAAATTCAAAAAGACGTGGTGATCGGTGGAGACGTTAAGGGGGCCGGCAGTCATTCTGCCTTGATTGTCAGGCTATGTCACGCTGAGCCTTTTTTCTAGACATTTTACGTCTTAAATAAGTAAATAATCAAAAACGCATACCATCGTATTTGTACATGTCCTTTGCTACGTCTGTATAGAGCCTTTATTCCGATACGAACACTAAATCTCTCGAAATTAAAAGAATCTCTCAGCGGCAGCCATCTTGTGACGTGCTCGTACTTGCTTCAGAATTCGAATCTTCTGCCGAATATTACAAATTATTTTACGATCAGGTAGAAATTCGCAATTTCGGCTCTATACAGACGTAGATTGGACTTTTAGGAAACACAATTGACAATTTTTAAACAGCTCATTGCAATATTGAAGCGGCAGCCATCTTGTGACGTGGTACTTGCTTCAGAATTCGAATCTTCTGCCGAATATTACACATTATTTTACGATAAGGTAGAAATTCGCAATTTCGGCTCTATACAGATGTAGATTGGACTTTTGGGAAACACAATTGACAATTTTTAAACTGCTCATTGCAATATTGAAGCGGCAGCCATCTTGTGACGTGGTACTTGCTTCAGAATTCGAATCTTCTACCGAATATTACACATTATTTTACGATGAGGTAAAAATTCGCAATTTGGGCTCTATAGAGACCTAGATTGGACTTTTCGGAAACACAATTGACCATTTCTAAACTGCTCATTGCAATATTGAAGCGGCAGCCATCTTGTGACGTGTACTTCCTTCAGAATTCGAATCTTCTGCCGAATATTACAAATTATTTTACGATGAAGTAGAAATTCGCAATTTCGGCTCTATACAGACGTAGATTGGACTTTTCGGAAACACAATTGACCATTTCTAGACTGGTCGTTGCAATATTGAAGCGGCAGTTTGTCTAGATTTTGACCGCTGCATACGTGTATGGATTTCAAACTGTGCCGGCCCCCTTAACACTAGAACGACGGGAGCAGTCAAAATGACTGTTTCCTAATTTTTTCTTTTACAATTACTGGAATTGTAAAAATGTTTTCATCGGAAATTTTTCAACGAACCTCTTCATTGAAGCGCACATTGCAATAAAAGTTGTATGAGGTCTGAACGGGCACAGTCGTGTCACCGTTACAAAGCAATATACGTCAGTCACATTTATTGCTCCGTCGTTCTAGCGTTAAGGGCCATCCGTGGGCGTCAGGGTGCGATCCCTAATCGTCGACGGTGTCGTTCGCCTCGCGTCCCGGCGACGAGGAAAACGGTCTCGCCTAGGAACGGGGCAGAGCCGAAGGCAGCGGCACCAGAGAACGCCTAGAAACGGTCAGGGAGAGACGGATTACCGGTGGATAAGAATGTGTGTCTAGTTTAGTGGGCAAGTAGGTCGCGAGGGAAACCAACGCCGTGTTACGCAACGTAGTTCCAGTGTTATACAACTATTGACTCACCGGATTAACAAGTAGGCTGGGTGAAAACGAAAGCTGAGCGCCCGGGCTCTCCGCTCGGCCTTTTCTCTCTCGGTCCCGTTTCTCTTTCCGTCTCGCTCGCGACGGCGAACGCGGTCTCGCTTTCGCCTCCGGGACTTTGTCAGCGTAGGCACGCGTGCGCCTCGTTTCGCCGAGAAAAACGAGACGCTCACGGTTTAACCCTTCGCGCCGGCACTGCTACGAATTTTATCAAGCAACCGCGTCGCTTGCCACAATCTTCGTTTCACAACCGAGGCGTTTTCGTTTCACCAGCGGAGCCCTCCAAATATCTACAAGCCCGCTTTTAAATCTACAATACCGCCGTTGCCCGTCTTTTTTGATACTATAAGTAACCAATTATTTTGAATTCTAGGACAAACTTTTCATTTCTGAATGTATTATATTAGGCGACGTAAAAAGTTCTGAGCGTTTTCTCTCCTCATTTCGACGATGAAATTAACAAAGTTAGAATTTTCGGATTTGGATCAAACATGCGCCATTTTGTTCGCGATAACTTTTGTCCATTTTGAAGGAAATTTCATAATTCCGCGATCGAAGAAGTCCTCGACCCTATTGGTAAAAAACTTGACCAGCTCAATTTCGCAAGCCCCTCTTGAGGCCAGTTTTTACTATGAAGAAAATGAACTTAAGAGAATTGACACTTGTCGACCTTCGATACATCTCCATAAACACCGAAAATTTTCTTCGTTGTTATCGTTGCATTAAATCCCGCATGAAAATGAAAAAGTACGCAATGGCGAATACGATCCTCGGAACGGACGCTGCCATTTTACTACAGGGTTGTAAAAGAAAATGATACTTTTTAGAATATTTTGAAGACAAGCCGCTTTACTGTAAAAGAATACGCGTTTTCTCTTCAACGATCGGTACAGAACTAAGAAGGGCAATATAAATTCTTTGCGAATAATTGATTACTTATGGGTACCCCAAATATTTTTTAAAAGAAATGACTCCGGCTTGGGACTCGCAGCAGTCCGGAGGTCGAAGGATACTCGAACGCAGAAACGGAACAGGATTCTTACGCGATTGGCACAGCATCCGAAGCGTCGGTCGATTCGTAATTTCATAATACGCACGCTGCGGAGTATCTATTATAATCTAGATACGATACACCGAGTGTTTCTTTTCTCGTTAGACTTCCAAGTGAGTCATTGATTGAGCGTACATTCTGCGCGCCGGCGTGGGAAATTTTATCGTAGAATTAATCCCCTATGACGCGCCTGCATGGTCTCGGCTTTATTACACATATAAATCCAGCTTGACGGAAAATAACTAATACATTTCCTATACTTCAACGCATTCGCCCGCACAATCTCCGCGCGAACAACGCCAAACGGAGATCATGCGCGTCGTTAGTCGACGGTCCAATATTCGTAGAATCTCATAGAATCTGATAGAATCGTAATGGGGACACTCGTTCACGATAAGTATTCGAAAACATCCATTTCTCGCGGCAGAAATATAATTTTATAGTATAAAAAGAAGATCGCAACCAAGAGAAGACTACAGCCAGAAATCGGCCACAATTTTTCGACAATTGCAAACCCAACGGCAACCGGAGAATAAATGATCTAGGACCGTAACTACGTTCCATCGAAAGAAATTGCGCAGGAAGATTTTGCGTCGTTTAACAAGCTCCGTCGGCAAGTAGCGCGAGTTTTTGCTAGGAGCGCATCGGTGCGGTTGCCTCACCTGTTAAAGTAGACTCACCTGTGCCACGCGCGGAGGCTCGGGACGCGACAGAATCGAGTTCGGCAATTCGCGCGCCGGCTCCGTGGTTTCTCTCCGCGATCTCCGCACACGTTCGCGAAACGATCGGCGCCTATTTTTCTCCTTTTTGTTGGATCCCCGCGGAGCGTTATCGATCGAGCAGCCTGAGCGTAACGTCGTGATCGCGTTGCTCGCGTGGGATACGTGTCTCTGACGCAAACCGATTCGCGGTTAGGTTTTTCGTAGCGGCGACGGCCGGCCAGGCTCGGGGAAAAAAAGAAAATCAGGCCAGCTCTCGGCCCGCGAATTTCTTTCGCGGAACACGCGAGCGGACCTATGCAAATCGCGGCACAGAAATCACCGCCGCCACTCAATTACCCGAACGTTTGACTCGGCCGTGCGATCTAAAAATAACGGCCACTTAACGCCGCCGCGCTTATAAAGTATTCTCTCGTTGCACGGCCTGTTCCTAACACGATGCCCCGGCCCTGTCGGCCACGAAAAGACAGTATCTCTTTAATATCGAACGCCCTCTAACCCCTCGACGTGGCGGCGGTGACTCTCCTCGCGGAGGAACCAATCGAAATGGCACCTTGCAGAACGGGTTTTGAACAGTGTTGGAGCTAAATCGATCCATTTTAGTAAAAACAGTGTATACACATCGCAATTTTTACTTGTGGTGTTTTTCTGAACTAATTTCGTAGCAAAAGTAATTTATTCGATCGATTGTGCAGTCGCTTTTGTCCTCACTCACTTGTTTCTGTCCTTCTTAACCTTTGAGTGAACTATCGGGGTCGATGCGCCCAACTATCAATGTAGACATTAGTGCAACTATTAGCTATTTGTTTATCTAGACGAAATTTTGCCAGTTCTACTCACCATTTTGACAGAGATGAATATTAAATATAATTGTGATATCAACAAAGTACAGTTTGAAGGTACAGTTTGAAGGTCCACGAAATTGCATCAACCCATCTTTGCCACAAATGCCTAAGTCTGAGTGACTATGGAGGGAGAAGCGAGAATATTTGGCTCGCATATACGGCTCACTTGACTCACGCTTCCTCCTTTGTACACTAAAACTTATAATGAGGACTCCGGACTGTGCGACTTTCTATCGGAAATTTTCGTGTGTCATCGCATTCTAAGAATAAAAAGTTATTTCGGCGTCTGCTCCACGGATTAAAACAGTTATTAACATTGTGCGTGTACGACACACAAGTTTCAATAAAAAACTACAACACAGCTTCGTTTCATTTTTGTTCCACTGAAACCAATGGAAAATAAGAGGAAATAATGAGCGATGGAGATAAAATGCTTTTAAAAGAAATACAACCGAAGCAATGTTATACAATATTCACGGTCTGAAATTGAACATCGCACACAAAAGTCTCTGAACGGCAAGCCTCTTCCACCATCAAGAAACCATAACAATAAAGCAGACCCAAAGAACATCGCTCCCAAAACCAGAAAACGCGTACCAGCCTCGTTATATGTTGCTCGTTACACGCTCCTCGAGCCATCAAGCAGCATGCACCGAGGTATAATAACACAGTACACAATTCCCGGTACAAAAGCTCGTCAAAAATACGATCGTAACACGAAAAATTCGTTTCGACATCGACCGCAAGACTGCTGCAACCGCGGAGGTACCATTCGTGACATTACTTTCGAGAATCGATATAGCAACAAATCGGCAGCGGAACATCGATCTCTCGGGACGAAGGATAACATTCTCGTTACACCCAAGCGTATCAACGAGACGATACATATAATGACAGTGATGATAATGGGCAGGACATACAGGGTGGTCGAAAAGCGTCGCTATTCAGCATTAATTTCTTAGTTCAAGGTCAACCCAAGGTACAATATTGAATTCGTCTCGGAATCGCATGCAAACCTATGCAGTCAGATACGCATGGTGCTATGTAAAAAGGTCAAGGTGACCTTGAATTTTCAAAGAAACTAAATGTTTCTTCGAATTGCAAATTTTCTGGTTTGTAGACCATCGAAAATTGATTAATATTTGTGGCAGACACTTTTCCGTCAGGCTACCGGAAGTACCCAGAAATGATACGTTACACGGGACTGTACTACCGGTTACGAACCAGCCTGTACAATTTTGGTTGGTTCGTCGTGTGCGTCGGTCGCGTTGGGACATCGAAATTCGATTGGTTTCAGGCCCGACCGCAAGAACGATCGCTGAGGCAAGAGTCGTCGGAGGGGCCATTCGTGGCATTATTCATTTTTTATTCCCGGCCGGCGCGGTGACTTTCGATTTCTTTGACGCGCTCGTTCCTCGAAACCAGTTTTCCCTATCTTCCCTCATTAAAACCGACCGTTCGTCACCGGGCACGCTCCGCGCCGCACCGAACCGCTCCGCGCCGCTCCGCGCTGCTCCGCACCGCTCCGCGCCGCTCGCTGACTCTCTTCTCTGCGTTATCGAGCCAGCCGGATCGAAGGTAATGCAGCGACGTGCACATCGCCCGCGCTAACATTACCGACCTGCCTCAAGCGAGCAAGGCGAACCGCGTCTTGAGGACGCGCGGCGCGTAAACTGGAACACTTATGTCATGGAAAACGGTGTCCGCCAACGGAGACGGAGAAACGTGCAACGCCGGCCGTGGCAGGGAGGGGGGGAAGAAAATCACACCTACGACAGCCGGCTTTTATTCCCGTTTCGTGCGGACGACTGTCTACAGACGCTATCTTTAGCTAGGCGACTTTGTACCGCCGGCAAAAAAAAAAGAAAAGAAAACGATGCAAGAATCTGATGAATATCCTCTCGCGCGTGCACGCGCGAGTCGAACTGCGTCGTGGACAGTTCCTGGATAGGTTTCTCTGAGGGAGTTCGGAAGTATGGGGACGATGAGGGTGAACAGGTTTTTGATCGGCAGGTTTCTGGGGTTGCTAACTTTTGCAGGGGTTCGGACGTTCAGTGTGATCGTTTCAGTTCACGATACTTGTTCATGTTGCGCCAGTTTGTGTGGATTTTTGTTGGTATTGTTGGAAATTGGGGCTGAAGCGTTAGGAGATAGGGGATGTTTTGTTTCGGAGGTTTCAGGGGTTGCTAACTTCAGCAAGGGTTTTGAGCTTGACCTTCTGAGTTCGTGACACTGCGAATTGTTTATATTAAAGATCGTGGCTGTTTGGGCGAATTTTTTGTTTTTGGGGTCACTGGCGGAAACGGGGTCAAGTATTGGAAGATGGGGGACTTCTTGCGTGGTAGATTCGAGGGGTTTCAGAATATGTGCCTTTGACACGGATCTACAAATTTTATTCTTTAAATTTTCGATATACGCTCGCGTAAAGAAAATTATGAACAAGTTTCAGCATTGTCTCTGTAATTCTAATAAACTGTTCCAACTAATATCGATTGTCGAACACTAAAAATTCTGAGTAATTGATTTCAACCGAGCACGTGGATCGGCAAAAGGATAGAAATTGAAATGTACTCAACGAACGAGACTCTTATGTTTGCAAGATGTTATACTTGCTGCCACGCCCTTCGCAACACCGACGGCAGATTAACGTCGAGAAACGTCGACTCGATCAATCGTTTTGTCATAATGGCATTTTTCTCGCGGGGGGGAACGTTGCTATAATTGACCTTTATTTCAATACGCTCTCGCGCGCGCGCGCGCACACGCACGCCGCATTCCGCGCCGTAACGAGTCGCATAAATTTTTTTCGTTCGGGCAACGCTCGCCGACGGCCGTTCGAAAATAACCACAATACTCGAAACACCATTATCTCGTTACAGTTTCCAATCAGGTGACATTTCCTTTGAAGCATGCGACAATGGCGGATCTGTGGCTGTTCCACGCGCGCTGCCATTCGTAATATCTATAATTTGCTACGGCCGGCCGACACCTTTCGCGGTGAAAACTATGTCCGTTTGTTCCGCCGCGGAGATTCGATACTGCAATTACGAAAGGTCGCGAATTGTCTGCGCCGAATGTTACCCATCGATTTCACCGAACGCTCCGAACACGCCGGCCGGAGAAACAAAGGACGCCGAACAGACGCTTGTTAACCGACGAAACAAAAACAAAATCCGCTAAACAAAACGAACGTTATGCCTTTATTTCGAAATAAAAATCCACGCCTTTGCGATCAATATCGAAGCGTTCAAATAAACGTGAGCCTACACAATACATTAAATTGCCTGTTCTGTGAAAACATTGCGGATAAAGAGGCTCTAATCATAGTGGCAATGAAGAAAATCGTATGGGCAACGGGTTAATCGGCAGAATGGTCCTCTTAAGCTGTTGCGACCTGAAAAATGTGTACCTGCATTGAGTCGTAAAAATTAACCGTGCAGCTGTGTCGACGAGTATGCTCGTCGTGACACAAAGTATTGCCATTTCTTCGCGACGAGTATACTCGTCGAAAGCGAATCGAACGCCGGAGATCGTAGGGGTTACCGCGTTGGCACACGGTTCCAGCAGAATGGAAAGCGAGGGTCCCACGGAATGACCAGCGACCAAAAAAGCTCGAGAGCTCGTACAATTAGGAAACTAGGTAAGAGTTACAGGGCATAGTTAAGTAGACGGAGAGAGAGAGCGTTTCGTAGTCCCCGGCCCGGTATTACCAAAGAGCGGGCTGTCCTAACTTCGCTCCTAATCCGAAATAGTGAAATCGGCTCCGGAGCCCGTTGCGCAACGAGGAAACGAAGAGGAGGCCCATTGGCCAATAAGGGAGCGTTGCGTGTAACGGCACGTCCGAAAACCTGCCTCGTGCGGCCTCTCCTCTCGGATTCTCCTCTTTCTCCTCGTCTTTCTGCTCTTTTTTCCGATCATGCGGCCAGAAACACTTCGCTCCGGCCCTTCGGGCCCGACGGGGCCCCTTCGAGGGCGTAGCTTTCTTCAGGATATTGCTTTTTCGGCGGAGGCCAAATCTTTGTTCACCGAACAATAAAGTTTATTCACCGCTTGTTGTTGGCGACTTTCTGAACGGCCTGTAGGTGTCGATGATTCGCGAAGGGCCTCAGTGGAAACGGGACCGGACGATCGTCGCGGTAAGGCACACGGAAAGATAGGAAATGAAAATAAACTATTGCAACAGTTTGCTCTGCGGGACTACGCCGACGATAAGTGTCACGGTAGAAGGTTGTGGGTGGATGACAGATCAATAGCGGTGACATAGTTACCGAGTAAACCTGGCCCAGTTTTAACACGACCTCATTCCGCCGCTTCTTCCTTCCTTCCTTCCTTCCTTCCTTCCTTCCTTCCTTCCTTCCCAGGCTGCGTTATTCCTTTAGCGCGCGACCTCCGCATTCATACCTACTCGATCGGGAAATCTAATTTGTCGGATGCCGCGCCGGTTGCCACCTTACCTGGCGACTTTTCTCGAACATCGACTATCCGAGCTACCGGAAACCTCTGTCTGCCACCTCGGCACCTAGAAACAACAAAGAGAGTCCACTCTGCGCGTACACGCGCAAAGAATGCCCCGCGAGGCCCCGTACTCGCTCTGATCAAATCGAGAGAGCTGCGAAGCCACGCCTACTTACAGCAAACAGAGATCAAGTTTATTATAAGTCTTCTGTCATTTTCATCGACATCATTTGCATTCGGCAGCCTCCTTAGTAAAGATACAGGCAGATAGTGTCTCATGGGACGGCGTCTTGACTCAGACGAGAGCTACGAAGCCACGCCCACCAAGAACATTCCACGCGAAGGAAGAGCACTAAGGAAGGAAGATAACTAATCTTCTCTTACCTTCCTTGATACAATTTGCCTCGGAGAATCTTTTTGGAAAAGATAAAGTCCCCTATAGTGCGCTGCTCTGGCTCCGTTTCAATCAAGAACTAGAAAGTCACGCCCACTCAGGACACTCTACGCAAATATGAGCAAGGTATTAAATAGTCTTCCTTGAGTATTTTAATCTAATTCATCTTTAACCGTCACTTTAAAGTATTATCTGGGCGTCGTTGAATTCGATAGCACCGAAGCCACGCCCACCAAGAACATTCCACGCGAAGGAAGAGCAAGATGACTAATCTTCTCTCACCTTCCCTGATACAATTTGCCTCGGAGAATCTTTTTGGAAAAGATAAAGTCCCCTATAGAGCACTGCTCTGGCGCCGTTTCAATCAAGAACTAGAAAGTCACGCCCACTCAGGACACTCTACGCAAATACGAACAAGGCGTTAAATAGTCTTCCTTGAGTATTTTAATCTAATTCGTCTCTAACCGTCACCTTAAAGTATTATCTGGGCGCCGTTGAATTCGATAGCACCGAAGCCACGCCCACTCAGAGCACTCTACACAAAGAAAACACACGATAGATGAACGCGTTGCTTTCTTTGATATCATCCGCGTTGAAACAATATTGTAAACATGGGCAAAGATTGCTCCGTGGAGCACTGTTTTCGTTCCATTTAAGCCACGCCCACTCGTGGCGATCTATGCAAGGAAACACCAGGGTCATTCAATGTCTTCTATTTCTTTTCTCGACGTCATTCGACTGGACGGCTCCCTAGGGCAATTCCCGGGCGTTCCCAGGGCAAAGAGAACTGCCGAAACTTTTTGGCGGAGCCAATAGCTGTCGCATGGATTACCGTCGTCTATTCACGCGTCGATCAGGGGGAGGAGCGGTCTCGATCGATGATCCATTGTGCGACGGCGACGAGCCCCGCGAAAAAGCGGTTTTCGCAGGCTGTTATTAGTCGAAAACGCAGACAACGATCTTCGATCCGCCGCTACGTGGAAAGAGGCTGACCTTTAGATCGTGACACGGTTAGACCCTCCGATGCGGCAACCGAGCCCTCGTTACCGAGGAAAAGATTAATGCCTGCCCGCCGAATGCACAACGAGCGTCGCGAGAAATTTTGATGATCCCCGTGCCTCTTTCAGATTGGCAGTTGCACGCGGTAAACGTTATGGTTTCATAAGAAGCATGGGGCTCCGAGGCGCGTGAAGCGCGACTGTCCCCTACAGGAGCGTGCAAAAGCGACCGCTTTACAGGGCGGTGCATACGCCTAGCCCCGCCCACTTTTTCAAATCTCTTCGACCTTCGAGCGCGGATTCAAAAAATTCAACTGTGTGGATTAATGGGTTACGAAAGACAGTGATTTCTTTAATATTTAACTTTGTAATTTGTAATGCGGGAAAATGGCTTTGACGAGTGTTAAAATGGATCGGTAGATTTTGATCAGATTGTTATTACCGTTATGTTCCGCTTTGAATTTATGTAGGTAATATTATTGCTGGGCGGTGCTAAGCTCGACCACGCCCACTTCCAAAAATTTTGCTGACCTTTAAACGGAGATTAATAGGTTACGAAAGACAATTATTCGTTTAATATTTAGATATACCTGCTGAGTGGCGGTGAAAATGGGCCACCCGTTTTTCATTTCAACGAAACTTTCGTTGAAAATTATGAACTGGAAAGAGCTTGAGGGCTTCGAATGGAAAATATTAATTTCCATCCGCGTTGAAAGTCACGTTTCCAATTTCAAAAGGATGTATATTTTACTTGTGAAAAATACTGTCCCGAATCCTCTTATTCGGCATAATAATCGAACCAGAACAATTTCTCCACTGTAGGCTGTACGGCGCTCAATAAAACGTGTCAGAATGCATTAACACATTTTGATTTGTTGGTAAATTGCTGAAACGAGTTAATGGAATTTCTGAGGAGGGTTCTATAGCATTTTGAATAATACAGATAAGATTACTGGCTATAAGAAAATTGTCCGATGGGTAAACGGTAGATGTTTATCGAAGTTTCGGGCCGCACGAACTTTTTTTCCCATAGTACTCTGAAATCGTCCCGGTCTATGTATAGCTAACAGGTTGTTGGATAAGTTCCGGTTTCGGCTGGCCGAGAAGCTCTGCTTTCCCCGCAGCGATACGTTTCCTCCGTTTAACACGTGGTATCTTGATTTAAAGGCAGTGTCGTGCTCGGTGAACTTACTGTTTCACTACGCTCGTGGGAAGTCGAAGTTCTGTGTGACGAGGCAACTTCGAGCGAGCTATAGATCGCCCATGGAATGTACCATTTATCAGATTGAAACGACGCGACTTCGTCGAAGTATCCACCATTTTTTAACCTTTTCCTGCGGCTCAATCTATTTCTATTACCATCTACCACGTCTATATTCGTATAACACCGAATTTCTTCTCCAAGATAATACATGTCCACGTCACTCGTGTGTTGGATCGTCTAAAAATGCGTTTCTATGTCTATTCACAGCTTCAAGAAGCATCCACATTACTCCTTTGCAAAACAGTCCTCATTAAAAACGAGTTTCCGTAATGATCCACTACTGGAAAAAAAGTAACAGAAAGAACTGGAATTTTCACCATTTTTGAACGCTTGCAGCTCACGTCGATTTTGGCGAAACTTTCAGAATGTCATTGACACAGGCCTCCACGAATTTAGTAAATTTCCAATATAGACAATATTATATATTCCAATATAAACAATTATTTTC